>OY728142.1:820124177-820594013 GCA_963277665.1 Viscum album
AGGTATGGATGTTATATCTTTTATTTTATATTTTTATTAATGTTTTATCATTTGAAAACTAATATATTTTTCAATTTATTTTTACAAGAATACTTCAAAGGTAAAGAAATACTGTATAGACAACAACAAAGACAGATAGCTATGACATCAGATGCAGATACTAGCAGTCTTGAAAAATTGTCAAGATATTCAAATTTGTTGGCGGATCATTATGACTTTACAATGGAAGCTCATGTCTGTGGACGTGAACTAAGTGTGGGGATTATGAAAACTGATATCATGGAGTTTGTCACTGGAGATAAGTTGGGCATCAACGTGGTGCAAATTTTTATCATGTAAGTCTTAACACCTTTTCCTTGCGTTATATTTATTAAAAATGTATTAGGTATTAGGTATCTGTATAAAATTTGTGAGAGGAATGAGCTGACAGATGTATATGGATTCGTGGACCCACAATTGATTTCCCCTGAAGCATGTGCATTGGATGAGGAACAAAGAATGCTTTATATTGCTGATAGATTTGAAAAGAATGTAATCACACAGTGTTGGATGATGCCTTTTTGTGATAGGTATGAAACACATCCCTCTCAAAGAGTTAATTATCTTTTAACATAAAAAACCACTAACGTTAAATTCCTTTTTATCAGGGATCATTGGATGTTAGGGGTTTTTTGCCCTAGGGAGAAAACACTTTATTGGATATGCTCTCTCCATGATGATGTGCGAGAAAGTTTTTAAGAATATATTGGAAACGTAAGTTTCAATTTCACAATATTTTTATATATTATAATGAATTTTAAATTTACCCCATTCGTATTATTTTCTAACAGGGCATGGGTCCACTTTCGAAAAAGCGCAAAGAAAAGGAATTTCAAGATCAAATATGTACATGCGAAGGTAAATATCCATTTATAATTTGTACATTTTGATTTATTACATAAAAATAATATATTGAATTTACACTCATTCAAACAGAAATGTCATGAGCAACAAGGCATCATCGAATGCGGATATTACATGTTAAGATTTATGTATGAAATAATAACAACTGGGACAGTTCTGAGTTTTGACCTGGTAAGATTTCCTCTTTCTCATAATATTTCAATTTGATTTATTCATTATACACGTTGACTACTATACTTTTCCTTTGTAGCTTTTTGATGACCCTCAACCCTTTACTGCTGAAGATATCAAACACTTACAAGTGGAGTGGTCAAATTATTTTACAGGTTTGATTGACTTTTAGTTGTTTGTAATGTAAAATGTAATTTTGAATATTGTCAATGTAATTGTGTATTTCGCAGTCATTTAGGTTGGATTTAGTTTTTTTTGAAGTTGACAGTGTAAGTTTTGAATGTTATATAAGTGAATGTTTAATTTTTCTCTACTTCTTGTTTTGGTCTACTGTTGATGGTTTTTCTGGTCTGGATTTTGGTATGGGGGGAGAGGTTCCAAGGGGGTGGGTGGGTGTTTGGGGGGGTGTCCAAGGGATATGGGAGGGGTGTCCAAGGTGTGTTTGGGGCTGTCCTAGGGGTCGGGGTGGGGGGGGGGGGGGTTTAAATGAGGGTGGGTGGGGGGGGGGGGGTGTCGAAGGGGTGGGGGGTGTCCAAGGGATATGGGAGGGGTGTCCAAGGTGTGTTTGGGGCTGTCCAAGGAGTCGGTTGGGTGTAAATGAGGGTGGGGGGGGGGGGGGCTCTCCAAGGGGTGGGGGGGTGTCCAAGTGGTGGGGGGGGGGTGTCCAAGGGATATAGGAGGGGTGTCCAAGGGGTGTTTGGGGCTGTCCAAGGGGATGGGGGGGGGGGGGGGTTTCCAAGGGGTAGGGGGGGTTTCCAAGGGGTCGGGGGGGGGGGGGGGTGTCCAGGGGGTGGGGGGGGGGGGGGCTGTCCAAGGGGTGGGGGGTGTCCAAGGGGTGGGGGGGGGGGTGTCCAAGGGATATGGGAGGGGTGTCCAAGGGTGTTTGGGGATGTCCTAGTGTTCGGGGGGGGTGTAAATGAGGGTGGGGGGCTGTCGAAGGGGTGGGGGGGGGGGGTGTCCAAGGGGTGGGGGGGGGGGTGTCCAAGGGATATGGGAGTGGTGTCCAAGGTGTCTGGGAGTTCTGTCCAAGGGGCCAGTTGGGTGTAAATGAGGGTGGGGGGGGCTGTCCAAGGGGTGGGGGGGGGTGTCCAAGGGGTGGGGGGGTGTCCAAGGGATATGGGAGGGGTGTCCAAGGTGTGTTTGGGGCTGTCCTAGGGGTCGGGGGGGGGGGGGGGGTGTAAATGAGGGTGGGGGGGTGTCCAAGGGGGTGGGGGTGTCCAAGGAATATGGGAGGGGTGTCCAAGGTGTGTTTGGGGATGTCCAAGGAGCCGGTTGGGTGTAAATGAGGGTGGGGGGGGGGGGCTGTCCAAGGGGTGGGGGGTGTCCAAGTGGTGGGGGGGGGGGGGGTGTCCAAGGTATATATGAGGGGTGTCCAAGGGGTGTTTGGGGCTGTCCAAGGGGATGGGGGGGTTTCTAAGGGCTAGGGGGGGGGGGGGTTTCCAAGGGGTCGGGGGGGGGGTGTCCAGGGGGTGGGGGGGGCTGTCCAAGGGGTGGGGGGGGTGTCCAAGGGGTGGGGGGGGGGTGTCCAAGGGATATGGGAGGGGTGTCCAAGGGGTGTATGGGGCTGTCCTAGTGTTCGGGGGGTGTAAATGAGGGTGGGGGGGGGGGGGGGCTGTCGAAGGGGTGTGGGGTGTCGAAGGGGTGGGGGGGCTGTCGAAGGGCTGTCGAAGGTGTTTGGGGCTGTCCAAGGGCTCGGGGGGGGGGGGGGGGTGTCCAGGGGTCGGGGGGGGGGGGGGTGTTCAAGGGGTCTGGGAGGGCTGTCAAGGTGTGGGGGGGTGTCCAATGGGTGTTTGAGGCTGTACTAGGGTTCTTGGGGGTGTAAATGAGGGTGGGGGGGGTGGGGGGGGGGGCTGTCCAAGGGGTGGGGGTGTCCAAGGGGTGGGGGGTGTCCAAGGGATATGGGAGGGGTGTCCAATGGGTGTTTGAGGCTGTACTAGGGGTCGTGGGGGTGTAAATGAGGGTGGGGGGGGGGGGGGGCTGTCCAAGGGGTGGGGGGTGTCCAAGGGTTGTGGTGGGGCTCCAATGTGGTGGGGGAGGGCTGGCCAGGTTGTTAGGTGGGTATAGATGAGGGCGGGGTTCAGTTGGGGCTTGGGGGAGGGCTGGCATGGTTATTTTTGTTGTTTGGTTTCTGGTTGCTTTTTGGTGAGAGCAGTGCAATTAATTTAAAAAAAAAATATATCGCTTTCACGTCGGTTATAAAATAACCGACGTGGTAAATAAATCGGTAGGGGTTTATCACGTCGGTTTTTTCGAGAACCGACGTGATAAACCGTTCCCGGGCCTTTTATCACGTCGGTTCTTAATATAACCGACGTGCTAAAATGCCTGGGAATCGATTTACCCACGTCGGTTATTGGATAACCGACGTGCTAAAACGTTTCCCAGGCCTTTTTATCAGGTCGGTTATTTAAGAAACCGGCGTGATAATAGGCCCGGGGAAGGGGTTAATCACGTCGGTTATGTAATAACCGACATGATAAACGATATCCCAGGCGTTTTATCACGTCGGTTTAGAAAATAACCGACGTGATAAACCCCCCCCCCCCCCCCCCCCCCCCCCCGCGATATTTGTCACGTCAGTTATTATATGAACCGACATGATAAACACCGTGTTGTTAGGGATGTTACGTCGGGTTTTAAATAACCGACGTAAAAAACGTTATTTATAACGTCGTCCGTATTAACGTCGCCTAAAAACCGACGTAAATAATGAAAAATAACCGACGTAAAAAATGTTTTCTGCACTAGTGGAGTTCAAGAGAATTTTTTTTTAATATGTACTTTCCTTGAATTATTTAGAACAATATGTAGAGGGAGGATCCTTGATTGAATGAAAATAGATTATGAATCCATAGATACATATGGGGATAATTTTAAAATACTTTGGAGGTATTATTTTAGTATTATCATCCAATTTCATATTAAGGATGATAGATTCATTGGTAGAATAAAACCAATTATCCTAAGGTATTTAACCCTAAGATTCTTTAGTAGCTATTAAGAGACCATGTGTTGTTCCATCATGGTGAAAATTTAGTTAGAGTTACATAGAAATCTTAGGTATTTAACATGAAAAGAAACGTGGAGTTCAATGTAAAATCTAAAAACCATTTAGAGAAGAAGATGATCTTTCCTTTATTCTATATGTATCAGAGGAAGGTTGTAGGAAATTTTATTGAGGGATATAACAAATTTTTTGTGTGTGGAATGAAATTATATTTTGAAATTGATTGTCAATGTGATAAAAAGAAGTTTTATAATGATGAGAATATAGGTAAAGCTTAAAAAAATGAACCTACCACACATTAGTGCTTCATGTGTAAGGATAATAAGATTATTCTATCTAGTTCTCAGACTTGAAAATTAATGATTATGATTAACTTCTAAAACCACTTATTAAATGGTAAATGGTGATATCTCATGTAATCACTATTTTTCACGAGGGTTACAATAATGATGTCAGGAATGATACACCTACTATATCCTCTAGAATTTCTAATGTATAATTTGATTCTAGATCTACCATGTCATTTATATCTAATGGTTTTTATAAGGATATTGAGATTCCACACAAAATTATTATATGTGGAATTAGTGTTGAAAACCCTTAATATTATGATGTCACATCTCAAATTTATGGTTCCTCTCTTATTAACATTTGCAGGAATGTGGTTCCTTAAAAACTTGTCATTATTTCTCTGGTTGAATTTGATGCCATCTTATGCATGGATTGGGTTTCAATGTATAAATCCCAAATAAATTATCAAGGAAGGGAATTTACATTTGATATTTAGAACCAACCAAATATTTCATATCAATTTGATGATAAGTATGAACTTATTAAAGATATTTCATCCATGTATGGTTATTAATTCCCAATTAGAATGTGTGTTTATATCAAATGAATGTGTAAAAACTCCACACTAGTGGTATGCCTATTGTTCAAGAATTCATTGATGTATTTATGAAATAATATCCTTGTCTTACACAAAAATGAGAGGTTCATTTTTCAATAAAACTCATAGTTAGTTCCACACCCACTTCAATGACTCCATATAGAATAGATCCAATTTATTTGAAGGAATTAAAGATGAATATAAAATAAATCCTTGATAAGGGATTCTTTTAGACAAGTGTTTCACCTTGTGGTTCACCAATTCTAAGTGTTAAAATGAAACATGCTTCAATGTGACTCCACATTGATTATTGATAGATAAACATGATCATGATTAAGAACAAGTATCATATTCATCATATTGATTACTTGATAGATCAGATACATATATATCTTTAGTTTTCCATTATTGAACTTTGTTTGGGACATCATAAATTAAGGGTTCGGATAGAGGATATACTCAATATAAAAGTCCGTATAATTTATGGACAATATGAATATATAATTATGCCTTTGGTTATTAAAAATTCCTCTACTATCGTCAAGGATTTAATGAATAGAGTATTTAGATATAAACTTGATAATTTGGTGGTAGTATTTATAGATGACCTTCATATCTTCTCAAAGAGTATGGAAGAGAAAAAATAACACTTTTTAATTGTACTAAAGACAATTAAGAATTAGAATCTATATGTAAAATTTATAAAATGTGATTTTTGGTTGCAAAAGGTTTAAATTTTGGGTCACATAATCTCAAGAGAGGATAAATCAATATATCCATTGAATGTTGTCCCAGACCAACCTCAGTGAATGAAATCCATAGTTTTCATGGATTATATTGATATTATAAATGGTTTTTGGAGAATTTATGAAGAATTACTAGTACAATGACCATGTTAACTCCAATTAAAGAAAATATCCATTGAACATATGAATTTAAGGAAAATTTCAATGATCTAATTTAAAGGATTGTCAGCAGACTTGTAATGACATTATCATGCAGTAGAGAAGGGTTTCTAATCTATAGAGATGCTTTTAAGAAGGGATTAATATGTGTCCTTATGAATAATAATATGGGTATAGCTTATTCATCATGGTAATTTGTGATTCATGAGAAAATTTACTCAACTATTGATTTAGATTTAGCAACGTTAATTTTTCAATCAATGATATAGTCGAATTTTCATTATAGAGAAAAGTGTTATATATACACCGCTCAAAAAAATTTGATGTATTTATTCACCTATAAGGAGTTGAACATGTTCTAGAAAAGATGGTTAGATATGATAAAAGATTATGACTTCCTAATACATTTTCACCCTAGTAAAGTGACAAAGGTGGTCGACGCATTGAGTTGAAAGGATACAACTAGCTTATCCATGATGAGGATCACAAAAGATCTAATATTTCATGATTTTTAATGGTTTAATATAAAAATCTGAAAGTTATGGTTAAATATTATCTTTATTAATTGAATGTTCCAAAAATATATCCAAGTGAAGATTAAATAGTGAAAAAATATGTAAAGCTACAAAAAAGGATAAAAATGGTCTTTGGCTAGACTTTCATCATGATGGAATGATAAGATTCACGAATTGTGTTAGCATTTTTTCTATACTAGATTTAAAGATGGAGCTTTTAGAGAAAGTTCATAGTTCTTCCTTCAATATCCATTCTAGAAGTACAAATAAATATATATATATATTTAAAATAATACAACTAGTGGAATGACATGAAGAGATATATCACTTTGTTTCTATCTCAGTACTGTGTATGATAGAATGTTATGGCTGAAATAAAAAATTCTAAGGGTATGTTACATCCATTACCCATACAAGAATAAAAATGCGATAAAATCACCCTGGATTTCATCATAGGACTCCCTATGATTTCTAAATCACATAATGTTATATAGGTAGTAGTATATAACCTTACTAAGACAACACACTTCATTTGTAAAACACTACGTTATTTTCTAAAACAAACTTCTTATTTAAATAATTAATTATTTTATTTAAATTTATATTAGGTAAATATATATATATATGTAATACCTATGAATGTTAAATGTAATTCATTGAAGTCATTTTATTATAATATTAGATTTATAAAATTTTATTCAACTTTTTATTTTCTTTTACCCACCTTCTAGGAACATTTTCAAATTTGCATAAAACATAATTTAACCGCTTCTATGAATTGAATTCCAAAAATCGTAGTAAGAAAATTTTGGTTCAATAAGATGAAAATAATTTTGGGCGAATAGTAACTTTTTACTTCTATTTACCACGATTAAGAGTAAACATTTTAATTAATGGTAAAAATGATATTATTATCACCCAAACACATGTCCTAATTCTATTGGATAAGTTTTTTTTTACCAAAATCAACCATAGGAATAAAATATGATCCTTTTGGTACTCTAGGATTAGATTAGAAAATTTATTATTATTTTATTTCAAGAAGATTTAAAAGTGTTAAATTCAATTTTTAATAACTAATCTCTTTTTAATATAGGGTTATACATAAGATTAATTACAATATAAATATTCACTATAAAGATAGTTTTTTTCCTACATAATTGTATTTTCTTTATAATTTGTAGACATAAAATAATTAAATGTATTTATGATATAATGATGATGAATTAATTAGCTTATTAACAAAAGATTAAAATAATTGATGTTACAAATATCCGAATAAATGTAAATTGAGACTTGTGATTCATTTCACTAATTTTATATATTAATATGGCATGTTAAGGTTGATTAAATGATTTTATTTGTATGTAATCATGCTGTTATGACTTACAAAAAATTCAGTCACTAAATAGTGTCAAAATTGACATAAATGAGTTTTCAAAATGAATAATATATTACTAATTGTTATAATATTTCTAAAAATATAAGGTTTAGAAAAATGCATATGATAGTATAATAAAATAATATTTCATGCATTTCATAAAGTGACCCTCATCTCTCTTATAAAAGGATACTTCACCTTCTCTCACAATCACACCTCCAAAGCCATTTGGCTTGGCCAACCCCTACACAAATATCCTCCCAACTACCCTACCTTAGACCTATAGGCTTTAATTTGATCATAAAGAAACCTATGGATCCCTTTTTATCAAATCAAATTGAAACATTTGAAGAAGAGGTAATAATGTCATCACATCTTTTAATGTTCTTTTCATATTTTTCGACATCTATATTTGTTATTACCATAATAAAATAATTAATGTAGTACCTTGTACACAATTTAATGGTATTATAAATATTGTACAACAATATTTATTATTCTATCAATCTTATGAATAATAATTCACTATAGGTGCGAACGTACGGCTTACCGTCTCCCTGTCGTGGTGTAGTTTTTTATTCAAACACCTTATTATTTGTTTGGGTATAATAATGAGTATAACTGATGTGAATAATAAATATAACATGTTAAGGATTATTTTTATATGATATAACATCCAATTACATACTATTTCACCCGCAATATAATTATACCATAACTCGTGTGTACGTACGGATTACCATCTCCACGAACACGGGGAAATTCATTCTCCATCATAACCAATCAAGAATAATTTTCATTTCTTGATTAAAAATAATGTTTGGATATCATTATTAATATGAATCAAATTCATACTATCAATAACAAACATGTCTTATGTAACCATGCATATAAAGTAAAATGAATCTGTTAACAACCGAAATAATGATAGTACTAAAATATTATTAACAAAGAAATATTAAAAAAATCATATATGATATCATATTTATGTATGTGGTTCTTGTATAATTTAATAAAAAATATTTAACTATTATACAAGAGGTTAACATACCCTCGACCAAGGATAAGTACAAGGTAAGGGTTAATTCTATAATATCTTTATTATTTGAGGTTATTTATACGTGAGTATCTACTGGGACATCTTTATCATCCACATATGTGTTTCTTAAAAATATATTTCAATTTTTTTTTACTATTTCCTAGACTATGGGTTAAATTCATTGATACCCTTGTTTCAATTTTTATAAAATTTTAATAAAGGAATCATTTTATCATTTTCCAAACATGGTACTTTATGACCTTTTCAACAAATTAAGGTAAGAATGTCTTTTTTAACTTATGCGGTGGGTGCACCTATTTTATACTGTTATAACATCATTGAAGCATACTTTTCAACATTGTAATAATATTTTCAAAATGAATGTTTTCTTATATAATTATATGACTTTTAAGTTATTTCAAAATAAAAAGCGATATTTCTCTCAAATAGTTTTGATTTCATCAATGTCCACATCCATTGATGGATTTTACACTTGTTTGATGTCAATTTATTAAGATTGAAATATTTCATATTGTATTAAAGGATTTGTGATATTATTTACTTTGGATGTGTTATGTTTATACCATTAATGGGTTATTCTTAAAGTATTAACATTTGGTATGATTTTTTAATGCGAATGTTTATGTTATGTTTCCACCTTTTCATATGAGGAATGCATTGAACTTAATAAGTGACGGGTGGAGCCTGTTATAGCTCCTTGATGCATCATTAGGTCTCATGATACAAACTAGTGTCTTGGAAAAATTAGTTGGAAAAATATTATTATTAGCATTGGCACGAGGCCTTGACTATGTGGTTATGAATTATGGCATTATGCATTCTTTCATTATGAAATATTCTATTGATATTTCATGTGATCATTCGACTAGTAGAATATCCATGTGAATATGTAAATGGAATTATTTAATTTATATTTTCCATATTATTATGATGTTTATGTTTTAAAGGCTTATGAATTATTCATATACATTACCTTAAATGTTTATGCTTATTTATGAATGTTTCAGCTATATTTTTATCCTTACTGAGCATCTGAACTCACCCCATTCTTTGTTATATTTTTCCAAAGATGTGAATAAGTATTTTATGGTTGGTTTTTAGGGATAGGATAAGTGATATTAGTGTCCTTAAAGGGGACAAAATGTTTTTTTTTGTTTTTATCTCATTATGTAATGTAAAACATATGTTTCCATCTAGCAATTCAAAGGATACTAAACTGATCTGTATTTCGGGGCTTGATTCCTTATGATCATGATAATGTTATGTAATAAGGAACAAACTATTTGTAACAAATGTCAGGGCATTACAGTTGGTATTATAGGATGTTTATTACAATCCTTGAAAGCTAGATTTAGAAAAAAAAACTTATTAGAGAACATTACCATAAGATAGAATTTGAGGATTAGTATAGAAGAACATCCTATAATTTTGGTAATGTAGAAATTTTCCGAGTTTTCCAATAAATACATCCATGTCTGGATATGAGCATGTAGAGGCGGCTTTGGCACAGGTGTACCTAGGAGTCAGAACTCTGACATGGTGTTTTGGGCTTGACCTGGGGTATCCTGGTACACGACAATGGTCCTTGTTGTATTCATGTTTATGACTCTCCTGGGGGGTATTCTTAAGATAATTCACATTTTCATTATAAAAAATTATTAAAGATTTATGAATATATACCTCCTCAATGAAAATGTTTTTATGACTATGGATTTTATCCACAAATTGGTCAAATTACATTAAGTATTTTAAAAGTTTGGAATTATGTATTGCAATTCATAAACTATTCTAGTGTATTCCATTGTTTAGAAATGGCACCAAGTGAATGGAATGTAAACCATATCAACACATGTAATCGATGTATGGATTTCCCTCGCAATCAAGATAATTATAGTGGAGCTTGTGATGAAACTGGTGTTGATTAACTTATCACAATATTGGGATAACTCACTCAGGTTATGAATAATAATCTTACCTGTGTGGAGCATCCTGATCCACAACATAGAGGATCTATGTTAGATCGATTCATGAGGAAAAAAGTACCAAAATTAAATAGGACTAAAAATATATGTTTAAATGATAAATTGTTATGTTTCAAAGAGAAAATATTTAATTGTTTGGGGATTAGTGAAAGAGAAAACGTTTTCATGGAGGTTTATCGCCTCACGGGAGACGGAGGTCAAAGGTGGTAATTAATTAAAAACAAAAAATATGAATAAAAAGTATCAAATATATAATAGAGGGAGATTAAAGAGATTCTCATAGAAAAATACATTCTTTGTGACCATCAAGAGGATTTAGAAAGACAATTTCCGAGTCTTAAAAAAAGGTGGTTGAGAATGTCGCAAAGTATGAGACTATATTTACAAGGTTAACAAGGCATTACGTAGATTATATACATAACCCAAGGATAACGATTGATCGATTCATTTATGGGTTTGTTATTTATAGTGATGCATCAAATAAAGGACTTGGTTGCGTCTTTATGAAGAATGGTAGAGTTATTTTTTATGCATCATAGTATCTAATAATTCAGAAACAGAACTATCCCACTCATGATATTGAGTTATAAGATGTAATATTTTCTTTGAAGATATAGAGAAACTATCTCTATGGTGAAAAATCTGAGATATATACTGATCACAAGATATTGAAGTATATTTTATCACAAAAAATAACTCAAAGTAAGGCAAAAGAGATGGCTCGAGCTACTCAATGATTGTGATTTCACTATACACTACAACCCAGGGAAGGAAAATTAGGTGAATAATGCTTTGAGCAGAAAAAATCATGGAGTTTTGAACAAGATGAGAGTTGAAAGGGATCTTATTTACACAGATCTAGTAAATATGGATATTTGAATTACCATGGAAGGTGAAACATTAGTAATTATTCAAATAGATTCCAAACTATCTTTACTAGAAAGTATATAGTTCTCAGACTAATGATGAGATGTTTTCAATGAAATATAAAGTTGTGAATGATGGAAGATTGATCTACTTCATATATCAAGATGTGATTTTGAAATTTTGGAAGATACTTTGTGTTCCGGGAATACCTGATCTAAAAAGATAATTTTTGGATGATGATCATAGCTCCAATTTCTCTATACACCATAGTATCACTATTATGTGTAGAGATTTGAATGAACATTTTTTGTGGTACAACATGAGGAGATATATTAATATTTATGTGTCAAGATGTATGGTTTTTCAACTAGTGAAATATGGGAGACTACATTCTAGAGGACTCATGCAACCTCGTCCCATACTTGAGTAGAAATGGGTTCATATTACCATAGAATTTCTCATGGAACTACCCAAAACCCTAGAAGGAATGATGAAATATGGGTCATTTTTGATCATCTTACCAAGCCAACATATTTTCATTCTGTAAGAGAAGATTTACCAATTGAAACTTTTTCAATTATATATATTAATGATGTTTTAAGACTTCATGGAGTACCCCTATCGATTCTTTCAGATCGTGAACCCCATTTTACATAAAGATTATAGAAATGTCTTCAGAAGGCCTTGGATATTGAACTTCATTAGACCACTTCCTACCAACCTCAATCTGATGGACAATCAGAATAAACTATTCAAACCTTAGAGGACATGTTGAGATCTTTCTAATTTTATTTTCAAGGTATGTGGGATCAGTATTTACCACTGGTAGATTTTTCCTATAACAATAGCTTCCATTCAAGTATTCAGATGGAACCATATAAAGCGTTATATAGATAGAGTTTTCACACATCAAATTGTATGGATGATGTTGGTGAATGAAATCTTATAAGCCCAAAATATGTTGAGGAATTAATGGGAAAGGTGGAGGTTATCCAAACCCACATCAAAGAAGCTCAAAGTAGGAAAAAGATATATGCTGATAACCGAAGGAAGGATTTGGAATCCCATGTAGGATATTTTGTTTTCAAAAAGGAATATCAATGGAAGGGTGTTATACATTTTGGTAAGAAGGGGAAACTGAGTCCTAGGTACATCATCCCTTTTGAAATTCTAAAATGAATTGGAGTGGTGTCATACCATTTAGAAATGCCTCCAAGCCTCTACAAAGTTCATGATGTGATCCACGTATCACTGTTGAGAAAATACATGCCTGACCCAATGCATGTACTCACCTATGAAAAAATAAAACAGGAACCTGACCTGTCCTATTGAGAAGAGCCTAGTATAGTTCTTGATACTATATAACAAGTGTTGAGAAACCGGATGACTCAACTGGTGAATGTTCTATGGAGAAATGATAAGATGGAAGAGGCAACTTGGGAACCCGATGAACAAACGATGAAGAACCACCCAAATCATTTTGTATTGTAGTATTCTAGAAATTTCGATGACACAATTATTTGAAGGAGGGAATAATGTGACACCTCGATCTTCCACGGAATGCTTCTCTTTGAATAATTTAATAGCTTGTGTTGTACAGAACTTTGAGTTATAACACACCATGACCAACCGAACTAGCTGTTTTGAATATTAATACTCACTTTTTAAAATTTTATAAATTATTATTGTCATAATGGGCATAATTTTTGTATTCGGAACATCATAATTGGAATAAGGTGAATTATCGGTATTTTTCTAAAAGCTTTCAATTATAGATGAATAGTGAAAAACACTATGTTATTGTTTAAAACTGACTTTTTATTTAAATAAATAATTGTTTTATTTAAATTTATATTAGGTAAAAATAGATACATAATAACTATATATGTTCAATGTAATTAATTGGAGCCATTTTATAATAATATTATATATATAATATTTTATTGAACTTATTACCGTCTTTTACCCACCTTCTAGGCACATTAGAAAATTTGCATAAAACTAAATTTTACCACTTCTATTAATTAAGTTTCAAAAATACAAGAGACATGGTTGATATAAGTAAGTCAAATTTGGTTCAATAAGATGAAAATAATTTTTTTTGAATAGTAACTTTTGATTTTTATTTACCACGGTTAAAAGTAAATAGTGTAATTAAAGGTAAAAATGATTTATTTATTACCCTAAAACAATTCCTAATTCTTTTGGAAAACTTTATTTCAACCAAAATCATCCTTAAGAAGAAAATATGATCCTTTAGGTCAATTTGGTTTAGATTTGGACGTTTATTATTTTTTATTTCAAAAAGAGTTAAAAGTGTTAAATTGAAAGTTAAATAACAAAACCATTTTTAATATAGTGTTATAAATAAGATAAATTTGAATTTAAATATTCATTATAAATCAAAAATATTTCCTACATTATGGGATTTTATTTATAATTTTTAGAGAATAAATAATTAAATTTATTTACAAAATAATTATGATGTAGTAATTACCTTATTAATGAAAGATTAAAATAATTGATGTTATAAATAACCAAATATATGTAATTTAAGTCTTTTAATTCATTACACTAATTTTATAGACTAATATGACTTGTTAGAGGTTATTCAATAAATTTTTTTAGAAGTAATAATGAGTTTCTGACTTCCAAAAAAATCAATTACTAAATAGTGTCAAAATTGACAATACTGAGTTTTTAAAACAAATACTATATTATTAACTGATATAATATTCATAAGAATACATGGTTCATCCAAAGAACCTAGATAAAATTATATGTATAAATAAGTAACCACATTCAGTTCTATTGTATTTTTATAGTAATATTATTAACCATTTATTATAATAATACAATAATACATTGTAAAAGTTAAACTATTTAACTAAGAATGATATCTGAAAGATAAGGTTAATACAGTGACCTTGTAACGACCCAAAATTTCATTAATGGAAAATCCCTCTTGATCCAGTTAAATGTTTCTTTATGTTTGTATATGATGTCAACTTCTTTAGTTTAACGTTAAGATTTGTGACCGTTACTTTTATAGCCGTTGAACAGTGATCATCTGGGTAGTTTAAATATAAGGCTTTAACGAACCAATTTTCTACTCAGACAAAGGAAGCGATGGCCTCATCCAGTAGAATTGCCCCTTACGAAGCCCATTTGTCGGAGCTCGGTAAAGAGGTGGTGTCTTTGGGCTTTGCCCTTGACCAAGCCCAAGCTGAGCTTCATCAAGTCAAGCTCAAACGTGATCGTCTACGGGAAAAATGGAAGTTGATAGAGATTACCACTCGAGCGATGTTATCCGAGCAGCCCCAAGAGTCTGTCACCATCGCGCACCTTACCCTTAGGTCTTATGCGGCTATTTTAAGGGGTTATGTAACAAATAAGTAGAACCATGTTCATGTACATTATTTTTTTTATATATAATAATGAATATAATTTCTAGTCATTTTTGATACTTTGTAATTAGTTTTTAAAGTACAAATGGTGTTTTTAGTTATTATTTAATTAAGAATTATATTTTATTAAATTAAAGGATTTTTGAATTAAATAATATTTTAATAAAATATTATTATTAATATTAAATTAATTAAATATAAATGATCTTATAATTTTATGAATGCAATTAAAATTTTTATTAAGGTTTGAAAGCCATTTCTGTCAAAACCCGTGAATTTTTTTATAAATGTCGGTTTTTATTTTAAAAGTGAAAATTCACATATTTAGAAAATTATTTAGATAAAATAAGTATTATTTTTGGAATCAGGACGTCGAAATTATCCAACGGTGAATTTTTCATAATTTTCTGAGACAGTCAAATTTTTGGGTAAAAATTAAATACCATTTAAATATATAATGTGTTTTATGACATCATAATGACCCAATGGTGATGTAATAAAATACCATAATCCTTATTTTCGGCCAATATATGTTTTATCATTAAAATAATGAGGTTTTGGGTTTGTTTGACTCACTTTTCAAAGCATTAATGGAGCCCTCAAGACTTATTCAACACTTTGCCTTTTTAAATTAATTTCCATGGGAGTGTGACTCACCTCCACATAAGCAACCCTAATTTTTTAATAGGTTCGGACCTTGGCCTTATAAAATATTATTTTCCTCTCTCCTTTTCCAGAAACCATGGGCAAATACCATGGGATGGTTTGTGGTTTGGATTATTTTAATATAAGGGGTCCCAAACCTAAATAATAAAGAATTCTCTCACCTTTCCTATATAAACCCACCCAAGCTCCCACTTCCTCCTCACTCAAAGCCCTTGAAGTTCGTCCAACCTCTGCCCTACTCTCTCTAGAATCCTCTCAAGGTGCCCCAAGCTCCCAAGAAGCCTCTCACAAGCCTCTCTCTAGCCTTTGGAAGCACACTTCCAAGTAAGGGTTTTTTCTTCCTTTCTCATTTTTTTGTCAATTTTCTTTAAGTTGTATTGCCCTTTTAATTTCATTTATGAATGTTGGGGTATGGTTTTTCACCTCTACCATACTGCCCTTTTATAGTTTGAATGATGGGAGACCCCTTTCTCTCTCATTAAATGCCTCCCATGTACACCCGTTACTATGCCGAAATTCCGAAAGGAACCTTTTTCTCCTCTTTTATATTCAAGCAATACTTTTGTATCATGAATCTAAATTCCATTTCTACTGTTGGGACATGTATATATATGATCTCCTTACTGTCCATTACATGTAAATATGATGAGGAACCCCTTTCTCTCTCATCAACCTTTTTATGAATTCTTATGTCACGCCGTTACGCTGCCGAAATCGCACCAATTTTCTAAGCCAATGTCTTTGTGTAGTGAATACCATGCCCATTTCTCCATCAAGGGTATTCACCTTTATGCACATATACGTATTGATTGTAAAGTTTCATTATGAATTCCACATTCCTTTATCGTGGAAGAAATGATTATGTTTTATGAATCCATGTTTTATGATCCATGTGGCACACTTATGCATGAAATGAAATGTTTAAGAAGGGTGCGCCCTGATAGCGCTCCAATGCATTGGGTAAAGTATAGTATCATGATACGTCATGTGCAATGAGTGTTGACTCATGCTAATTCAAGTGCAACGAGGGTTTACTCGTGCTTCAAGTGCAATGAGGGTTTACTCATGCTCCATGTGCAATGAGCCTTGGCTCATGCTAATTCAATGTTAAGTGTTGTTGCCACATTTCCATGTTATGATTATCATGCTTTATCATGCCTTTATGTTCATGTCTCTCTTATGCTCTATTGATATGCCTATTTCCTAACATGTATTGTACTCCTCATGTTATTCATTATGTACTCCCTTACTGGGCTTTATAGATCACCCTTTTCTTATGCATGTCCTCAGGTTATCCCATGCAATGCTAAGTACGAAGGAATGTAGTGGTCATGTAAAGGAAGTTTTCAATAAGGATGTTGTATTTCAAGTTTAAAGTTTTTATGTAATGATCCTAAGCCCCAAAGACACTAAACCTCTCGATCTTCTTTGTTGTATCAAGTGAAGTTTTATGTAATAAAGCATGTTTAATTTGTAATAAAAAGCAGGGTTGTCATAGTTGGTATCAGAGGATAGGTTTAGTTATTTTTGGGATTAGGAACCCCTAGTAAAGCCTTAGATACAAGACTAATCATAATAAAAACATCCCTAAGTTTTGGTAAATACTAAGTAAGTGGTTTATCAAACAAATACATCCCTGTCTGGATACGAGCAGGTAGAGGCGGCTCTGGCACAGATGTATCCTAGGGGTAAAACCCGAAAACACCGCTTTGAGCTAGACTCGAACGGGAACTGGTGCACGACAACGGGCCTTGCTGCACTCTTGGTTACGACACTCCCGGGGGATATGTTTTGATAAATTCGCAATCTTAGTATGAACCCTTATTAAGGGAAAAATGCCCCTAAGAATATATGTTAGAAGGAAGATCATGAAAAGCCTGGATTGAATCCTATAGACTCATGAGTTAAAGAGATTAAAGTTTATTTATAAGTCATCAACTTTTGTCTTTGGATTAACCTTTATGTGTTACCCCTAACTTTCCTTTTATTCCAGCCAATGGCCGGTAATAGGAGAACTCGGGCTAACAACCGTTGTGAAGATCAGTGTGAGGATTGTACTAATGAGATGCCCAATCCGATGGGAGCGGGAATCGCGAACTTTGTCATGCTTCTCTCTCAGCTAACTCAAGTTTTGAATAGAAACACTGGTCAAGAGGAACGTTCAACCCCCCCTAAGAAAGAACAAGTCGCTATTGAAAGCTTCATGAGACAAAGGCCTCCTACTTTTAGTGGATCATCTGATCCCACGATCGCTGAACAATGGATCAACTCCATTGAGAAGATATTCTCCATCCTCCAATGCTCTGAAAAAGAGAAGGTTCTCCTGGCGGCTTATCGTATGGAGGGTGAAGCTGATCAATGGTGGACATTGATCAAAAATACGAAGCCTGAGGAGGAGATCGAGGCTTTGGAATGGAAGGTATTCCGGAAGATGTTTTTCGATAAATATTTTCCACGCACCCTCCGTCTTAAGATGGAAAGGGACTTCCTTTACCTCAAGCAGAAAGATGAAGAATCTGTGGGAGCGTACGAGGCAAACTTCACAAGGCTTGCACGATACGCTTCTGGCTTTGTCGTTACCCCCGAATGCAAAGTTGACCGCTTCTTTGGTGGGCTGAAGCCTAGCTTGCGGAAAGCATTTGCGATCCGTGACTTTGACAGCTATGAGGAGATTGTCCGATGTGCCCTTAAGGTTGAAATGGAGATCGGAGAATCACAGGGGTATCATGGGGACAAGAAGCGGAAGGTGTACTTCAATGCTGGTGGTCCGATGGATAAATCCAACGGCGCTAAGAAATTCCAGCACCCCACTTGCCAAAAGTGTGGAAAGAAGCACCCTGGGAATTGCCTTAGGGGGACAAGAAAATGCTTCAAGTGTGGAAGAGAAGGGCACCTAGCTATTAACTGTCAGCAAGAAGGACCCGCGGCTGCGACGGAGGGGAGGAACGCTCCGTTCAAACCTCAACGCGTTGTTCAATGCTTCAAATGCAAAGAACCGGGTCATTTTGCGAATCAGTGCCCTAATCCAAGGGTTATCAGAGGCAATCAACAACCTCCAAGACAGCAAGGAAGAGCTTTTGCCATCACTTCTGCCGAAGTGAACCCCGACAACGAAGTGGTGACAGGTACGCTAGTTATTCATTCAAGAATAGCGAACGTACTTTTTGATTCAGGTTCTACGCATTCTTTTATATCTAAAAAGTTTAGTAGAACAATCCCTGCACCACCACAAATCATGGAAGTAAAGATGTCGGTGAGTACGGCAAATGGGGCAATCATTGCATCCCATGAGTATAAGTCCTCCCCTGTTATATTATGTGGATTGAATTTCCCGGCGAACCTCGTCATACTTCCTTTGGTGGAATTTGATGCAATTCTTGGCATGGATTGGCTTTCCTTATATAGAGCCAACATAAATTGTCGGGAGAGGGAAATCACACTCCATATGGAGAATCGACCCCCGATTCTTTACAAGTGTCAGGAGGAAGATGAATCTCCTTTAGCTCCATCATCTCAAGCATGGATATTACTGCCTTATGAGCACGCATATCTGGCTCAGATGATTGAGTCCAAGGAAGAAACCACCCTTGAAGAAATGCCTATTGTGAGGGAATTCGCTGAAGTATTTCCCGAGGAACTTCCTGGTCTTCCTCCAAGAAGAGATGTTGAGTTCTCAATTGAACTTATACCTGGGGCGCTACCAATATCCAAGACTCCATATAGAATGGCTGTGGTTGAGCTTGAAGAACTGAAGAAACAACTACAGGAGAATCTGGATAAAGGGTTTATACGCCCAAGTGCATCACCATGGGGTGCACCAGTCCTCTTCGTCAAGAAGAAGGATGGGTCAATGCGGCTTTGCATCGATTATCGTGAACTTAACAAAATCACGATAAAGAACAAGTATCCTCTCCCAAGAATCGATGACTTGTTTGATCAGCTGTGTGGAGCACAATACTTCTCCAAGGTCGACTTGCGGTCGGGATATTATCAAGTAAGGGTGAAGAAGGAAGATATCCCCAAGACTGCTTTTCGTACAAGGTACGGGCACTATGAATTCATAGTAATGCCTTTTGGACTCACCAATGCTCCAGCAATATTCATGGACTTGATGAATAGAGTCTTTAGAGATTACCTAGATAAATTTGTGGTAGTCTTTATAGATGATATTCTAATATACTCCAAAACCAAGGAGGACCATGAGGAGAATTTAAGAACTGTACTGGAGACTTTGCGCAAGGAGAAGCTCTATGCCAAGTACAGCAAGTGTGAGTTCTGGTTGAAGTAGGTCTCATTCTTGGGCCATATCATCACAAGCAATGGGATATCTGTGGACCCCTCCAAAACAGATGCAATTGAGGGATGGCCGAGGCCAACATCGGTAACTGATATCCGTAGCTTCTTGGGGTTAGCTGGATATTATCGACGATTTGTGAGAAACTTCTCACGATTGTCCAACCCTCTTACCAAGCTAACTCGAAAGGGAGTAAAGTTTGCTTGGAGTGATGAATGTGAAGAAAGCTTCAAGGAGTTGAAAAGGAGGCTTATCACTGCACCTGTGCTCACTTTACCCACAAGTGGGGAACTTTTTGTGGTATTCAGTGATGCTTCGAAGAAGGGCTTAGGATGTGTGCTGATGCAGAATGATAAAGTGATATCCTATGCCTCAAGACAGTTGAAAATCCATGAGCGAAACTATCCAACGCATGATCTGGAGTTGGTGGCGGTGATCTTTGCCTTGAAAATCTGGCGGCATTATCTCTATGGGGAGAAATGTGAGATATATACTGACCACAAGAGTCTTAAATATATATTCACACAGAAAGAGCTTAATATGCGCCAGAGAAGATGGATAGAGCTCATAAAGGATTATGACTGTTCAATACATTACCACCCTGGGAAGGCGAACAAGGTGGCGGATGCCCTAAGTAGAAAGGATCCAGCAATTCTATCAATGATGAGAATTGAGAAGGATCCAATCTTCTTAGACTTGATGAAGATGGACGTGGGAATCATAAAGAAGGGAACATCATCAATCCTTTCACAAATGATTGCTCAACCATCTCTTTTGGAAAGGTTAAAGGATGCTCAAAGGGATGATGCGAGAATCCAAGAAAAAGTGGAAGCTATCAAAAAGGGAAAATCCTCAGAGTTTAATGTTAATGAAGAAGGAATTGTGCGGTTTGGGAAAAGACTATGTGTCCCATCATGTTCGGAGCTGAAGAAGGAACTTTTGGATGATGCACATAGTTCAAATTTCTCTACTCACCCAGGGAGCACAAAGATGTATCGAGATCTCCGAGAAAACTTTTGGTGGGATAATATGAAGAAGGAGATCGCCGAATATACATCAAAGTGCCTGGTGTGTCAGCAAGTGAAGGCAGAGAGGCAGAAGTCTAAGGGGATGATGCAACCATTGCCCATACCAGAATGGAAATGGGAGAACATCACCATGGACTTCGTCACTGGACTTCCAAGGACATCCAAAAGCAACAATGCAATCTGGGTTATTGTGGATCGTCTTACAAAGACTGCACACTTCATTGCTATTCGAGAGGATTTCTCTTTGGATCAACTGGCACGGATATATATCAGGGAAGTGGTACGGTTGCATGGAGTACCACTATCTATTGTGTCGGACCGAGATCCAAGATTTACCTCTAAGTTTTGGAAGAGTCTTCAACATGCTCTGAATACTGAACTGAACTTCAGTACGGCCTATCATCCTCAAACTGATGGCCAATCCGAGCGGACTATCCAAACACTTGAGGATATGTTGAGAGCGTGCTCAATGGACTTTAAAGGAGGATGGGATCAACATCTTCCCCTAGTTGAGTTCTCTTATAATAATAGTTTCCACTCGAGCATCCAAATGGCACCATATGAAGCCCTGTATGGGAAAAGGTGTAGAACACCGGCATGTTGGGATGAGGTCGGTGAACGTAAGCTGCTTGGACCAGAAATGGTCGAAGAAATGGTGGAGAAGGTGAAAACCATTCAGCAACATATCAAGGCAGCCCAAAGTCGACAGAAGAGTTATGCAGATAATCGTCGACGAGACCTTGAGTTTAAAGTCGGAGACATGGTGTTTTTACGCATATCTCCGTGGAAGAAGGTCATGAGGTTTGGAAAGAAAGGGAAGTTAAGTCCAAGGTACATCGGCCCATTCGAAATTCTTGATCGTGTTGGGGCTGTGGCCTATCGACTAGCACTTCCACCTACTATGGCCAAGGTGCATGATGTCTTCCATGTATCCCTCTTAAGGAAGTACATACCAGACCCTTCACATGTACTCTCTTCCGAGGTGGTACAATTAGAAGACGATCTTTCTTATGAGGAGCAACCAGTGAAGATCTTAGATCATAGAGAAAAAGTTCTACAAAATAAGACAATGCCCCTCGTCAAGGTGTTGTGGAGAAACCACAAGTTTGAAGAAGCAACTTGGGAGTCGGAGGATATGATGAAGCTAAGTTACCCACATTTGTTTTAGTGTGGGAAAAGGAAAATTTCGAGGGTGAAATTTCTTAAGGGGGGAATGTTGTAACGACCCAAAATTTCATTAATGGAAAATCCCTCTTGATCCAGTTAAATGTTTCTTTATGTTTGTATATGATGTCAACTTCTTTAGTTTAACGTTAAGATTTGTGACCGTTACTTTTATAGCCGTTGAACATTGATCATCTGGGTAGTTTAAATATAAGGCTTTAACGAACCAATTTTCTACTCAGACAAAGGAAGTGATGGCCTCATCCAGTAGAATTGCCCCTTACGAAGCCCATTTGTCGGAGCTCGGTAAAGAGGTGGCGTCTTTGGGCTTTGCCCTTGACCAAGCCCAAGCTGAGCTTCATCAAGTCAAGCTCAAACGTGATCGTCTACGGGAAAAATGGAAGTTGATAGAGATTACCACTCGAGCGATGTTATCCGAGCAGCCCCAAGAGTCTGTCACCATCGCGCACCTTACCCTTAGGTCTTATGCGGCTATTTTAAGGGGTTATGTAACAAATAAGTAGAACCATGTTCATGTACATTATTTTTTTTATATATAATAATGAATATAATTTCTAGTCATTTTTGATACTTTGTAATTAGTTTTTAAATTACAAATGGTGTTTTTAGTTATTATTTAATTAAGAATTATATTTTATTAAATTAAAGGATTTTTGAATTAAATAATATTTTAATAAAATATTATTATTAATATTAAATTAATTAAATATAAATGATCTTATAATTTTATGAATGCAATTAAAATTTTTATTAAGGTTTGAAAGCCATTTCTGTCAAAACCCGTGAATTTTTTTATAAATGTCGGTTTTTATTTTAAAAGTGAAAATTCACATATTTAGAAAATTATTTAGATAAAATAAGTATTATTTTTGGAATCAGGACGTCGAAATTATCCAACGGTGAATTTTTCATAATTTTCTGAGACAGTCAAATTTTTGGGTAAAAATTAAATACCATTTAAATATATAATGTGTTTTATGACATCATAATGACCCAATGGTGATGTAATAAAATACCATAATCCTTAGTTTCGGCCAATATATGTTTTATCATTAAAATAATGAGGTATTGGGTTTGTTTGACTCACTTTTCAAAGCATTAATGGAGCCCTCAAGACTTATTCAACACTTTGCCTTTTTAAATTAATTTCCATGGGAGTGTGACTCACCTCCACATAAGCAACCCTAATTTTTTAATAGGTTCGGACCTTGGCCTTATAAAATATTATTTTCCTCTATCCTTTTCCAGAAACCATGGGCAAATACCATGGTATGGTTTGTGGTTTGGATTATTTTAATATAAGGGGTCCCAAACCTAAATAATAAAGAATTCTCTCACCTTTCCTATATAAACCCACCCAAGCTCCCACTTCCTCCTCACTCAAATCCCTTGAAGTTCGTCCAACCTCTACCCTACTCTCTCTAGAATCCTCTCAAGGTGCCCCAAGCTCCCAAGAAGCCTCTCACAAGCCTCTCTCTAGCCTTTGGAAGCACACTTCCAAGTAAGGGTTTTTTCTTCCTTTCTCATTTTTTTGTCAATTTTCTTTAAGTTGTATTGCCCTTTTAATTTCATTTATGAATGTTGGGGTATGGTTTTGCACCTCTCCCATACTTCCCTTTTATAGTTTGAATGATGGGAGACCCCTTTCTCTCTCATTAAATGCCTCCCATGTACACCCGTTACTATGCCGAAATTCCGAAAGGAACCTTTTTCTCCTCTTTTATATTCAAGCAATACTTTTGTATCATGAATCTAAATTCCATTTCTACTGTTGGGACATGTATATATATGATCTCCTTACTGTCCATTACATGTAAATATGATGAGGAACCCCTTTCTCTCTCATCAACCTTTTTATGAATTCTTATGTCACGCCGTTACGCTGCCGAAATCGCACCAATTTTCTAAGCCAATGTCTTTGTGTAGTGAATACCATGCCCATTTCTCCATCAAGGGTATTCACCTTTATGCACATATACGTATTGATTGTAAAGTTTCATTATGAATTCCACATTCCTTTATCGTGGAATAAATGATTATGTTTTATGAATCCATGTTTTATGATCCATGTGGCACACTTATGCATGAAATGAAATGTTTAAGAAGGGTGCGCCCTGATAGCGCTCCAATGCATTGGGTAAAGTATAGTATCATGATACGTCATGTGCAATGAGTGTTGACTCATGCTAATTCAAGTGCAACGAGGGTTTACTCGTGCTTCAAGTGCAATGAGGGTTTACTCATGCTCCATGTGCAATGAGCCTTGGCTCATGCTAATTCAATGTTAAGTGTTGTTGCCACATTTCCATGTTATGATTATCATGCTTTATCATGCCTTTATGTTCATGTCTCTCTTATGCTCTATTGATATGCCTATTGCCTAACATGTATTGTACTCCTCATGTTATTCATTATGTACTCCCTTACTGGGCTTTATAGCTCACCCTTTTCTTATGCATGTCCTCAGGTTATCCCATGCAATGCTAAGTACGAAGGAATGTAGTGGTCATGTAAAGGAAGTTTTCAATAAAGATGTTGTATTTCAAGTTTAAAGTTTTTATGTAATGATCCTAAGCCCCAAATACACTAAACCTCTCGATCTTCTTTGTTGTATCAAGTGAAGTTTTATGTAATAAAGCATGTTTAATTTGTAATAAAAAGCAGGGTTGTCATAGACCTAAGCTTGTCTAAAGCCTATTGGTTTTGAGGTTTCCACCCATCCCCATATTATCCTATAAATAAAACATTTTGAGCCACTATAAATATAATATGATTGTATAATAAAATTATATTTCAAGCTTTACCTAAAGTGACCCTCACCACTCTTATAAAAGGGTACTTATACTCTCTCAAAATCACTGCTCCAAATCCATTTGGCTTAGCCATCACCTGCTCAAATATCCTCCAAAATACCCTAGCTTTGACTTAGAGGCTTTACATTGATCATAAAGTCAACCTATTGAGCCTTTTTGATCATATGAAAAGGAAACACCTGAAGAAGAGATAATAATTTCACCACCTCTTTCAAAGTTATTTTCTTCTTCCACTTCCATTTTCTTTGTTATTCCCATACCTAAATAATACCGAAATAATACATTATAAATACTATTATATTATTATAAATATGGTACAGACATATCCATTATTCTATACATCCTTTGAATGAAAAGTCACTATACGTGCGTATGTAAGGCTTACTATCTCCACGTCGTGGTGTAGTTTGTTATTCAGACACATAATTATTGTGATGGGTATAAGAATGAGTATAGATGATGTAAATAATAGATATAACATGTTAATGATTTCGTGTAATTTATATACCGTCCAATTATATACTATTTCCCCAACAATATAATGATTTTGTCTCTCATGCGTACGTACGAATTACCACCTTCACAAACGTGATGAAAATTTTCACCATCATAACCATTCAATAAAAATTTTCATTTCCTGATTAAAAATAATGTTTTAATATCATTTTGGATAATAAAAAAAATACTTTCTATCCATAATAAAATTCGCTTACATAACCAAGCATATAAAGAAAAACTAATCGGTTAACACCGGAAACAATGATACCACTGAAATATTATTAACAAAGAAATATTAGATGATCATATATGATATCACATTTATGTATGTGGTTCTTTTATAATTTAATAAAAATGATTTTACTATTATATAGGAGGTTAACAGACCCTCGACCAAGGCAAAATACAATGTAAGGGTAAATTCTACAATATCTTCATTTTCTGAGGTTATTTATACGTGAGTATCTACTGGGACCTCTTTATCATCCACATCTGTGTTTCTCAAAAATTTATTTCAAAACATATTTAATATTTCCTAAACTATGGGTTAAATTCATTAATACCCTTTTTTGAATTTTTATAAAATGTTTATAAAGTAATATTTCCATTGTTTTTCAAACATGGTACTTTATGACCTTTTCTACAAATTAATGTAAGAATGACTTTTTTAACTCATATGATGGGTGCAACTATTTTCCACCTTCAGAACATCTTCAAATATTACCTTACAAGATTATACAAATATTTTCAAAATAAAATTTTTTCTTTTATAATTATGTGACTTTTAAATTATTTCAAAATAGGATGAGATATTTCTATCAATTATTTTTTATTTCATCTACGTCAACATCCTTTGATGGATTTTATAGTTTTTTGAGGTTGATTAATTACGATACAAATCTATCATATTCTATTAAAGGTTTTGTGATATTTTTGAATATGGATGTGTTATTTTTATACCATTCATGTTTTATGGTTAATGTATTAACAATTCATATGCTAGTTTTAATACAAATGTTTATGTTATGTTTCAACCTTTTCATATGTGGTGTGCATTAGACTTAGTATGTGACGGGTGGAGCCCGCTATAGCTCCTCGATGCATTAGTAGGTCTTATGATACAAACTAGTTTCTTGACAAAAGGCTTTGACAAAATGTTATTTTTAGTCTTCG
Organism: Viscum album; assembly: GCA_963277665.1. Taxonomy (NCBI): domain Eukaryota; kingdom Viridiplantae; phylum Streptophyta; class Magnoliopsida; order Santalales; family Viscaceae; genus Viscum; species Viscum album. The sequence continues at coordinate 820,150,922 of OY728142.1, forward strand.
TACGAGGCCTTGAATACGTGGTTATGAAGCCTGGAATTATGCATTACATCATTATAAAATTGGCTATTGATATTGCATGTGATTATTCGACCAGTAGAATATCCATGTTAATAATTAAATGGCATTATATGATTTATATTTTCCATATTATGCTGAATTTTATGTTTAAAAGGATTATGTTTTAGTCTTATGCTTTGCCTTTAATGTTTATTCTTATTTAAGAATGTTTCCTCTATATTGTTATCCTTTTTGATCATCTAAGCTCAGCCCATTATATGTTTTATTATTTATAGGATATAAAGAATTATTTTATGGTTGAACTTTAGGGATAAGATATAGGATATAAGTTTGTTCAAATAGGACAAAATGTTGTTTTTGTTTTTATCCCATGAAGTAATGTAAAACTAATGTTTGTATCTAGTACTTCTAAGGATTCTAAAATGATCGGTCTTTAGGGACTTTATCCCTTGTGATCATACAAATTTTATGTAATAATGCACCAACTCTAGGTAACTAGGGTCAAGGTGTTATAATTGGTATCAGAGGAATTTTACTACAAATCTTAGAAACTATATTTAGAAAAACTCTGATTAGAGTACATTACCCTAAGATATAATTTGAGGATGAGTATTGAAGAACTTCCTAGAATTTTATAATGTAGAGATTTTGTGAGTCTTCTAAGAAATAAATCCTTATATGGATACAAGCATGTAAATGCAGCTCTAGAACAGATGTAAATAAGAGTTAAAACTCTGACAATAAGATTCAGGCTTGACTAGGGGTATACTGGTACACGACAATGGACCTTGATGCACTCTTAGTTACGACACTGCCGATGGATATTGTTAGGATAATTCACATTTTCTTTAACAGCCATTATGAAGGATTTATGAGTATATAACTCCTCAATGAAAACATTTTTATGATTATGGATTATATCCATAAACTGTTCAATTTATGTTAAGTGTTTTACATTTCTGGAATTATTAATTGCGATTCATAAACTAATATACAGTATTCCATTATTAAAAAAAGGTGCCATGTGGAAGTAATGTAAATAATATCAATTCACGTAATCCATGTAGGGATTTTCCTCCTACAAAAGATAATTATTGTGGAGCTGGTGACAGAACTAGTGCTGATTAGCTTCTCACCATACTTGGATAACTCACTCAGGTTATGAATAGTAACCACACCCATATAGAGAACCCTGATCCACAATATAGAGGATCAATGTAATACCTCTTCATGAGGAAAAAACCATAAAAATTCAATGGGACTACAAATCCATTTGTATCTGAGCAATGGATAAGTTATTTAGAGAAAATATTTCATTGTTTGGGGAGTAGTGAAAGGGAAAAATATGTCATGGCTGTTTATCACCTCATGGGAGATGAAGATCAATGGTTTTTATTAATTGAAAACACAAAGGATAATGAAGAGGTATAAAATATGGAATGGAGGGAGTTTAATGAGCTTTTAAAATAAAAATACTTTCCTTGGGACAATCGAGTGGATATGGAAAAACAATTTATGAGTCTGAGGAAAAAAATTGGATGAGAATGTAACAAAATATAAGGCTAAATTTACAAGGTTTTCAAGGAATACTGCATATTATATACATGACCCAATGAGAATGATTGATCGACTATTTGATAGGTTTGTTATTTATAGTGATGCGTTAAAGAAAGGACTTGGTTGTGTTCTTATGAAGAATGAAAGAGTTATTGCATATACATCAGGGTTACTAAAATTTCTTGAATAAAAATATAAAATTAATTCTCTTGAGATAGAAGCTGTAATATTCTCCTAGAAGATTTTGAGACACTATCTCTATGGTAAAAAATGTGAGATATATACAAATCACAAGATCTTGAAGTAAATTTTCTCACAAAAAGAACTGAACATGAGGAAAAGGAAATGGATCGAGCTACTCAAGGAATATGATTTCACTATACCCTACCACATGGGGAAGGAAAATAAGGTGGTAGATGCTCTGAGTAGAAAGGATCATATTGTTTTGAACAAGATAATAATTGAAAGGGATCCTATTTTCGAGGGTCTAGTAAATATGGATATGAGAATAACCATCGAAGGTGAAACATCAATAAATTTTCAAATGGTTTCCAACACATAATTTCTGGAAGGAATAAAGAGTTCTTAGACTAATGATGAGGAATTTAAAAATAAAATTAAAGCTGTGAATGATGGGAGATCGATCGACTTTGTATATAAAGATGGGATTTTGAAATTTTGGAAGAGTCTTTATGTTCCTGATATACCTGATCTGAAAAGATAATTGTTGGTCGTTGATCATAGCTCCAATTTTTATATACAACATGGTAGAACTAATATGTATAGAGATTTAAAGGAACATTTTTTCTGGGAAAACATGAAGAGAGAGATTGTAGATTATGTGTCCAGATGTATGGTTTGTCCCATGTGAAAGATAGAAGACAATGTCCTAGAGAGTCATGCAACCTCTACCCATACCTGAGTAGAAATGTGATTATATTATAATGGACTTTATCATTGGATAACCAAATACTCCAAGAAGGAATGATGAAATATGGTTCATTATTCATCGCCTTACCAAGTCAACACATTTTCTTTCTATAAGAGAATATTTACCACTTGAACGTTTAGCATGACTATATATTAATGAGGTTGTAAGACTTCATGGAGTACCCCTAATCGATTATTACTGATCGTGATCTCCATTTTACATCAATATTAAAGAAAAGTTTTCAGAAGGACTTGTGTAATGAACATTGTTTGAGCACAACCTACCACCCTCAAACTGATGGATAATAAGAACAGACTATTCAAACCTTAAAAGAAATGTTGATATCTTTCTCACTTGATTTTTAGGGTTTTTGAGATCAATATTTACCTATTGTAGAATTTTTTCATAAAAAAGTTTCCATTCTAGTATTCAGATGGAACCATTTGAAGAGTTATATGGAAAGTGATGTTACACACCAACTTGTTGGGATGATGTTGGTGAAAGAAAACCTGTAGGCCCATAACTTGTTGAGGAAACAATGGAAAAGGTGATAGTTATCCAAACCCACATCAAAGCAGCTCAAAGTAAAAAAAACATCTATGCCAATAACCAAAGGATGTATTTGGATTTTCAAGTAAGATATAATGTTTTATTTAAGGTATCTCTTTGTAAGGGTGTTATACGTTTCGGTAAGAAGGGTAAATTGAGTTCTAGGTACATCATACCTTTCGAAATTCTTGAATGAATTGGAGCTGTAGTTTATCGTTTGGAAATGCTGCCAAGTATATCCAATGTTTATGATGTGTTCCATGTATCACTATTGAGAAAATACATGCATGACCCTATGTATGTACTCACCTAAGAAGAAAAAGAACATGAACCCAAACTATATTATTGTGAAGATCCTATCAGAATTCTTGATACTAGGGAAAAAGTGTTAAGAAACCAGATGACTTGTCCAGTGAATGTTCTATGGAGAAACCATAAGATTGAAGAGGAAACTAGGGAACCAAAGGAACTTATGATGAAGAACCACCCAAATTTTTTTGTATAGTAGTATTCTAGAAATATCAAGGAAGAAATTATTTGATGGAGGGATTAATGTAACACCTGAATATTCCACGGTACACTTCTCTTTGAATAATATAATAGCTTGCGTTGTACGTAACATCGAGTTCTAACACACCACGACCAACTAAACTAGCTATTATGAATTGTAATACCCATTTTATGAAAATTTATAAATTTTATTTTTTAAAATGGACTTCATTTTTGGATTTGGAATTTCAAAAATTAGATTAAGGTGAATTTTTTGTATTTTTCTGAAAACATTAAAATTTTTTGGAATAATGAAAAACACTATAATATTGTTTAAAACCGAATTTTAATTTAAATAATTAATTATTTTATTAAAACTTATATTAGTTAAAAATATATACACAATACTTATATATGTTCAATGTAGTTCATCATAGTAATTTTATAATAATATTATATATATAAAATTTTATTGAACTTTTTACAGTCTTTTACCAACCTTAAAAGAACATTAGAAAATTTGCATAAAATGTAATTTTATTGCTTCTAGGAATTAAATTTCAAAAATCCAAGAGAAACATTTCATAATAGAAATTAAAATTTGTTTCAATAAGATGAAAATAGTTTTCAGTGAATAGTATCTTTTGACTTGTATTTTCCATGGTTAAAAGTGAATAAGGTAATTAATGGTAAAACTGATATTATTATTACCATAAAACGTGCCCTAATTATATTGTAAAAGTATATTTAGAACAAAATAAACCATTGTAATAATATATGATTCTTTTGGTCCACTTATATTAGATTAGGACATTTATTATCATTTTATTTCATGAAGAGTTAAAATTGTTAAATTCAATGTGTAATAAATAAACCATTTTAATATAGGGTCATACATAATATAAATTAGACTATAAATTTTAATTAGAATGCTAAAAATATTTCCTACATAATTGAATTATATTTATAATTTTTAGACCTTAAATAATTAAATTTATTTATGATACAATAATGATGCAATAATTACCTAATTAATGAAAGATTAAAATACTTTTTGTTATAAATATCCAAATAAATGTAAATTGAAATTTTTTATTCATTAAACTAATTTTATAGAATAATATGACACTGCAGGGATTATTAAAGTAATTTTATTCGAAGTAATAATGCTTTTGTGACTTCCAAAAAAATCTATTACTAAATAGTGTTAAAAGACATAAATGAGTTTTTAAAACAAATACTATATTATTAATTGATACAATATTCCCAAAAATCAAAGGTTCGGCCAGAGGAAATAGATAAGGTTAGATAAATCAATAATGAACCACATGGGGTTATCTTTTATTTTTATATTAAGATTATTAACCATTTGATATAATAATATAAGAATTAATGGTAAAAGTTAAACTCTTTAACTAAGAGATAAATTTAAAAAGATAAGGTTAATATAGTGACCTAAACTTGTCAGAAACCTATTGGTTGAGAGTTTTTTGACCCATCCTTACCTCAGCCTCACAATAAATTATTTTTTATCCATTATAAATCGAATATGACGGTATAATAAAATAATATTTCAGGTTTTTCCAAAAGTGACCCTCACCTATCTTATATAAGGTTACATCCCCTTCTCACAAAATCACACATCCAGAGCCATTTGGCTCGGCCAACCCCTACACAAATATCCACCCATCTACCCTTCCTTCGACCTAGAGGCCTTATATTGATTAGAAAGCCATTATATGGAGACCATTTGATAAAATCTAAAAGAAACACATGGAGAAGAGGTAATAATTTCAAAACCTCTTTCAATGTTATTTTCTTATTCCACATCCTATTTCTTTGTTATTCCCTTAAAATAATAATAAATCTATTAAATTATACACACTGTGATGTTATTATAAATATGGTACATCCATATACATTATTCTGTCCATCCTATGAATGAAAAGTCATCATACATGCGTACAGAGGACTTACCGTCTCCAGGTCGTGGTGTAGTTTGTTATTCAAACACTTCATTATTTGGAGGGGTATAATAATGAGTATAACTGATGTAAATAAAAAATATATCATTTTAAATATTATTTTTATATTATATACCATCCAATTACATATGATTTCACTATCTATATAATGATATTTACACTCATGCATACGTACAGATTACTATCTTCACGAACATGATTAAATTCAATCTTCAGTGTAACCATTACAGAATAATTTCCATTTCATGAATAAAAATAATTTTATAATATCATTATGAAGATGAATCAAATAAATTCTATCCATAACAAACATGTCTTACATAACCAAGAAAATAAAGGAAAATGAATCAGTTAACATGTGAAACAATGATACTACTAAAATATTATTAACAAAGCAATATTAGAAGTTCATATATGATATCATATTTATGTATGTGGTTCTTGTATAATTTAATTACAATAATTTATCTATTATACAAGAGTTTAACATACCATCAACCAAGAAAAATTACAAGTTAAAGGTTAATTCAACAATCTCTTCATTATCTAAGGTTGTTTATATAGAAGTAACTACTGGGACCTCTTTATCATCAACATCCGTGTTTCACAAAATTTATCTCAATTTTTTTTTACTATTTTCAATAATATGGGTTAAAATAATTTATACCATTGTTTGAAATTACGTTAAACATTTATAATGGAATATTTCCATTTTTTTCCAAACAAGGTACTTTATGAACTATCTAACAATTTAAGGTAAGTGTGTCTTTTTGAACTTATACGGTGGGTGCAGTTATTTTCTACCATTATATAATCTTTGAAACTTAACTTACAATATTATAAGAATATTTTCCAAAAAAATGTTTCATTTTTTTAATTATGTTACTTTTAAGTTATTTCAAAATAGAAAGAGATATTATCTCAAATATTTTTGATTTCATCTATGACAACATCCTTTAATGGATTTTGCACTTGTTTGAAGATGATTTATTAAGATACAAATCTTCTATATTGTATTGAATGTTTTGTGATATGTTTTAATATGCTTGTTTTATTTTTATACCATTAATGGTTTATGGATAAAGTATTAACATTATGTATTCTAGTTTCAATATGAATGTTTATATAATGTTTCCACATTTTCATATGAGGAATGAATTTGACGTAGTAATTGATGGGTGGATCATGCTATAGCTCCTTGATGTGTCGGTAGGTCTAATGAGACAAACTAGTGTCTTGGTATAATGCCATAAAAAAATCTTAATTTTTTTCTTGGCACAAGGACTTGACTATGTGATTTTAAAGTCTATCATTATGAATTCTATCATTATGAAATTAGCTATTGATATTGCATGCGATTATTCGACTAGTAGAATATTTATGTGAAAAAGTAAATGGAATTATTTGATTTATATTTTCTATATAATGCTGAAGTTTAAGTTTTAAAGGCTTGTGATTTAGTCTTATACATCTCCTTAAATGATTATACTTATTTCTGAATGTTTCCTCTATATTTTTATCCTTACTAAGCTTCTAAGCTCACCACTTTCTATGTTTTATTTTTCCCAGTATGTGAAGAATATTTTTTTGGTTGACCTGCAGGGATATGCTAAGGGATATAACTATGTTCAAAGGGTACAAAATGATGTGGTTGATTTTATATAATAATGTAGTTTAAAAATTATGTTTTTATATAGTAAATCAATGGATACTAAACTGATCAGTCTTTCGAGACATGATATCTTTTGATCATGACACTATTATGTAATAATGTACTGACTCTAGGCAACTACAGTCAGGGCATTACATCATTTCAATCAGATAAGACTTATCTTTGGATCAGATTGCCCAGATATAATTTATGAAAGTGTTAAGGTTCCATGGAGCACCAAATTCAATTAAATACGATCAGGATATGATGTTTAACTCAATTTTTTGGTGATTTATTCAGCTATATCATGATATAGAATTGAGTATCATAAACTCTTATCATCATCTGACATATGGTTAGTCTAAAAGAAAAAATCAAACACTATAGGATATGTTTAGATCTTGTTCATTGTATTTCAAATGTGGTTGGGATCAACACCTTTCTCAAGTTGAGTTTTTATACAAAAATATATATCACTCAATCATTCAAATGACTCCTTATGAATCCCTCAATAAAAATAATGATATAGCTCCAATGTGCTCGAATGAAGTTAGAGAAAGAATGCTATTGGGAACTAAGATCACAATAGAATTTTATAGAAGAATAGTGCCATTAAACAGGATATCAAGGTATATAAAAGTCAAAATAAATTATACTTATAATCATCAATTTGATATATAATTTGAACTTGGTGACACATTTTTTCTATAAATATCTTCCTTGAATAATTTTAGGAGTTTTAGAAACAAAGGGATGTTGAGCCCAAGATATATTGGACATTTCATGATCCTTGATCGAGTAGTGATGATTTCTTATTTCCAGGGACATCCAAAATACCTCTCCCATGTCCATGATGTATTCCATTTATCTCACTTCTGGAAGTAAATTCCTAACCCTTCACATTTACTAAACTCAGAGGTCATACCTCTAGAGAAATATGTTTCTTATGAGGAGACACCAATTAAAATTATCAATCACACGTAGAAGATATATGAAACAAGAAAACTCACATGGTCAAATAATTATGGATAAACGACTAGTTAGAGGAAGATATGGGGGAATTTGAGGATATGATGAGGTAGAATTATCCTCATTTTTTTTAATGGGAGTGACGAATTTCAAGGTCAAAATTCCTTTTAGGGGGGCGGGGTAGAATATAAAACCCCAAGTTTTTATGATCTTATTTTTCAACTAAAATAAATTTATTTCATTTATTGGGTTACATTATACCAAAAGGAAATCATTTATTATATGCCCCACCATGTTAATCTTACACTACCTGAAAAACTAACATAGCTTGCACTACACACAATATTGAGTTTCTATGAAACAAAATTTTATTATTATAATTATTTAAGAATGATAGTTATAACCTAGATATTAAGATTGTAATATAAATTCTAATGACTAATATTTTTATATTATTTAAAACTTTAATTAAATATATAATTTCTGTAATTTCTACAAGTTTTGAAAATACAATTTTCTCAAAAAAACTAATTTTTATGTTCTTTTTTGAAAAATAAAAAAATTAATTAATATAACATTTAATTTTTTTTTTATAAAATTAAATTAATTTTAAAAATTATAACTGCAAAATTTTCTTAAGGTTATTTTTTCTATTTTTCTGAAATATTTCATTTTTGTATGAATAGTGAAAAACACTGAATTTTAATTGAAACCTATTATTTCATCTAATTAATGTATATAGTTAAATTATTTTTTAATTTGATTTCAAATTATAATTAGTTCAATTTTACATCAATTAATCCAATTAATTTCATTATAATCATTTTCACATTTACATTGGATATAAAAACAATACTATCTTTTAAACATTTTCATTTTAAAAACATGTTGTCGCATCTTATGTGTGAGATTCTTTTTAAATTAATATCTTCCACTTTTTTGATAAGAATTGTAAAAAATGGATTACATATTTGGAGTCATGATAATTTATATTTTATAAAAAGTTATACTTAATTTTTTACCTATGTAATTAGTGAATGAAATGAAAATTAATTACAATGACTAAGGTAAAAACAAGATTATCTAGTGGTTAAACATAAAATATAAGGTCTCCCAATACATTAAAAAAACCCATTTGATGGAAATATATCTATCATAAACACTATTTTATCGAATCTTTCTCATTATTGGAAGCTCATGATTTATGGGATACCTCCCAATAGTTTTTACCTTTTTGGTATTTATAAGCTTTTTATTGTCCTTCATTATAAAAGTCCACCACCTCCCCCATCTATTCAAACCTCTAAAGACCTTCATATCAACCAAAAAACCCAAAATAAACTCCAATATTTCTTCCCATGATCCTAGAAGCCTCTATTTTTTCATTAATCCAACCTAGAATGTCCTTTGGTGCAAATCCAAAGGATATACCTAATGAAAAGGTAACATTCATCAATGAATGTTTCTGGTTTATTTCTTACTAAACCCTCTTAATTTATTTTTATTTAATTATTATATAATAACATAAGCATCATAAATATAATAGCATGTTATTATATCAATGGTATATCTTACTCCTTGACACACTCCCATTAAATTATATATCCAATCATCACCTGTTTGTATGAAAGATTACCGCCTCACAAACCAACGATGTTCATTCTTCCATTACCACCATTAAATATTGGGAACAATGATGTATTTATAGTTTATATATTATAATTATTATTTTTATGAATTATTTATTCTTTTATAATTTTTATATGACACATACCTTTTTTCTTTCAATTTTGTGGGAATATGATAACACCATTCACGTGTATGACAGACTACTGCCACACGATGCGATGTGATTCGTTCACACATTAAGAGAAATGTATTAAGGATAGTTTTAATAAAAATATATGATATATATAAAATATAAATAATTCTATAATAATAAAATATCATATATGTTTTTTTCTTTTAATCCTAAAATAAAAATAGGATAATGTTCTTGCGAACATACGACCTACAGACTCAATGAATGGTGTATTTAATTTCCTAACTCTATCTTTTATAGACTATAATAAATAATTATATAATTAATATATATTATCTTTATATCATGGTTATCATTTTTAATATTATGATATTATTTTATAAGTAATATTTCCAAGAATAAAAAGGAAAAACATGTATGAAAAGAAATGTTGTTATTACCCTAAACACACCTTTAACAATAAATTGTTAATACACATGTAATAAAGAGTCATACGTAAATAATATATGATATTAAATATATGAATATTTATCTTTTTTATATTAATAATAATATTTTATTTATTATAAAATAGGTTTTAAAATGTATAATAAGAGTCAAGTCTTAAAGTAAGGTAATTCTATCTCGTTTTTTACTATTATGAGACAATTGAAATATTAACCACCAATTTATTCTATATAGTGTATATAAAAATTGTGGAAATATTTTATGATGATTCTACTAAAATATTTTAATATTTTAATATCCATTTTTAGATCTATATATCACAGGGTCTATAGTTAAAAATTTACCAAAGCGATAAGGCAATTTCTGTCCCAATTTTCTTTCTTTGAGAGATATATTATGTTATGCTCCAATAATATTTCATGAGGTTGATATAAAAACCATTTAATATGTAATATCACAAATTAATTCATCCTCATGAATATTTTTGTTTCATGAAATTTTATTCTTTCATGGTGATTATGATTCAATGTTACAAATGTGGTGAGAGTTTACTGCAACAATATCATTATTTATCGAGATTGTTTAAGATTATGATTCCATTTACGAAATGTTATAACCCATATCTATAGATATATCAGGAATATTATTATCCTATGTTTATTAATTATATAATCATGTAATAGTTCCATTTTGAAACTCCTTTTTACTTAAGATAATTAACGAAATTCTTTTATGAAAATATGATTTTATTTCTCTCTTTAGTCGGAAATATGTTTTATTTCAAAACCATGATTTCTAAAAATGTTTTAAAAATATATATACTATTATTCTATGATTTTTTTTAAAAAAAATTACCCATTTTTACATTTTTATAAATTTATTTAAAAGGAAAATTATTATCATTTTCTGATCATGTCACTTTTTTAAACTTTTAATATATAGAATGGATGTTCAACATCCACATATTTATCCACTATTAGAACTATCAATTCATTTAATCACTATTTAAAAGTATAAAAAATATGTTTAATGAAAAAAATTCCTAATATTTTTTAAATTAATTTTTTGAAGGGTTTTATTGAAAATGGTTTCAGAAAATTTATTATGTTTTATTTTTTTTAAATTAGAAAAGAAATTTTCCTCATGAAATGTTTTTAAAATATATTTCAAATTTATATTACATATATGATGAAATCCATTAGTGTTACCTATTAAATACTAATATATGATCCCAAAATACAATTTATATTCCTTCTTTAATGTTTTATCAATTTTTGGAATGATGTTTATGAAACCCATTTATCTTTTATAGGTTATACCATGATTAAAAACATATGAAACCTAATACTTTTCACATGTTACTATTTGTTGGACAAATTTTAAGGACTATATATTTTCATTATGTTATGTTATAATGACATGTTTATAATATCCACTTAAATTCATGGGTATGTGAAGGTGATTTTTTATGATCATATTAAATACATATGTATTATTTAATTATGCGATGGGTGGGACCTATATCTCCCTCTAATGCATTGGGTGTATATTTTTACCTCATTAGATAATGATGCGAAAAATGTCTACAATATTGATAAACTATGGGAAGAATATTTAAACTAATGCACTATAAGGTAAGGGATACAACTCAGGATAGTGGTGTGTCCCTCCTAGTTAGTGTAACAACAATGAAGTTCCTAGATAAGTTATGGAAACGAGGCTTAACTTGTCAGGAATGATTTAACACATTTTTTTGAATGAATAAATTACATATTTTATTCATATGTTACGATTTTATGGATTATGTTATTGATTCCCTTATGATTCTTGTAATATGATACACTAATCATTATTCCACTAATCCTGATTATAATATTTTATATACATGGTATGGACTTCAAATTTTATGATCCTGTCATAATACCCTTATTCTTGTGATTATGCTTACATTTCATTCCTTTTTACCCTTACTAAGCATCTGATCTCACCCTTTATTGAGTTTAAATTCCTCAAGGTATGAAGATATGTATTATTTATGATGTTTCTAAGAAGATTGTTAGGCATAGAGAACCTAAGGGGAGATAATGTTTCTCACATATATATTGGTGTTTATGTTTCCATGTTTCCAATTACACTAAACTAATATGGTCTTTGGATTTTTATTTGAGTAATGTATTAAATGTTACAAAAAATGATTTAATTTCTATGTATAAGAATAAAGGGTCTTTATAATAATCCTTTGTAGTAATTTTCACTGGGAATAGATAACCCCTAAACTTGATTCATCATGACATAGATCAATAAGGTAGGATGTATAATGGTTCAAATAGATCAATAACATTAGTGTAGTGATAATTGTTATTTTCATAAAACTCCAAAAATTTTATGTTTCTCACCCTCAAAAATATAAAATCTAAAATACACATGCACAACATATCCCCTTTAGTCCTGACATTCCACTCAATTTGGAAATCCATTCATGGATAAAAAATAGAGCTAAGGAATAACTGAGAGACAACAACATACTGAATAACTCTCCAATCACTGGATGTAAAACAAGGATGAAGAGGAGATATGGTCAGAAAAAAAATTCTATAGAGACTCACCACCACCTCCAAATATGATCATGACAAACTATCCAAAGTTCCTGGTTCATAAATCACTAATAAATGAGCTGAATTCATCAATAGGTACATGATATCCCATAAAACATCATAATCTTCTATAGATTTATGAAAACTAGTGAAAGAACCTAGTGATATATCCTCCCACTTCCACTAAGGAATATTAAATATCCAAATTAAACCATTAGAAATATAATTCATTTATTTCACTCTGATATAGACTAAACATCTCGAGAAAACCCCAAAAATTACCTCTTTATACTAGACCAAAAAAATTGTCTCTCAAAGTGTGATACATATTTTTCATACTAGGATCTACATCCAACATTAAACTATTTAACTCTTAGAGAACTACACTATGAATCACTAGAGGAATAAAAATCATTTCTTGGAACAACACTAGATACTAACCATCCTTAAACCACCCCTCGAGGGTATCACTATAAAAAAATTTATATCACTATAAATTTTCCTAAAAGTCTCCTAAATAGGAATCCAAAACCTTTTCCCCCCAAAAATAACTACACTATCTTATAATAAATGTGTCTCCTTCCATCAATTTCTATCATATCAAGGTGAATCAAAGATAAATCCTCAGTCACTCTCTAAGAGTCTATAGACTCATTCCTAGTATCACTTTGTGATTTCTTAATAAACTATTCCTCCACATAATTATCATTACTATTGGTATATTAAATATCAAAGTCAAAATAATAAATGAATTTCAATGATCGTTTCAACAAAAAATTCAAGTTACAGATATAAAACACATACATTAAGAACATGTGATATGTGAAGACTATAAATTGGTCATTGATGAGATAATACTTCCACCATGTCAAAAAAATAAAACATAAAAATGTTCAATATCATAGGTGTAATAGGTACATCCTTGAGGAAACAGATACCAAGATCCATAAGTGATAACCTCCCTCTAATACATCAGAACACAACCAAAGACCATATGAAATTCATCAAAATAAACCCTAAATGAAATTACTTAATTTGGTAAACATTGAACTAAATAAATTACTAGATTCTTCTTCAAAAACTCAAAAGTTGTCTAAAACATGTTAGTACACTTGAATACCCGATCTTTTGTGATTCCCCACCCTGAAGGCCACTCGACTGGTACCCTAGTCACGTTTACCACATGAACTCATTTATGCCTCCCCAAACAGTAGTGGATATTGATTAGCATCATAGGTCTAGTGAGGTACTATGGGAAGCCTATACACCCCATATTTAATTGTCCAAAAATATAATTTATACAAAAATATCATTCATTATGAGAAACTATATGAGGAATAAATAAATATAAACATGCCTAATATTGAATGAAATGTAGTAAGGGATCAAACAACATGCCAAACATGCACATACCACCCACTGGTCTGGTTACATATATAGATCATTGAAAAATAAATTGAATACATAAGATTAGTGAACAATCCAAGATATACAACATCATGATCTATGATCACATCCATGACATCCTACTTGGCCATGTTATGTTGGGCCTTCACCCAACTGATGCATGTAATAATCATATTATTTCTTGTTAGGTACCCATGTGAAATAACAACATGAGTATGGTTTGAGTACTAAATATAATAGTGAACCACCAAAGAATCCTTGTACTGACTGATATATAATGTGATATTTACATTTGACATGCCCGAATTCAATAAATAAATAATCTTTATAATAAAAAATAAAACAAAAAAACCACCACAATGGTTTCTTCAGACTAAATATAGAGTGTCTATGAGCACATCCTGATGACGTTTCCACTATAGTATCACCATTACCATATCAGAATACTAACATAACATGGTTTATTCCCAATAATTACCATCAATCCTTAGTTTTATGTCCTCAATCAACCATTCCTTCTTTGTTTTATTCAAAGTGTCTCTGAGCATGAGAATCACCTCATGGGAACCTATGATCACACACTGGGGATTCTATTCTCACTCCTCCATCACAATGAGTTGTGGGCCATGGGGAATCACTAGGTATCTCTCAGCCTCAAGTCCCCAAGATTAACCCCAATATAGTAACTATATATTATTATTTATCAGAATGACATCTAATTCTTTACAGGGGAGGCCCTAGACAATCCAACATCTCCTAAAATGAATGATTCCTAGGTAACCCAATCAATTAAAGGGAAAAACCTATCTAGATCCCAAAATCAACATACATAGTATCCAATATCTCATGGATTCTACTCAAAACAATCACTTTTACATCCACCCAATCATATGGGTTATCCTATGAATCAATCTAGGGGATGAAATAGTCATCCTAGAGATGTACAACATCAATTCTCATAGATATACACCAACATGACACCTCATACCCCCTTCAAAACTAGGGTATCATGGAAATTCGTAATGGTTTTCTAGAATCACCATTTGAATCTCCGCACTTGAGCATTCACAATTAAATCAATGTATCAAAATGAATTATTACTATCTTGGAAATTTCAACATGTTTTAAATCACATTGCTCTGATGATGGATCATAGGTACCACCACTCTCCATCCACACCAACATCCACCATATCACTATATTCTAGCCGAGCTAGGCACTATCCCCCATTATATCATGAGATTGGATGTCAAACAAGCCAAACATCCAATTTTCTCATCCATCTCCTTATGTAATTATCAGGAATGCCATGGAATTTTTGTACCAATGGCTTATTCCCATGAATCCTAGGCAATCATTAGTCATCATGTAAAAACATAAATAAATAAATGACATCCAACAAGGGTTATAAAAATACCCACACCCATTAAATAATTATATCCCCATTAATATTATATATTACACATGGTTATAAGGGGATACCCACAACCATCACTAACCATATCCCAAAATACCCACTCCAGGTCGGTCGATCATCAGGTTCCCAATTAGGTTCCCGTAGTTCAAAAAAAAAAATAGGATGAACCACCACATGGTTCAATAAAAATAATCTTGGACTCGGGATGGCACCCACTACTCCGAGGATGTTGCATCTCATGACATCAGTAATAGGGTAGAATGACGTTTTTAGAAACATGGTTTTCTCCATATAAGAAAAACTCAAGGAATGGAACATGACCATCTCAGTTCTCTAGGTTTCATTAGGTTAGTTGACCCACCCATCACATGTTCATTTAAATTTTAATTTAATGAGAACATATTTGGTTACTAGCATTAGGGACAACAGAAATTATTGATCACATCCTCAACCATTGGTGGTCGAGTCATCTATCCATTTTCAAGGTCTTTTTATGGTCCTTGGATCAATACAAGGGATAAAAAAATCTCATTTAATTAATTATAAAATATTATTAATTATAGTTCTAGGGGGAATTTTTTTATCATTGGCCATTTACATAAAAATCTGAGTCATCATTCTTAGTGGAATGAAGACATATCATTATGAATCAATAATGAACAGTCCTTACTCACAAGGGTGAGTACCAGGATCAACTACATCATTTGGATCTTTTAAATTTTTTTTCTATGGCCTAAATAGAGATTATAAGGCCCCTCTATCACATACAACCTCATCCATGCTCAAACAATATTGTCTCAATGACACATTATCTCAACATAATACAAACATCAACAATTAATAAATTATTACATTAATTATTAATTAATTATTACAAATTAAAAGCATCATAATACCAGATAACATATTGGGACTTAGGTTTCCATTGAAACCTCAAGAAATGAGATTTTGACCACCCTCAAAACACCCTTAAGCCCAAGAAAATTTAAATCCCAAAACTTCATCACAAAAATCATAATTTGTTTTGCTGAAATTTTGGAAAAACCCAAAGAAAACCCATATTAGTGAAATAACACATCAAATATCCAAGAATATGGGTATAGTTTCTATCTCAAGATTCCCTCATCATAAGAAAAATTATATCCCTACCTCATTTGAATGATTCGACCATGCTCTAGTGGAATCAAAACAAAACCCTAAGACGAGAAGAACATATTAGAATGGGCTGAGGGTGTGGTCTATAGAGATCATCAAATTTGAATGTGAACCTTACATCATCGATCAAATCCACCCAAAACACCCCTTTATGGGGCTCCAAGAGGATAAGAATGGTGAGGTAACCCAATATATATGTGAAAAAAGATAATGTAATGAAGGGTCTTGAAGAGGATCAGAATTGTGACGGAACCCCTTGCCTACGTAAGAAAATATAAGGAAAGGAATGGGATACCCCTCTTAAAATTTAAGGGGGGAAAATTTTATTTTTCTCCCTTTAATCCCACCATATATATAAGAAATTATCTAGAACACCATTGTAATTATGGAATTTTTGGTGGTTGTCCAATAGATATAGACTAAAACCTCTCTACAACACATCTACCCTTATCTTATTCTAGAACTCCTTCTGGACCACAAACTCCCTTATAATCCATAAAACCAACCAAAAATACACATATTATGGTGGTTGAATCCCTAGAATTTATTTTCTAATGTTAGTGAAAAAATTATCCCATCCACCAAATTAAAATTTAAGTTCATCTTGAATTTAAAATTCATGTATGAACATGACAGATTAAAAACTTCTCACTATAATAGTTAAAATTATTGAGAAGTCTCAATGGTATTACATCAAATTCACTCGACCTAGATTGATCACAAAATAAAATACCTTGCCCTTGTTCCATTCTAGGATTCCTAATTAATGTCTATGTAACAACCTACAATTCAAAATTTTAAAGATATCAAATTACAATACAAGACCTATAACCACAAAATCAAATCTAGGACAATGTTTTCTCGATCCCATCATTCTCAAAAAATTACCACGTAACCTTCCAATTGATCATCTATCTTATTTTTCTCCCCCAAAGGGATTTAGGTTATAACATCCAATTATTAATACATGGTTCTTTCGCCATTGTAATTTTTAATCAGAACATCATACCCACATTCCAATGATATTCCCTACAAGATTTCCAACTTTATTTAACCTAGAATAAATGAAACCACTGATCCAACACAGATGACTTTTTTCATTCTCAAATTAAAAAATAAATAGATGATCCTCCTTCATTATGAAATAAAGGATCCACCATAATTTATAATTGACCCCCCACATGATTTCCCCAAGTGGATCATCAATTGAATGAACCCATATATTTCTCACTGAGTGAACCAACCCATTTCTAATACAACATATCTAGATCATGATAAGCCTTCTTAAGATCTATGCCCTTTCATGGGATCCAACCAATATTAAAACTAAATTTTTACTATGAATTCATCAAGGAATCATGAATTAGATAAGTCCATTTATTCACCTGTATTGGAATTTAAAGTTATTATCCAGTAATTATTCCCAAACATCTATTATTCTTCTCATGTTAGGGTCACATATTCAATACTGGTATACCACTTCCCACTATAAGGTAATCCTTTCCGTCATAAATTAAAACCAAAATTTTAACCACTATGGAACACACCTCATAAATCCCCAAACATAAAAACATACATGGATAAGCATTCTCACACCTATCTTGTTTATCTCTAAGGATTTAAATTCCCCTATAATGAAACCTCAATGTTTCTAATAATCCATTGAAGAAGGGGTCATACCACTGATTTTACCATCAATAATCACATCATATAATCCATAATCCCATCCACTAAAATAAAATAAATCCATAAAAGTAATCATAGTTGAGTAAAATTCCACAAAGTACTTATATGGGAAAATTCCATGTTTGTAGTTGCTGAAACTTTAATCTCTTGACACATATGTTTTAGTGAAACCAGTCACCCTAGAAATCCTATATCATGGGAATAACATATGCATTAAATTATACATGAGACACATCTTACCTCTACCAGATAAGATTCAAATTCAAATTTTTTTTATTACTAATAGGACAACAGACAAAGTCTATAAGATAATCATAAAATTGAAAATCATGTAAATTGTATAAGGTGAGATGATATATAAATATTAAATCGAATACCAAGAAAATCAATCTCAATCCATTGGTAACCTTGAAATCTATTAGAAATATTTTATGAGACATAATAGTTTCAGTTCCATCACATGCTCTATCAAATCCCTATGTCAATGGTCTATCAAACCTTGAAACCGTAAGATAAAAATAAAAAATATTCTTTGATACAAAATTTTAATGACTCAGACTGATGTCCACTTGACTATTTCCTTGAATTGGTTATCCATTTGACCTCAGGAAAGCCTCCAAAATTTCTAGTTGTTTCCGACAAGTAGTTAAGGTCATGGTTGGTATTGTGGGGATTATATACCCTCTAAATCAGAGTGCACAATATAATAATGAATAATATATTATAATTTATCATGATAAAATGAATCTATAAGTAGTAAATATAAATAATACTGATAATTAATGAAATGAAGTATGGTAATAAATATCCATTACAAACATATAATGAAAAAAAACTCTTAAAATTAAATATATAAGCTAATAAAAAATTTTATAAATATATTGGCTCATTGATAATGTTGTGACATACCACATCCCGATCTCTGATATCTTCTGAGTCATCCCTCTTGACTGTGTTATCCTATGCCTCTTCCCTACATGTTCCTGCAATAACTGTGTGAGTGTTTCATGGGTACCCATGTGAAATGGTGACACAAGTAGGGTATGAGTTTAAAAATCATTAGGGAACAACCAGTGTGGTCTCATATTAGTTGATATATAATGTTATATGTTTATATAACATGCTTCATTAAAATAAATAAATAAACAATATAACATAAAAAAATCTCTAAAATACCTAATTTGTCCCAGTATTAATGTATGTCTATTAATTTCATATTGAATACACCTATATAGTATCACCATCACCCCAAGGGAGTAATCATTTAACCCATGCTATGCCCACTAACCATTGTTGATCCTTAGGTCCATAACATCATTCGACCATATCTTCTTCAACCAGTTTCAGAGTGTCTTTGGCAATGAAAATCACTTTAGGGGAACCTCTATTTACTTATTTAGGATAACATACCCACACATATATCATGATGAGTATTGGAACCTAGGTTGTCTCTATTTATCCTTCATCCTCAAGCCCCCATGCTGGACCCCGCGATAGTACTTTGGTATTCATATCTATCAAACTGATATCTAATTTTTAGGAGGTGTAGGACCTACTAGATCTTATATTTATATGATTGAATTATTCCCTGGAGACCTAGTAAATAAAAGGTAATACCCTCCTTGGATCCCATGTTAAATATTGTGGGCGTCCTATATCTCAAAGATCCTCAACTAAATTTTTTTTGTGTATCCTCTCTATCCTAGGGGGTATCTGATGAATTGATTATGGGGATCTAATAGTAACCCTCATGATTCATAATATCCAAGATCAAGGATATATTCCCACCCAACATGTCATACTTAAATTTGAATCCTAGGAATCACGAGCATTCATAATGGTCTCTTGGTATCTCTATTGAAATCCTAGAACTCGGGCATTAACAATGGTATCAAGGATAATCTAATAAATTGTCCTCTCCTCAAATATCAGTTTATGAGGAATATAACAATGTTTAAAGGTCACATATTGGAATTTATCTCTCTATAGGTTCCAGGAATAAAATTTAATTAAATAAATAATATAATTAATTATTTTTTCATACAATAGATTTTTATTATAGGCCATTTAATTTATAAACAGGGTCACCGCCCTCAGTGGTGAGGAAAATTGTCCCAATTCATTATTAATAAAGACTAATAACTCAATTGGGGTAGTAACAATACCATGTACCTCATTTTAGAATTTTGAATTTGTTTCTATGGGTAAAAAGTAGATTTCTAGCCCCCCTATGCCCATACAACCTCACTCATTCTCTACTAAGCTCGATTAAATGTCCAAGGATACTAACTTAATAAAAACACAAGTAAATAAATAAATAATTATAAAATTTATAAGAAAGTAATTATTCAGAATTTAATTTAGTTTAAATCCATATAAATCGACATACCTTAGTCATTCATTGAAACCTCAATCCATAGGGTTTCAACTACCCAAGACACACTCCTAAGTCCAACAAAATCATAATATCCAAGTGTTTGATCCCAAACCATAAAAAAAATTGTGAAATGACTAGGAAAAATTATATCATTTAAATACCTCATCAAATCATTGATAAACTCAATGTAGATGGAATCGTGGGATTCCCTCATCACTATTAGTAGGGAATCCCAATCTCATTTTGCTAGTTAAACTATCTTCTAGTGAAGTCATAACCAAACCCTATTTTTGGAGAATAAAAAATTAGAAAAAGATGAGGAGAGGGTCTACAAATATCAATAGAGTTGAATATGTACCTCATATCATTGATCAAATCCATTCAAAATTCCCCCTAGAGGGGGATTTAAGTGGAGAAGAAAGGGGAGGTAACCCCTTAGTTTCATGAGAGAAGAGATGGGAAGGAAGGGGGGTTTTCCCCTATTAAAATTTGAGGGGTATAATATTTTTTCCATTTTAACTCACTTAATAACTGGAGATCCCAAAAATATAGTGGTCAACGATTTTATTCATATATATCACTTATTTTTATTTTTATATTAAAAAAATTTCATAAACACACAACTGAGGACTATAATAGTTTACTATATATGGAGGCTTGAAACGCAATATTCTTATTTATTGGGAGATATTCCTCCTCTCCTACAAATATCTCCTTATATAGTACTCTAATTAAGAATACCCTACCTAAAAGTTTCTTCACATCCTGGGAAAGGAAACATAATAAAGTGTGGTCCTAGATTCTCAATTAGAGTAAACATAGAAGATATAAATCAATGATAATATGAAATCAGAATATAATTATAATGGTATGTGATCATGAAAATAACATAGAAGGTTCATAAACAACATGTCATAGATCATAAATATGAGTTATGGCACAAAAAAATATCAGTTTAGAAAACATGGTCCATAAGAGTGAGAGATCATCTTAGATAAATCATTAACCATAATATCATTTCATAAAATTGGTGTACCCACATTAATATAGAAAAAAAATTTATATGTTAAGGTTAAATACAAATACAATCAACAAAGTGGATCAATTATTATCACCAATTTCCCATTGTAGATCAGGATATACCAGTTTTCCTTTCTGTATCATGGTGCACCAGTTTCCCATAGTGGATGAAGACCATCGACATGTTCCCCATGTTATCTGTTGAGATATATAGATATAATCAATTCATTGGAGGGATATATAGGTCCTACCCATCTCATAATGAATACCATACTTTTGTGTTCCAAAAGAACATAAAATATCCATCATATCATCACATCATAACAAATGTAACGAAAATGGGTTTCCGATACATTTCATCAATTCACCATAGCACGACCTAAGAAAAATA
Source organism: Viscum album (assembly GCA_963277665.1). NCBI lineage: Eukaryota > Viridiplantae > Streptophyta > Magnoliopsida > Santalales > Viscaceae > Viscum > Viscum album. Next base: position 820,173,327 of record OY728142.1, read on the forward strand.
AATTTGTTTCATAAAAATTTCATCAAAATTAACATTAACCATAAAAATAAATAATATGGATAGTATCATTCTATATTATCTACACTAAATCTTATGTTATATCAAAGGATGTCACCTTAGATGGAAAATTATTTCGAAAGATCACATGGAACATTTATTCATGAATATCGCATTTAAACATTAAAAAACATTTTAAAACATAAAACATTTTCAAAATAATTGTCTTTAAAAAATAACCATGGATACTTTTAAAGGATTCTTTAAAAATTATTCAAAATACTTCTAGAGGAAAATACCATTTCCACTTTGACAAAAAAAATTTCAAAATAATACCCTTTAAAATAGTTTTCATTGAAAATAACCTTGAATCATATAAAATATGATTCAAGGTAAATAATTGGTATGATAGTGGGAAATTATGTTCATTCCTAACATGTTAAAACTGATATTCCTCTCACATTTTTTTGGAGAATTTTAAATATAGTTTTTTTGGTAAAAAATGATGATTCATTTTAAAATGATTTTTAAAAAGTCAATAATTGTTTAAATTTAGATTAATAAATGATTATTTTAATTTTAAAAACAATTTTGAAAACATTTTTAGGAAAAATTGTTTCTTAAAAAAGGGTTTTAGACCAAGGATGATAAATAAAGATTATTTTTCTTAAAAATATTATTTTAATCTATTGAGTACATAAAGAGAAAAAATTTAAAAGAAACCATTTATTATCTAGAAATAACCATATGAGAATAAATTTCATGAGTTTATTGAGAGGTGGACCGTAAGATTTTTTAAATAGGAAGCATAAACATAAAGAATCATAAAAAATGACGAGATTGTAACATTAAACGCTTACCACTTTGATACTTTTTTACTATAACCCCATTAAATATTGATATTAAAATTGATTTGTAAATAAAAATAATTTTAAGGATAACCATAAAAAATAAATTTATGGTTATTATATACACCACATAAAAGAAACACATGGTGAATGTGTCTCACATGAAAATAAAATTGAGACTAAAATCCATTACCACAACTCTCGAATTATTTCATACACATTCTAGACTCTTTTATAATAAATATATTTTTATTAAAAATATAATAATGAACCATATTTATACATATAATACCATATATGATTTACATATGGCCTTTTAATACATGTTTATTAACAATTCCATGTTATAGTCAGGTTTTGATCAATAACTTATATGCATTTCTTGTATGTTTTGATTTGTTATTTTTTCTCCTATTAATTTTATAATGGATAGATAATCTAAAAAAACTTACAATTACATAAATACAATCTATATTCTTTATATGTTTTTTACTATGATCAATAAAGTTTATAGATAGAAAACAAAATACAATGTACATGGAGACCATGGGTCATACGTACGCAATACTGTTTCTTCCATTTTTAAGAAAGAAATTAGGAAACCAAAGTTAATAATATATTAATATATCATAATAATATTTATTTCATATATATCACATATTATAATTAAACCCATTCTTATTAACTTCTATATAAATTATAAACAAATCACATTACATCACGAGACTGTAGTCCACCATACAAATGAAAGACATTATCATATTTCCAAAGAATGGAAGGTAATAAAGATCCTATTATATAATTATTAAAGGAGAATAATAACATCAAAATTTTCATATAAAACAAAAAATCCATTATTAATTCTATTTGTGATAGGTGGTTATGAAAAAAGAATAAAATCAGTTCATGAAGAAGTAGTTCACAATATACAGGAGCGATGATTTTGAATCCCATTTGATGGAACTGGAGATGGTTGTAGGTAATTTAATGGAAATAAAAAAAAATATTTTTCAATGGAATATAATAATGCTATTAAATCATCATGTTATATTAATAATTTAAATAGGTGGAATAATAAATAAATTAAAGCTCTCGGTTAGGGATGTTACCTCATCTTCTAACAACTCATTTTGGATTAAACAAAAAGGATTATTTCGTAGGATTTATGACCAAAATTAGGCTTATATGAAGGTTATATGGTTGTATGTATGTTTATTAGGATGTTCTTGGACTAATAAAATGGTTTTATGTGTGAAGTGTAGAAAAGGGTTGGCCTTTTATAAATGAGTCGAGTGGCGCACTAGTAACTTTTGAAAAGAAAAAAGTGCACCCATATTTTTTGTATGGAAAAGGTTAAAAATTTGAAAATATTTATCCAATAATATATAATTTCGAAATATATCTAAAAAATGGGTTTGAGATATGTTTTGGGTTATTTTTAACACTTATATTGTAGTTTAACCCAATGTAAATCCATTTTTACCTTAGAGGTGGTAATTATTTTTTACTATTTTTACTATTCATCACAGTCAAAAATTATGTTTACCATAATATATACTAAAAGCTATTCTAATTACAAATATTTAATCCATTTTAAAAAATTTAAATCACATTATTTTTAAAATTTAATTAAAAATTTATCCAATAGACATGATGAGAAAACAATTTTCCTTAGAAAAAATGCTCAAAAGTTTAAAATGTTTTCATATCAAAATTCAACATAAAATTTTCAAAATTTAAATAAATTTAATATATATATATATTAAATAATTTTACTTTTAAAACTATATAAAACAATTGGACGTGTTTAATTTTTTTAAATAATTGAAAATTCTTAATAAGAACTAGTATTTTTCATTATTCAATTAAAAATAATTCTTTTTAGAACATTCCAAAAAATTCACCTTATGATAATTTTTACATGATGAATTCAATAATTACATCCATTTTATAAATTTATTTTTCAAAAAGTTCCAATAATTAATATTATTATTATTCACAAAAATAAAAAATTATTTTTTTTGTGAAAATAGTGTTTTCAAATCACATAAAGTCTTTACCACCAATTAAGTAATTTTTATCAATAAGTTCTATTTATATAGAAACATTATACTTATTATTTAAAATGTGGTTATTTCTATTCATGCATCCATGTTTAATGAATATTTAATAATTTTCTTGTTTAAATAATAACATTTTGAAAGTATGTCACGTTTTGTTTAAACTCAGTATTTTCTTATAATGACAGCTACACTGTGTGTTATGTGTATTGAAAGCTAAAATATGTGTTTATTGTAATTAAATCTAAAAATGGTGTGACATGTAATCAAAAATATGAAAAATATTAAATTTATTTGAAAAAAAGTTTCCCAAACTCCCATGTAGTTACATTCTACCCCCTTAAATAAATCGCGTCCTCAAAAATATGAACTTTGGATCAGTAAAAAAAGGGTCTGACATTTGAAATTACCTTTGATGGAAACCCACAGTGAAAAAAAGGGTTAATTAATTTTAATATTGAAAATAGTAAATGCTATGTACAAATGTTATATATAATAACACATATTAAGTTTCCAAATAAAATAACATAGGTGTGAATTGAAAACAAGTACACAAAAGAGAAAATTAACACCCAAATACAGATAGAGAGTGATAGAGTACATTGTCAATAGATAGTTAATGACAACAAATACATAAACCTAATAGTTAAAAAAAAGGTAATTGATATCAACATAAATGATGGTAATAAGATAAAATTTAATTTCCATATTTTTTTCATCAAGATGATTAATTTTTATGAGAAGATATTTACACGTTTTCATTACATTTCATGAAAACAATCTCATACTTTTGTTCTAACTGGATAAATTTATACTTCATCTCTTAATATACTAAATGAAGATAAATTTGTTATGTCTAAATAAATAATGTATGAAAAGATCCAAAATAGAATTCTAATTCATTAGTTGTTTCTCTACTTATCTTCAAAACATAATGGATAGAATAGATCATCGAATATGGATAAAATATCATTTGGTGAAATAATACATTAATCTTTAAAAACTCATCCAAAGTTCAACTTAAATTATTCCATAAATGGTTAACCTTTTAGCCCTCCTAAAATTAAAATTTATTAAGGTTACTAAATTTCACAAAATCAATATAACATTATTCACCAATATATCATAATGTAGCTCTTAATATTCACATACTAAATATGTTCATAATATAATCGTATATTTTTTAGAAACATGGTAATAACTAGAATTAGCATAAAACCATAATGAACACATACAAGATTCTCCATTTCTTGAATAAAACAATATATTAATTAATATATTTCATTAATATAGCAATGTTATTAATTCCATCATTGATAACACAATCCACTTTGTCTTCAAATAATTAATCATTTCTAAGGTCATCGGTACTATCCAATTTACTTTATTAATATCTATCATATCATTATCAAAACATCATTATCTCATATTTAGGAACATATTAAGGGTTATATTCTCTTAATAGTGTGTTTTATACAATGTAACACATTAAAATTAAATTGATTTTATAGATCATCAACATCATTCAATATATTCTTGCATCACCTTAGTGAGAAGCTATTATGGAACAATCCTTCGATGTTTCATGATTCTAATTATCAAAATTAAACTAATAAAAAAATTATCTATATGCCAATACATAAACACATAAAGAACTCAAATCTTTTCATAAACCATTAACAAGGCTTCATCTTATTATTCTTTAATATTTATTTTCTTTCATACATCATTTGCATACTCTTCATCCTTATCAAAATAACGATTACTCATACAACCTTTCTAATTCCCTTCATGTGCATTCCATTTTGGAAATTTATTTTCATAATTCTCATAATTTCTAAAAATGAAACATTCAACCATTGGAGATATCTTTGAAATACCATTATTATTATCCATTCTATCATCTGAACATTTCATTTTTCCTCTAAAATTACATTCTTTGTATCCTTATTTTCCAAAAAAACATATTATTGTACCTTTGAGACATTCACTAGAGTTCTTCTTCCCACATTATTAACATATAAGAAATAGAATCCTCGTTACACTATGGTCTCCACTATACAAACCCTCAATTAAATATATCATCCTATTATTTTGTGAGTCTAAGATTTTATTAATGCTCAATTACATAATCATAGATCATGATAACTGATTAGGAATAATCACATTATCCTTCACTCAAGTTATCAACCCATTTAGTTTCCCATAAAAACATTATATATCAAATTTAATATTTATCCAGTTCCATCTAGGAATTTCCATTTCCAAAAAAAATACAGTTTAATAAACAATAATCATAGTGTGGAGCCACCAAATCATGAAAAATAACCTATAGGATGTCTAAATCATGAAATATTATTTTCGATCTGTGACACCTTAGGATTAACTTAGTTAAATCATAGAAATTATTTAAATCCTTTATGATGGTTTTTAAAGTGTTCAAGAATTCAAAAAGCATATCCCCTAGGATTGTCAAACCAGACGTGCAGAAAGACCTATTGCCATGCACCAGGTGATGATCTAGTCCAGATCAATGCACATTTTTTTGGAGTTATTAAACCTAGGTACCCTTTTCTAGGCCCATTTTCACACATAGTATCTAGAAATGGATATAATTTAATGGAATATCCTTTCTTTATCCTTCACAAAAATTCTATGATATTTTCCTATACTTAAATTTATCCTTATACTTATCCTTATAGATATTTTGATACATATACCTAGACATATACATACTCATATCCCTAGAGATCTCAATAATGTTTTTTAATCCCAATATCCATGGATTTAATAAACTTTTGATTTAATAAATACTATGGAAACCCAAGATTTTATACATATATATCACATATTTTTTGAATAATATTCAATAAATTTCATAAACACAGATGCAAGGTCAATAAAAGTTTAGTGTCTTCGGATTCTGGACAACAATATTCTTATTTCCCGAAGTAACTTCAACATCTCCCATAAAATATTATCACATAGTAATCCTACTAGGAACAACATTAGAAAACATATATTTATAACATGAGGAAGTAATCACAATAAATTATGAGCTCAGATGCTCAATAATGGTAAACGTCAGATATATGAAACTATGATCATATGAAATCATAAGATAAACATAAAGGTATGTGATCATAAAAATAACACAATAAGTTCAAAAATAACATTTTATAGATAATAAGAATGAATCATGGAACAAAACATTATCATTTCAAAATACATGGACCATGAGTGTGAGAAATCATAATAAATAAATCATTAACCATAAAATCATTTCATAAAAGTGTGGAACCATCTTTTAATTTGTCATGTTTAACTAACAATATCATTAATATAGTGTATTGAGACTTATCAACTATTTCCCAATATAGATGAGGATTCACCGATTTCCCATAATGGATTAGGATGTACATGTTTCCCATAGTGGATCAATCCCATTGACCCATTTCCTATTATTACCATATGAGATAAAAAGATTTATCTAATTCATTGGAGGGATATATTGGTCTCACGCATCTTATAATGAAAACCAATCTAATATTTTCCACAATATCATAAAACAGTAATCTTATCATCACATCACAACCTGTTTAAAAAAATGGTTTCATAAACATTTCTTAAATTCATCATCCCGTAACCCATGAAAAATAAACTGTTTTAATAATTATTTAACTATTCAGAGAAAAACCAAGGATAATATCATTCAATTTCATCCCTACTAAACTATAAGTAACATCAAACGATTTAATATAAGATAGAAAATAATTCTAAAAGATCAATTGGAACATTAATTGAAGAATATAATACTTCCACTTTGAATAAACCCTTTTAAAACATAAAACAATATCAATTTTTTTTAAAATAACCTCGGTAAATTATAAATGAAGAATTAAGAATAATTTAAAATATTTCATGATGAAAACATCATTAAAGATTAGAAAAAAACATATTATATTTTATTTAAATACATTTTATTAAAAATAAAAGTGGAATATTCAAATCAAATAATGTTCTTGATGGGGAGAAATTTCATTCATTATATACACGTTAAAATAATGTTTCCATTGAAATTTAAAGTAAAATCCCCAAAAGAATTCTTTAGAAATTTTAAAAATATTCCACTATTTTTTTTGAAAAAAATAAATGAATGGTAAAAATTTATTTAATAAAATTTGATAATATTTTTATTTCATTTTTGAAAACATTTAATTTAATCATAGTTTTTGAAAAACAAGTTTCCAATTGAAGAATGAAATAAAGAAACATTACAATCAAATAATTATTTTGAAATATTGAGTACATAAATATAGGAAGATGAATGGAAAAAATTTATTGTCCTAAAATAAATATAGTATATCGAATATCATCATTTTCATGTGATATTGATCCTAATATTTTACGATTTTATGAATGAACAAAAAAACTTGATAAAAAATAAGATTCCATCATAAAACCTTTAACACATTGGAATCATTTAAAACATAAACCCTATAAAGGAGAGATCCTAAAATTGATTTGTAAATACCAATAATTTTCATGAGAATAGTTATAGAATAAATACATGGGTATTATATATACCACATAGAAGAAACCCATTGTTAATATGATACATGTCATACATAAAATAAAAGTGAGACACAAACCCCTTATTATAAGTCTCAAATTCATTTATACATGATCAAACCACAAGTTTAATATATATAAGTTTATTATAAATATATTACTGAAACACACACACACAAACATATATATATCATACCATATATTATTTACTCATGACCTTTTACTATCAATATATTAATAATTCCATGTTAAAGTCACATTTCGGGATGAAACTGCTTTATTTTTCATGTCTGTTTTTATTTTCTATTTTTGGTACTATTACATTGATAAGGGATATATAATACATATAATTTTATCCATGTTATAAATATCATATATATTCAATAAATATGTATTTATAGTGATCCATAAAAGATAGAAATAGAAAATGAAATACATTATTCATGGAGATAATAGATTGTACGTACGCATGAATATTAGTTCAACTTTCATGAAAAAAATAATTAAAAATAAATAATTTAATACTATTTTATAATATTATTTATTTCATACAACTAACTTATTCTCCTAAAACCCATTATTATTACTTTCCATATAAACCATGAACAAATCACATCACTTCGTGAGGCGGTAGTCCATCGGACACATGAATGATGTTCTTTTATTCCTTGAGAATGGTAGATAAAAAGGAACATGAAATATGGTTTTTAAAAAAGCATAATAATACCATAAATATAATATATAAACCATAAACACACCAATATATCCTTTTTTTAGAGGATTTTATGTAAAATGAATGGTTTACGAGGTGTTATTACATCATACACATGGGAGATGATTTCATATACCAATTGATGGAAGTGGAGTTAGTTCTGGTTGTGAAATTAACATTAAAAAATCACATTATATGTAATTTATTGAGGTTATCATATCATCATGGATTAATAATAATGTATGGAGGCGAAGTAAGAATAAAATAAAACTCTTTTGTAGGGACGTTACCTATTCTTTGAACAAATCCTTTTGGTTTCCACCAAAAGGATTCATAGGATGAATTTATGGAAAAACTAAGTATTATAGGATGATGGGAGAGAATTATGTAATGTATTTTTTCTATAATTGTATTAACCAATGGGTTTTGGATGTTTAAATAGGAGAGAAGGGGAGGCATTTTATAAGTGAGGTGGGCGATCTAGTTGTTATTCTTGAAAATAAAAAGGTTTACCTACATTTTTAAATTGGAAAAAAGATCTAAAATGGAAAAGTCTAGAACATGGAAGATATAAGGTCAAAATATTTCTAGTAAATTGGTGTTGGAAATGTTTTGGGTCATTTTCAACCCTTGTATTTTTAGTTTAACCCATGCTAAGCATATTTTAACATTACCAACAATAAATAATATTAACTATTTTTAATATTTATTATGGTAAAAAATTACATTTTAAATATTATATAATATAATATATACTTATTAAAAATATGGAATCTATTTTTTAAAACAACAATCAAAAAACCTTAAAATTTTAATTTAAAATTAATCCCATAGTTTAAATGTTAATGTTGTTATCCAATGAGAAAATATTCAAATGTTTAATAAGTGTTTATCTATGAATTTAATATTAATTTAATTAAAATGAACATAATTGGGTTAATAGATATATAATTGAAGTAATTTTACTTTTAAAATTATCTTTATATAATTTTTTAGATTTAAATGTTTTAAAATAAATGACAATTCTTAATAAAAACCATAATTTTTAACAATTAACCAAAAAATTAATCATTTCCTAACAGTCTAAAAAATTCACATTAAGATATTGATTACATTATTATTTCAAAAATTTATTTTATTATTTCAAATTAATTTTATAAAAGTTTCAACAATTTATTTTATTTTTTTTTACAAAAAGAAAAATATTTTTTGATTAAATAGTGTTTTTTAAACATATAATTACTTTGGAAAAAATTATATATTTTTATCAATAGGTTTTTTATAAAACCAGTATAAATAATATTAAAAATTATTAATTCCAACTCTTGATTCAATGTTTAACGGCTAGGTAATAACGGTCTTTAAAAAATATTTTAATAGTATGTCATGTTTTGTTTAATGTTAGTGTTGTGTGTAATTAATGTTACACTCTATGTTGCATGTAACACAAGATAAACTCATAATTGAGTTAATGCAAGATAAACTCAGTGTATAATTTAAATTAAAATTATTAAATTGAAGAAATTTATTTGAAAAATATTTTTCCAAAAATCTCAATGTGTTAAAAGAAGTCTAGGAAATCCATCATTGAGCTAGTGGATCATCAATGGTAGGATGGTGGATATAGTCTACAACCACCTTGGGTTTCTTATGACGCTCTTCCAACCCCTTTTACTCCTTTTACATTCTCAAATCCATTCTAAAACTTGCCTCTTATGGTTATTGAACCCCTATAATTCTATTCTAAATCATGGTTCAAAATTAAACCCGTATAGAAAATGAAAATTATAATTATTAATGAATTCAAAAAGAACTTATGAACATGAAAAATTATATCATTTATATTCAAGACTTTTATAGGAGTTACAATTTAGGATATTTTTGGAACAAAAATCCTATATTACTAAGTAATACCAAGGAAACTACACCCTTATAAAACATTCTTTGGGGCTACCCAGAACAAATAATACCCAATATTTAATGGATCAACAACTACTCCACACTCAAACATGATGATACCTAGTAAACACACCTCATAGACCCAGAACACATGCTTTGAAATCATTCTAAATAGCTTATGAAACTAAAGAACTCTCAACAAAACATTTATATGCTCCTTGTGATCTTCCTCTTACATCGAAAAAATAAGTATTTCATAAATAATTACCATCATGAATAGGTTTAAAAACTCATGGAACACATTATTAATCAGTACCATGAACAGAAATAAAGTTTTCCTAACATCTAAAATCATCGCAATGAGCTTTTAATCCTCATAGTGATATATTAAATAGGTTTTAAAGATATAATCATGCTTCCATACCATATGATGACATCCAAACTAAAAATAATTGTTTGTGAACCTATTATATCCCTTCATATGATTAGAAAAATTATTAATACATGGAAGAGGGTAGCGATTCTTCAATATCACTGACTTCAAACCATGATAATTAACACCAAATGACAATCATTAATATTTATTCTTTTCAAATGGAACATGATATCCACATGGTGGCATTATATGCTGAACAAATCCTAAATGCAATCAATCATCAAAATGAATCCACATCGCCCATAACATAAATATAAAAACTCTATACCGATAAATCAATATAAGAGAAACACATTGTTATAGATATAAATAAAACATGATATCTCATATAGTGGGTGGTGTCACATAACCTTTAGGTAATACATCATATTACTTTTTAAAACCCCAAGTAAGCACCCCCAATTGATCTACTATTGTACTAAAAATCAATCTAACCATTAAATAATTTAGATACTCAACACACTGTTAACCTGCAAGAGGGTCTCATTCACCAAAAAATACCACATTGTCTACATTAGTATCTTAGAATTTGATGTTTCTTGGGATTCAATACACAATAGACTACACTAAATACACCCAATCCATTATCTCAATGATGCTGTATGGTTGTATTTGTAAACATAATATTCTCCTTAAGAGTTCTGCTTCTTGAGCGCCGTCCATCAAACTCAACACATGTCGTACAAGATTACTTGATCTTCAATTAGAATAGTAAATACTAAGGACGCAATAACCAAATCAACAAGATGTACAAAATAATTGATTATAATTGTTGAAAAATAAGGAGTCTATAGCTCTTGAATTAAATAATACTTATACCCAAGTATAAAATGTAGATAATACCCCAAATAATGTTTATATTTCCTAGTTCTAGAAACATTAAAGAATGAATATAGCCATGAAATTCTCTATGAACTCTATGAACATGATGGAGACCACCTCTATAATCATTCTGAAATCACCATCCCTAGGGATGAGAGGTATCACATGTATGCCCATTACTAGCCATATAACCTCTATTTTAGTCATATGTTGGAACAATAAACAACAATTTCTACCTCAAATGATCCTAGAAAGGGTAGTTATGTCTGTGAAAACTGCTGAGGAAGATAACACAATCTGTCTTATGATGACATTGGCCTCTGAAAGAAAAAAACCACACTTAATATATTGTAAGGGTTTTTAGAACCACTAGATCTAGTGAAATAAGGTGAAGAAGGATGCACCCTTCTCCTTACTGATTGAAACCTAATTTTCTAACTAGGGAAATAAGAAATCTCTGTCATAGATTTGTTAAAAAAACATAATCATGAATCCCATCTAGTTATAATATTGTATAATATAATTTCATCTCAATGACCTCTTCCTTTTCTATAACCTAAAGAATAATATTCTACACAAATAGGGTGACATGGATCAAGATATCTAGATTTAAATCCTCCTAAATATTCTCTATCTAATACCCCTCACCTTGAAGTGGGGCCAAATCATAATGCGGGAGGTTATTGTATCAAATATAAAATTATCATGAAATAGAATACCCTTAAAGAGGGGTCAATGTCTCTTTCTTGTAGGACTCCACTGTGATCTATGATAAAAAAATCATCCTAAATGTTATCTCATAACATCACTCACAAAAAAACAACTCCTCAAGGTCTCTAAGGATGAAGATAAACAATTGTTTAGATCCCCTCATAAACATCTTCACATGCAGTGAAACAGATTACTCCGTACAAGAATGAATCAAACTAAAGGATATTCCCACCTCCTCAAACCAATACATAGTATTGTAATATGAAAACATAAAATATAATATTGGGGAACCTAGAACTAAAACTCTTAGAGTGTCCTCTAATTTTCATCATTGTCAACCTCTACTCGATGAAGATCCACTAGAAGATCCTATTGAACCCCTTCAAAACAAACATAATGTGGAAGTTGACCTAAATCCATATATGTGAAATAAAAATTGCTAAAAACTAATAAAATATTAATATAAAAAATTTAAGGTAAATTAATTAAATCATTTTAATATTATTTCTCGTTGTCTTCTCAATTCAAAGATAGTCATAGACAATACTTATGCATGATCCTTACCTAGGTCTCTACCTCACAAGAAGTGCCAGTTCACTTAGTATGTTTAGAAAACATGATGCTCCATGCATTATGTCATAGGAGGCCCTAGAAAAACATCTATTATTTGGTATCCTTCCATTACATCAAGTACTATGTCCAATTGATATTGTTGGTGTAACACCCTGAGATTTTATGAAAAATATTCTTTTTAATTTCATTAATGTCTTGTGTTGTATGCTACACCAAAAGGAGCTTGCACAAAACGCATCCCTGACTTGCCTTGCATTACATGCAATCACGACCTTCCTCGATAGCATGTGTAGTACGCAATACCAAGTTTCACTAAACGAGATATTACTATAATATTATTATGAACTAGCTGTTATGAATACTAAAACACACTTTTAGAAATTTAATAAATTTTATCTTTCAAAATTGACTTCATTTTTGAATTCGGAATACCGAAATTAGCTTAGGCTGAAATTTTGGTACTTTTCGGATAACTTTCATATTCTGATGACTAGTGAAAATTACTAAATTTTAATTAAAAACAACTTTTTTAATCGAAATAATTCATAATGACAAATTATTAATTTGAGTGGTTTTAAAGTATATTTTTAATATATTATTACCATTTAATACAATGTTGGTCATTGGATGTAAGTTCACATTTAAACCAGACATAAACAAGTGTAAATCTTTTGATAGTTATTATCTCTTAAAAACACGCTATTTGTTTTGACGACGAGAATTAATTTTTAAATTAATTAATGAAACTAATATGTTTTGAATTTGGTAAAATAGACATAATTTTTGAATTCATAATATCAAATATAGCTTAGGCCTAAATTTTGGTATTTTTCTGGAAACTTTCATTTTTTGATGAATAGTGAAACCAGTAAGTGGTAGTTAAAAAACTGAATTTTTCATAAAACATAATTTTACCGCTTCTATGATTAGAATTTAGAAAATTTGAGAGACACGGTTGATGTCAGTAAGTAAAATGTGGTTCAATGAGATGAAAATAATTTTTGGTGAATAGTCATTTTTTTATTTTTATTTACCACGGTTAAAAGTAAATAGGGTAATTAAGGGTAAACATGATATTATTATTACCCTAACACATGTCCTAATTCTATTGGATTAGTGTAATTCTACCAAAAAAAAACTTAGGAATAAAATATGACCATTTAGGCCCACATGTATTAGATTAGGACATTTATTATTAAATTATTTAAAGAAGGGTTAAAATAGTTAAAATCAAAGTTTAATAAGTAAATAATTATTAATATTGGGTTATACATATAATAAATTATAAAATAAATATTAATTAGAAAGATAAATATATTTCCTACATAATTTTAATTTATTTATAATTTTTAGACATTAAATAATAAAATTTATTTATGACACAAAGATGATGCAGTAATTATCTTATTAATGAAATATTGACATAAATGATGTTATAAATACCCAAATAAATGTAATCTGAGAAATTTTATGAATTACACAAATTATATAGGTTAATATGACATTTTATTAATTATTTAATTATCTTTTTTTGAACTAATCATTCTGTTATGATTTTCACAAAAATCAATTACCAAATAGTGTCAAAATTGACATAAAATAGTTTTTAAAACAAATATTATATTATTAATTGTAATTTTATTCCTAAAAATCTAAGGTTAAACCAAATGAATTATATAAGGTTATATATATTAATAATAAACAACTTGGGGTCCGTTTGGCTTGTTATAGTAATATTATTAACCTTATAGTGTAAGAAAACAAGAAGACACGGTAAAAGTAAACTCATTTAACTTAAGGTTAAATCTAAATGATAAGGTTAAAATAGAAACCTAAACTTGTCTAAATTATATTGGATGAGATGATTTCGACCCATCCCCACCTTATCTTATAAATAAATCAATTAGGAGTTATTAAAAACCAAATATGACTTTATAATAAAATAATTGTTTAGTTTTTCCAAAGGTGCTCCTCTCCTCCCTTATAAAAGGGCTCCTCCTCCCTCTCTTCCTAACACCACTTTGAGGATTCAAGCTCGGCCAAAACCTGAAAAATTCTCTTCTCCACTTCCCTAGAAACATCCTAGAGGTCCTGGTCTTCTTCAAAGACCAATTTTAGTACCCTAATAGGAGGTCTCAAAGAGGCGCTTCAAAGAAGAGGTAATGTCCATTACCGATTCTTTCAACTTTATTTCTTCTTCCACTTATTATTTTTTACTTGTTTTATTATGAGGTAATAACATCAGTATCAATCATATACTGATATGTTATTATAAGTATTAAACAACCATATTTCACCATCGATCCATCCAACGGAAAACGAAATCACCGCGCGTGCGTACGTACGGAATACCCTCTCCACGCCGTGGTGTAATCTATTTTCCACCACCACCTTACTTGGATGGGTATAAGGGTAAAAGTAATGAATAAATATGATTTTTTTAAAGTGATATTGATTCTGTAATATTATACATACACTTTAATACAATTCCATGATCTTGGTAATGATATCATCGCTCGTGCGTACGTACAGACTACTGTCTCCACGAGGCGATGAGATTCATTCTCAATGATTAACCACTCATGAATGATTATAATGTATATATAATAAGTAATCATGAAATATATGACATAATGATACTGGATTTATGTATATATATATGTGTGTCATCCAATTAATTCCATTCAATTCAATAAGGAAACAAAAATAGTGTTCATGTGTATGTACGACCTACCGTCTCCATGAACGGTGTATTTCTTTCCATTTATCTATCTATTATATATATGTATATTATGAATATATATTATATATAAATCATGTTTTATATTCTATGATTAAGTAATAATGATCTAAGTAATCATATGAATAATTACAAGTCAAAACACGGACGACAAATGAAACGATTTTACCCAAAACACTCTTTAACATGGAATTTACAAAAGAACGGGTAATATAAAGTCATAAGTGAACAATATATGATATAATAACAATTAATATGATTCTATAATAAGTCAATGAGATTATTTAAATCATTATACAGGAGGTTCGGATACGTACGAAGCATATCCGACCTAAGGTAAGGGAAAATATCACAATCTCATTTCCATCCGAGATTGTTTATACTTTGGTTTTTACTAGGGTGTATTTTATCATTCACATCCATGTTCCATTAATATGTAATATTGTTTCCATCCACCTAAAATTGTTTAAATCCAATTTTACCATTCGGTGAGTTTTTAGTAAAGGATATGAAAGGAATCTTTTGTCGTTTTTCATTCGAGGTACTTTTTGACTTTTCTGACAAAAGTACGAAGAGAATGTTTTTTTAACTTATACGGCATGAATGCATTAAAAAACATTATTTCCAAGAAGCTTAATTTACAAGTTTTCATGATTATTTTTAATCATCTTCTTTTATTTTAAAATTGTATGACATGTTAAGAAAGGAAAAATGTTTTTGAAGTAGAAAGGATATTTTTCTCATGAATGGAGTTGAAGTGTTTTATCAAAATTATTTTCCTTTTAAGATAATATAGGGTTCTGTTTCTATCCCTATTATTACATTGATTTGATTATATTGTGATGAAATTATTTTTATGAATTCCTTTATCTTATATGAATTGTTTTATGATTTCATGATGTTTAAGAATCCCATTTTTATTACATGGGTTATGCAATGATGTATGATTTATGATTTTGTGGCACACATAAGAATGGTATAATAATGAGATGGGTGGGACCTATATCTCCCTACAATGCATTAGGTAATTATTTTATATCTCATGATATAGACATGGCTGGAACGGTAAGTTAATCAGGTTCAGTGTTACAGGACTGAAACGAGGAGTGAACTCGATTCAGAATGGGACTTTGTCCACTAAGATGGTCTTGGCAGCAATGCCTTAGCTACTATGGAAATAATTACATGTGCTTAATGGATTCCAAAATTACATGTTTTATTCCCATGCTATTTTATCTTGGTTTATGTTCCATTATGATCTATTCCTTATGTACATCCACATTTTATGTCGTTGCTCAAGATTTTGATGTTTAAACATTATGTTCATGTTTTTAAGTTCAAATGTATATGGTATGTTTTATTTTATCCATGCTTACCCTTACTGAGAATTTGAGCTCACCCTTTTTATGTTTCATTTTCCCCCAGGATCAAAAGAAATGTTTTAGGTAAGGAAACAAAATGTGGAAGATCTTTATGGGAGATGTTGAAGATCTTTCACCATGATTAGAAGATTACGTTCCAAGTTTCCAAATACACTAATATATTATGGTCCTTGTGTGTCTGTTTTTGTTATGTATTAAGTATTCCGCAAAAGTAGTGTAATGTCCATGTACGTCAAGCTTCGGGTCTCTACAGTTGGTGTCAGAGGAAAGGTTTAGTCAACCTTTGGAAACTAGGTTGTGAAAATGTTAGTGAGATCCCTAGAGATATTTCTAAGGTATGTCTAGGGATGTACCTAAGGATAAGTATACGTATATGATATAGTCCTAGAACAATGGTAACGATCTTAGAATTTAACCTATGATGTTAGATATTGAGGGTGCTCCCCCTTTACTATGTTTTTTTCCCTAGCATGATTTTTGCCTCTCACACTATTCTTTTTGGGTTTTAGAAAATGGCTGGAAACAAGATGATTCACGATAATGGAGGATATGATGGACAATGGAATGATATTATTCATGAATAACCAAATGAAATGGGATTTGGAAGTCTAAACATCATTATTATGCCGAATCAGCAATCTCATAATATGATCAATAAACTCAAATTTGGTATGTTTCCTGACTCGGCTAATAAGAGAAAGATGGAGTTTCATGATGATCATAAAGGAAAGAAAGTTCAATTTCACCTATGTAAATCATGTGGGAAGAGGAATCAAGGAGAATTTTTCAAAGGAATAGGAAGATGCTTTGGGTGTGTAAAAGAAGGACATAAAGCCAGTAAGTGCAAAGGAAAAGGTTCAGTTAACACCATGGATGAGGATAATGGTATTGCTACGACATCAACAATGGTTAAATTTTTTAAATGTGGAATGTACGAGCATTATGCAAACCAATGCCCTAAAGGAAAGTCTCATTAAGAGAATCAGTATGGTCATATGGGTAATATTTATGTTGATGATGATGAAGAGACTAAAAATGATATGTGAGATGAAAGAATTGTTGAAGCTCGGTCAATGGTTTGAGAAGGTAGTGGAATGATTACATGTTTATCAAGTGTAATGTTGTATAAGTAATCTCATGGTACTATGGAATAAAGAGACATCTAAGGATTGTTACACTGTTGTCTTTCTGTATGTTTTGAAAGTATAAGATGAATGGTACCAGTGACCATGAAAGGTTATTCAGATATTTTTGGAAAGTAGATGACATGCTCATAATGAAGGGATAAAGACAAAATTAAATGTTTGATAGTATTCACGAGCTCATGACTAATAGAAGGAGAAGGTCATGTCATGGTTTGAGTATATAGAATTTTTGGATTTTTGTATATGTAAAGAGTTAACTTTTTACAGCATTCATGTTTTCACTAAGGTTTAATGAGTATTCATTTTTCAAGAGAATACATGATTAAGGTATTCACATGATTGGAATGTGACCAACAAGATATATGGGGGATAAATGATGGTATTAACATGCTTGTTCGATGACATTTCAAGTAATCGTTTTATTTATACTATAATCTTGGACCAAAGTATTTTAGATATGCCTAAATATTGGAATGAATAGAACTTTTTTCGATATTATTGATGGGATGTTATAGTAATATAGTTTTAGAAAAAGGACAACCTGCAGGACGGGCGACAACCCATTGCGTCGGATAAGGCTGTGGGAATCGAACCCACAACCGAACTGAGACTGGCCTTTATCACCTAGCACTGACCTAGAGGAAATCCCTGTTTAGTAGAAACTAGTTTTATTATATTAAGCAGTATGATATATGAAGTATAAGTCCATTTTAGGAACCATATATGATTAATCTCACTATAGATGGACTTATGTATTTTTTGATAACATTTCTAACCATTTTTTTGAGAAAGATGGAATGACCCATCATTCTATCACATGATCTTCTAACACATCAAGAATGACAAATTAAACATCATTTCTTTAACAGATGAAGTGGAAATTGTCCAAATAACGACCAACGGTGAGATTGTACCAAAATCACTAAAGTATTTCTTCTAATTCCAATTTCATCAACTTTAGGGAAATGATCTTGAAAACCAAAAATGTTATCCTAGTGCTCTTATATCCAATGAATCAGATGGTACCATAGATCATAAAAAATTAATGGCTTTGTGATTGTTGGATTTTTCATAGACATATTCTCTACCACTCTCTATTAGAACTTGATGGTTAGATTTTTCTTCCATATCCATATTTTCTCCTATGTTCTCCTACGTGGAAACCCAATGATGAGTTAATTTGGGTAACTGTTACGTTTCATACATTAGTTTTTAAAGCCAAGTTTTGGTATTCTTTTTTACGATGTGGGTTTCTATTAAAGAAACATTCGAGTAGTAAACCATTTATAACCCCGATGAATTTCGAGGGAGAAATTCATTTTAAGGGGGGTAGAATGTAACACCCCGAGATTTTATGAAAAATATTTTTTTTAATTTCATTAATGTCTTCTTTTGTACGCTAAAATAAAAGGATCTTTCACAAAACGCATCCCTGACTTGACTTGCATTACACACAATCACGACCTTCCTCGATAACGTGTGTAGTACGCAATACTGAGTTTCACTAAATGAGATATTATTATAATATTATTATGAACTAGCCGTTATGAATAGTAATACCCACTTTTTGAAATTTTATAAATTTTACCTTTCAAAATGGACTTCATTTTTTGATTCGGAATATCGAAATTAGCTTAGGGTAAAATTTTGGTACTTTTCGGATAACTTTTATATTCTGATGAATAGTGAAAATTACTAAATTTTAATAAAAAACAACTTTTTTAATTGAAATAATTAATAGTGATAAATTATTAATTTGAGTGGTTTTAATGTATATTTAGAATATATTTTTACCATTTAATATAATGTTGGTCATTGGATGTAATTTCACATTTAAACCAGACATAAACAAGTGTCAATCTTTTGATAGTTATTATCTCTTAAAAACACGCTATTTGTTTTGACGACGGGAATTAATTTTTAAATTAATTAATGAAACTGATATGTTTTGAATTTGGTAAAATATACATCATTTTTTAATTCATAATATCAAATATATCTTAGGCCTAATTTTTGATATTTTTCTGGAAACTTCCATTTTTTGATGAATAGTGAAACCACTAAGTGGTAGTTAAAAAACAGAATTTTTCATAAAACTTAATTTTACTGCTTATATGAGTGGAATTTAGAAAATCCGAGAGACACGGTTGATTTTAGTAAGTAAAATGTGGTTCAATGAGATGAAAATAAGTTTTGGTGAATAGTAATTTTTTACTTTTATTTACCACGGTTAAAAGTAAATAGGGTAATTAAGGGTAAAAATGATATTATTATTACCCTAACACATGTACTAATTCTATTGGATAAGTGTAATTTGACTACAAATAACCTTAGGAATAAAATATGACCATTTAGGCCAACATGGATTAGATTATGACATTTATTATTAATTTATTTAAAGAAGGGTTAAAATAGTTAAAATCAAAGTTTAATAAGTAAATCATTTTTAATATAGGGTTATACATATAATAAATTAGACTATAAATATTAATTATAAATATAAAATGATTTCCTACATAATGGTAATTTATTAATAATTTTTAGACATTGATTAATTTAATTTATTTATGGCACAAAGATGATGCAATAATTATCTTATTAATTAAATATTGACATAATTGATGTTATAAATACCCAAATAAATGTAATATGAGACATTTTATGAATTACAATAATTTTCTACATTTATATGACATGTTATTATTTATTTATATATCTTTTTTTGAACTAATAATTCTGTTATGATTTTCACAAAAATCAATTACCAAATAGTGTCAAAATTGACAGAGAATAGTTTGAAAAAAAATATTATATTATTAATTGTTATTTTATTCCTAAAAATCTACGGTTTGGAAAAATGACATATATAAGGTTATATATATTAATAATAAACAACTTGGGGTTCGTTTTTCTTTTTATAGTAATATTATTAACCTTATAGTGTAAGAAAACAAGAAGACATGGTTAAAGTAAACTTATTTAACTTAAGGTTAAATCTAAATGATAAGGATAAAAAAGAAACCTAAACTTGTATAAATTCTATTGGATGAGAGGATTTAGACCCATCCCCACCTTATCTTCGAAATAACTCAATTTGGAGTTATTAAAAATAGAATATGACTTTATAATAAAATAAGATTTTTAGTTTTTTCAAAGGTGCCCCTCTCCTCCCTTGTAAAAGGGCTCCTCCCCCCCCTCTTCCTCACACCACTGTGAGCCTTCAAGCTCGGCCAAACCCTGAAAAATTCTTTTATCCACTTCCCTAGAAACATCCTAGAGGTTATGGTCCTCTTCAAAGACCAATTTTAGTTCCCTAAGAGGAGGTCTCAAAGAGGCGCTTCAAAGAAGAGGTAATGTCCATTACCAATTCTTTCAACTTTATTTCTTCTTCCACTTCTTATTTTTTAGTTGTTTCATTTTTAGGTAATAACATCAGTATAAATCATATAATGATATGTTATTATAAGTATGAAACAACCATATTTCACCATCTATCCATCCAACGGAAAACGAAATCACCGCGCGTGCGTACGTACGGAATACCGTCTCCACGCCGTGGTGTAATCTATTTTCCACCACTACCTTACATGGATGGGTATAAGGGTGAAAGTAATGAATAAATATGATTATTTTAAAGTGATATTGATTCTGTAATATTATACATACACTTTAATACAATTACACGATCTTGGGAATGATATCATCGCTCATGCGTACGTACGGACTACCGTCTCCACGACGCGATGAGATTCAATCTCAATGATTAACCATTCATGAATGATTATAAAGTATATATAATAAGTAATAATGAAATATATGACATAATTATACTGGATTTAATTATATATATATGTGTGTCATCCAATTAATTCCATTCAATTCAATAAGGAAACGAAAACAGCGTTCATGCGTACGTACGGCCTACCGTCTCCATGAACGGTGTATTTCTTTCCATTTATCGATCTATTATATATATGTATATTATGAATATATATTATATATAAATCATGTTTTATATTCTGGAATTTAGTAATCATGATCTAAGTAATCATATGAATAATTACAGGTCAAAACACGGATGACAAATGAAACGATTTTACCCAAAACACTCTTTAACATGGAATTTACAAAAGAATGGGTAATATAAAGTCATAAGTGAACAATATATGATATCATAACAATGAATATGATTCTTTAATAAGTCAATGACATTATTTAAATAATTATACAGGAGGTTCGGATACGTACGAAGCATATCGGACCTAAGGTAAGGGAAAATATCACAATCTCATTTCCATCCGAGATTGTTTATACTTTGGTATTTACTATGGTGTATTTTATCATCCACATCCATGTTCCCTCAATATGTAATATTGTTTCCATCCACCTACAATTGTTTAAATCCAATTTTACCCTTTGGCGAGTTTTTAGTAAAGGATATGAAAGGAATCTTTTGTCATTTTTCGTACGAGGTACTTTTTGACTTTTCCGAAAAAAGTTCGAAGAGAGTGTTTTTAACTTATACGGAATGAATGGGTTTAAAAAAAACATTATTTCCAAGAAGCTTCCTTTACAGGTTTTCATGTTTAATTTTAATCAACTTCTTTTAGGTTAAAATTTTATGACATGTTAAGAAAGGAAACATGTTTTCGAAGTAGAAATGATATTTTCCTCAAGAATGGCGTCCAAGTGTTTTATCAAAATTATTTTCCATCTAAGATAATATAGGGTTCTTTTTCTATCCCTATTATTACATTAATTTGATTATGTTGTGATGGAATTATTTTTATGAATTCCATTATCTTATATGAATTGTTTTATGATGTCACGATGTTTAAGAATCCCATTTTTTTACATGGGTTATGCAATGATGTATGATTTATGATTGTGTGGCACACATAAGATTGGTATCATTATGAGATGGGTGGGACCTATATCTCCCTCAAATGCATTGGGTAAAGATTTTATATCTCATGAGATATAAATGGCTGGAACGATAAGTTAATCCGGTTCAGTGTTACAGGACTGAAACGAGGAGTGAACTCGATTCAGAATGGGACTTTGTCCACTAATATGGTCTTGGAAGCAATGCCTTGGCTACTATGGAAATCATTACATGTGGTTAATGGATTCCACAATTATATTTTTTATTCCCATGCTATTTTATCATGGTTTATGTTCCATTATGATCTATTCCTTATTTACTTCCATGTTTTATGTCGTTGCTCATGATTTTGATGTTTAAACATTATGTTCATGTTTTTAATTTAAAATGTATATGGTGTGTTTTATTTTATCCATGATTACCCTTAATGAACATTTGAGCTTACCCTTTTTTTGTTTTATTTTCCCCCAGGATCAAAAGAAAGGTTTTAGGTAAGGAAACAAAAATTGGAAGATCTTTATGGGATATATTGAAGATCTTTCACCACGATTAGAAGATTACGTTCCAAGTTTCCAAAGACACTAAACTACTACGGTCCTTGTGTGTCTGTTTTTTTATGTATTAAGTATTCCTCAAAAGTAATGTAATGTCCATGTACGTCAAGCTTCGGGTCTCTACAGTTGGTTACTAACCCCAACATTCTCACCAGTTCCAAACTCAAAAATCCATCATACATCTCAACCATTAGATTTGATACTTATTTATAATGGCACCAACTATCTAAATGTATTATTTTAGTGTCAAAAGTGATAAAATATATATAATTATGTATGCATCCCATCTTCAATAGGACACGAGTAAGAGACTAACGCCAAGGGTATATGATCAATAGAGCTCGGAGTTAATATGATCATATATAATTTTTTAAAAAATAAGCGGTAAGATGAAAATCCAATAAACAACACCATGATAGAATAATAAGTTATCCCAATAAATAATGTAATTTCATAAAAAACTAGAAACAACTAAAAAGTAACAAAATTCTTATGTGATGACCATGAAACTCCACTGTCTTTTGAACAACTCCTTCAGCTAATAACACCCTTCTCGACTACCATGAAGTTTGCATGAACTATAAAAAAGTGTATATATATATGAAGAGAAAAAATTATATAGTCAGTGGTATCCTCCTTGACACCTCTCCTGAAATATGTAGAAGAGGAAAAATAAATACTTATGAATAAAAAAATGAATCAAAATAATCAACTAAAAAGGTAAGATAATTTATCATCCTCACCATACCTCACTCACCAAAACATAGAGGTAAAATGTTTTTTATAAAAATCACACACACACACACACACACACACATATATATATATATGTATAAGAAATCAACCAATATTCCCTTCCCTTCTATTTTTTCATTATAATGCCCTAATGAATAATTTTCAATTCTCATCCCTTCCATAAATCATATTTTATATCATGAAATCTTATCATATCCATTTACATCTCATGATTTCAAACACAACCTCATCATAATCACATCATCTAAAACCATATAATAGTCTAAATGCCACTAAAACCCATTAATCATGCAGAATTCCTCATGATATAACAACCCTTGCATGTACACCAATGAGAATCAATATCCACCATGACCAGATATATGTATGTGTTATACCTCAAGTCGTTAGAACCCACATATTAATGTATAGTAAAAAAAAGACCCATCATTGCTAGTTTGATTGCATACCATATACCATAATTCTTCAGAACCTAGACATTCCCATTCATAGTAATATTTTTAAAGAGGGAATGAGATCTAGAGAAGATAATAATACATTACATTAATATCCTAGATTTTAGATAAATTACCCCTAAAAACAGTTTGGAATTGGATTCCTTAATAACATATTTGGTGACTCAAATGAAATCATATAATACAATTGTATATTATAAAAAACAACACAAAGAGAGACTAACTATACTTAGACACATAATCAAATATAATCCAACAATACACCCATCCATTTCCGTTAAGGCACAGCTCTTAAATGTAGACCCTGACATCAAGGATTAATATTAATTATTTAATATATAAGTAATTGATAAATATTATTTATTATTAATTTCCATGATTAATACTTTATTATTAAAACACAAGCTCCATCAACACTATAATTCCCTACACTAATTTTTTACTAATCACGTATAAGGTCATCATATATAAAAAATAAGAAGTGTCTCTACCATTTTATTAATTTCATATATCATTTAAAAAAAGGTATTATTGGACTTATCCTAAGCTACTACAAAAAGGTACACTTGTTGTGCATAGATTAAAACTATATGAAGTAATTAAAAACCATAATAAATAATTTCTTTCCAATCATCCAATTAAAATAATCACCTAAGAATATATTGACAATAAATCACAACTCTTAACTCATCCTAACCAAGTTAATTTCATTCCCAACAAAATTGTGCATAATACAGTCCATTCTATTATCATCAACATAAACCATCACCACAACCCCAAAAAAGTTCTTCCCACTTCTCATTAAAAAGACTCACCACAAAATTCTATATATAAAACACATAAATTTTTTAAATTCCTAGATTATACTTACATGTCAAAAAAATTATTTCCAAAAACGTAGACACATGGGGATACTATGGCCATAACCCCAAAGACATCATGAATTTATCAGACAACAAAAAACAATCTTAGTCCCAAACTAATATTTTCTAGAAATATTCATTTAATTTCAATCATTAATTGAATGGTTCATTATGTGTAAGTTTTTAATAATAAAAAACCTATAAAAATTAATCAATTTATATGAGTCAACATAAAAATACTTGAAGTATTAAATATATATTTCCTCAGATTTATGGATGAATATTTATTAATTTACATTCCTATTAATTTTATCCTTTCATCATAATCATGTATTTTTATTAGTTATCATATTCTAAGAAAATTAAAAAATTTTAAAACAAAACCATTGATACTATATAGATTTTACACTATCTAGATAATCAAGATGTAAAGTCATATATCATTAACTATATACAATCACAATAACCCAATTTCACAATTCTATATTTCTTTATTTTTTATTTTTTATCATTATTAATTTGGATTAATAATTACCCAAATTGACTTAATCATGATACAATCACACGTCAACATGATAAAATTGAGAGGTAAAAAATCCCACACCTTTATTATAGCATAAATGTTCTTCAAAAAATTTATTATTGAGGATCGAACATCACATAAGGAAACACAACAAAAAATAATTTAAGTATCATTAAAACCAACCCATAGAAATGGAATATTATGTATTTATTGATTTTAATTCCAAAAAAATTATATCAAAACCAAGAAAAACTTCTTAAAATAATAATAATAAAGAAATGAATAGGGGAGGATAAAATAGAGTTCTGTGAATCATGAGAATTCAATCTAGACGAATTAAAGAGTTTAGAATCACATTGGGATACAGATAGAGAGTGGTGGGAGGGTAAGTGGCTGACTAAGGTTTTGAGGGAAGAGATAAAAAATTAAATCATGGACGTATATACCAATTTTTTATATTGGAGGTTAAGAAACCTCCAACATGACATTGTGAATCCCACTATGCCTATGGCATGTCTAGTCAATAGGGATTTCTAAATTCTCATGCATTTAAAATTACATATCTCCCCAATTCTCATGTCTTTTTAAAATCTATGTTTAAATCCATTTACCACCACTATTCTCTAAGATAAAAAAAGTTGGTATTTAAATATTCATTTTATCCTACCACACCAAAGGTCCCAACATAGTTATGCCCCTCACTCTTTCCTCCTACCATGGACGCTTGTCTTTACCATGCTCTAATCCACTGATATGTATAATGAATTGTGATTTTTTTCATCCCCACTAAACATATTTAAAACAATTAGGAAATTCCCTGTCTAGAATTTTTCACTTTATCTATTTCTCCCATCATGGTACACCCTTGTTCCATACATCCAAATCAGAAACCCAACTTCCAAGAAATTCCCCCAAAAAGATCAGATTTAAAAAATACACTTATATAAGAACTATACCACCATCATATGAATCCAAAATAACTCTAATACAAGCTGGATGACTTTTACATGTTCTAAAATCAACCATCACATGAACACTAAAAACAATTTTGAAAATAAACCAAATCTTGAATTACCTCTATGTAAAATAAAATCTACCTTTATGCCACTCGAAATGACCACCAAAATGGACATCATAACTCTTTCAATTATCACAGTACAATAATCCCCACTAAACCATATAAAATTCTCATGTACTCGAAATGAAAACCTAAAAATGGCTACACAATTCCCATAGCTCTAAAAAATATTTACCATAACTAGAACCACTCCCATTACTACGGTGTGATGATCTTCAAGATGACCAAAAGATTTATTTAGCATATGAAATTCCTCTAAAATCACAATTAACACTTAAAATCACCAATACTAAAAATATAAGGATCTAAAAATCTAGGACCATAAAAATATATTAAAAAAAGAAAAACCATTAATCATTAATATAATATTTAGATTATTCTATTATATAATTTTTTCCAGTTTCATTAATAAGGTAACATGAATTAATTTATTTATGATTCAAAAAATTCTCAATTAATGATAGAGTTTGTAAATGTATTTCGGTTATATATATGTATATCTATATCAAAATATAATTCCATCATTATGAAGTCTAATAATATTTTTTTTATTTCTTATAAAAATTAAAATTTTAAAAAGGAATCATTTAAAATAATATTTTTTGTAAATATTACTAAAATATTCGAAATTTTATTTACATGAGACATAAAATATTATACTAATGTGTCAATTTTTATCTTCTATTTCTATGGGTGTCTAATATTAATTTCTCATCATTTTTATCAGGATCATGACTTCAATAAAGGTATAAAATAGGTTAGGTGAGCCTAAATGGACTAACCTGACATTGGATGTGGACTATATCGTGTGGTACCATAAACTGTTACATTAATAGTTATGTTTATAATATTAACTACTCCATTTTTTAGGTTTTAATGGGTGAAACTATGTAAACATTTAATCTTTTTAGGGCTTCATTATTAGGCTCATGATTTGGAATATCATGAAGAGAAAACCAAATGACCTTTATAGATTTTTATAGTGGAAATTCCCTTAATATAGTCCTCTATTTTAGGGAATCAACTGAGGTTCCACCGTAATTGTTCCACCTCAAATCCATTACATGTTGTATTTTTTAAGGTTTCTAGTTGTTTCCTCTATTAAAACACATGTTCAGTGATTTTACATCCCCTTTCCCAAGGTTTTATCTATGTTCTCCTCTTTTTATCTCACCCTAGCTTCCATGGAGGCCGAACCACAAGTATATGGTTGTTCTAAATTTGGTATTTCTATTTCAATGGGTTGTGACACTCTTAATAAGATCTATTCATCTGGTTTTCATCAATGGATATATTTTTACAGTAGTTTATTTAGTTATTTTTATCTCATTAAGATTTATTTAAGAGGAACTTGAATGAATTATATTTTAAACATTATTTTGAAATAGAGTATTGGATTTTATGCTATCTGGAGTTGTTTCTCAAAGTTTTCCCATATTTTTTTGGTTGATCATTAGCATAATGGTTGAATTTCATTGTTCAATGGATGTTCTACTTTAAATATTGTTTTATACCTTCCAATAGTTTGATAAATTCTCATCAATAGTTTTTTTGAAGAAAACTAATATGTTTACGGTGTTTAAATCAAGCATGACTTATAATATACATTGGATTATGGTTTAGGTGTTCTAAATGTTTTATAAGGGTTTCATGTATGATTTATATAATTGTTTTTTAATTTGTTAATATTGATGTTGATTTTTCTTTTGTTTCACATCAGTTTTCCATTGGATTTTTCCATTGAGTTCAAATGATTCTATAAAGATATTTCAAAATTTGAATGAATTTTAATTATTCTTATTCTTGAGGGAATACAGGAACAATATTTAGGGTAAATTTTATAGGTGGGGAATATATTTTAATCCTTGGGAAATGTGGTTAAATTTTTATGGTACTTTGTCTTCCTCGTAGTCCATAACCTTTAGCAATTCCCTGAGGAACCCAATGTTACAATGTGGGAAATCAAGGGATGGATTATTTTCTAATTGTGTACTTTTTTAGCTTGTTTTAATTATTTGAGATTCATATAGATAAGGGATATGTATTTTTTTATCTACTTTAGAACTATTTGGTAAATGAGTTTTAGAATTGTAATCTTTATTGAAGTAGGTTCCACCTCTGCATATTGAGTATTATCTCATTAGTCACTTTGGTTTTTCCACCTAATATGTATCATATATCATGATTTTTCTATGTATTATCTAGAATGTGAGTTATTGTTTCTTGAATTGAGTATGTTTTTATGTATCTAAAATCGTGTTATTTAGATTTTTTATTATATGGTTTTTCATTAGGTTATAATTATTTTTATTCTGTCATGGTTTTTAATGGAATTAAATTATTTTATTATTTCCCCTTGTTCTATATTTTCAAATGAATACTATGTAATGGTCTTAAAGAAAATGGGTTGGATATTTTTATATGATGTACATGAAATGAAATAATAAAGTAATAGTTTTTTTGTTTTCAAAGGAAAGTGTTTAAAATGGGTGTGTTAAGTGCTATTTTTTAAAACCATAAAATTGATATGTAACCTATTTTTTATATTTAATTTTAAACTGGAATCTTAGTTCCTTATACAATATTAATGGAATAGACTCATAGTGGTATCATATAGGTCAATGTCTCACACAATATATACTCACATTGGTGGGTATATATACTTATTATGCTATGAAGGGTTTTTAGTCTATTCTTATAAATATTGTTGGTAGTACTCATCATTCAGAATTAGTTGATGTTTGAATCATGGTGGTGACTTTAGAGACACATGGTGATGGTGTAGTTAGACTTTCATGTTCATTGGACTGGAATGGATCATATTGTGTCCCCCCTAATTTTATACTATTTAGAATTATATTATAAATTTTAAATCATGTAAAAATAAATTTTTGTTTTACTAGTTATGAATTTTCAAGTCTTTATTATGTTATTTATTATTATTCCTTGTTTTGTTGGATTCTACTTTTTATTCCAATTTGATTATTTTGAATGATCATTCAATTCATGAATACCTCATACTGGGTTTTTGATTAGAACCCACTATTAATAATCATATTTTTTAGGGTGAAATCATTCCCATTAGGTCACTTGTGATACCCGAGAATTATTTTATAGACTTGGGTGATCAGGAACACACATCAATCCTTATGTAATTGTGGCCCCAGTGATAGGTTGGGTTGACCAGAGCCATTTATTACTATATTATTTTAGATCCCACTTCTCGTTGGATGGTTAATGATTGATAAGAGATATGAACATTAGAGATCAAGTGATGGGTATGTGAGAGTGCCAATTTGGCTATTCAATGTACTAAACCTTGAATTTTCATGTGTCAGTTGGGTTTTTATGTAGAATTTGGGTATTAAAAATAGTTATATTTGAGATATTCTAATATTTTTTACATTTTCTTTTAGTTTTAGGGAGACTCGATAGTTATTTATGATATTCCTAGAATTAGGGTAAAATTGGAGGTAATATAAGAGGCACATGGTCATGATGCATGGTCTTTAAAACCATACAGAGGCCATGGGAAACCATGAATGGTAACATCTAGTGGAACTCACACAATTGGCACATTGTAATGACCATATATTTTTTAGTGTCTTATGTTTCTTAAATAAATGTTTCTTATTTTATATAGAATTATACATTAATGATACATAAAAAATAAACACTTTATTTCTTCAATGAATAACATTAAATTATTTTGTAACCAAATCCATGGAAATTTCAAAACATTACAATGGGTTAAAAATATAAAACAAGAAAAAAATAACGAGAAAATTTTGATCATTCCAATATTCTAAAATCATCTCCCTCATTAAATAAACTATATAAAATAAATAGAATATTATTAAATGTAACAATTTTATAACAAAAAAAATATAGACCCTTGAGTGGAATTGTAGTGAATAATGTGTGAAGAAATGAATATGAATTTACTATATGTATTATGACCATTGGAATATTAATGTGACCATTGGACAAAATATCCATTGGTCAACAGGACCGTTTGTCAATATGATCATTTGGAACAATGAATATTCGCAATAATTTTACTGTTAGATTTAGTGTTTATAGAAGGTAATTCCAATTGATAGTTTATAAATAATGGAGTAATTGTGGTCTCAACCAGTAGACACATACATTTTGAAAAATATTTTTTTGGATCATGGGAACATTGAGGAATCATTGTGGTTCACACATGACCAATCCCAAAAAGAGATTCAATAGGTGACGCTTGAATGAAATCAACCGAGAGAGAAGTTCAAGTTTGTGGAGGTCACCACTAGGTCAATGTCAGCTGATCGACCCCATGATACTACCACCATCACACATATTACCATTATGACCTATGATGGGGTAATAAGGGGTTATTTTTCTTTACCTTAGTATCAAAAAGGTGTAATTTCCATTTTATAATTGAATTATTCATTTCCACTATCCCATTTTTCATTATTCTATATATACAGATAAATATAATATAAAATGTATAAAATGTTTTTTGGATACAGATAAAATATAATTTTATACATAGAAAATATATACAATTTTATAATACTCTCAGGTATTCTATATAAAATTTTTATATAAAATATTTCTATAAAACATTTTTTTTAAATATAAATTATTATATTAGTTTACAATGGCCTAAGAAATTTTTATATGTGCTAGAAATTTGACTATGTTGTAAAAACTGTTATTTTTATATAAATAAGAAATTTTTTTAAAAGTTAAAATTATCGTATTTATATAAATATTTTGATAAAATAGACATTATATTTTAAATAATCATGTCGAAATTATGTAAGGGTGGACCTTTGAGAATTTTCTAAAACACTTTATTTTTCATTGTATAGTAAAAATATAGTTTTGTTCTTTCAGAATGTTTTTTCACAACATATATATATAATAATGATGTAATGATTAATTATAGAGAATAAAATATCTAAAATAATTATCTTTATTTTACTATTTAATTTTAATGTATTTATATCAATTTATGAACCAAGAAATGTTTTGAAAATTTATAAAATAAAAATTATGATTTTAAAAAATTAAAATATAGAGAAATCAATTATCCATATCCAAAGAGATATTAAAATATCTATTTTTGTCTAATATATTAAAATAATTTAAAAATGACTCAAATATCTAAAACCATGATAAAAAAATATGTCAAAGATAATGGTTTTACATTTTTCACTTCCTAGAATTCCAAGACATATATTTAGAAATTATTTAAAATAATTCCTCCTCATTAACTTTAAATACCCACACATTTCCCATTTATCTCTACTAGAAATCCATTATCCATGAAGTTTTAGTTATTTCACCTCCCATTATACACCTTCCTTAATCTATGTTTCATACTATCAGGTGGAAAATTCATTTCATAAATATTTATGTTTTACATGAAATATTTTTATATTTAGAATACTCAAACCCATTATTTACACATGAAAATTTACCAAGATATAGATATAATTCATTTATTTAGGGATTTACAAGTATTAATCTTATATTTTATGTTAATGGGTTAATATAATGTAATGTACAAGTTTTTAAGCACTTATGTACTCAATTTTTTTAATAATAAGTTATATATTTATTCTCCTCAGGTTATTTATAAAATGATTTATTATGATCTATGCTGATCACATGAGTTAATACATATGAAGGGTGTTCCAAGATAGTGTTACAATTAATTAGATGAATAATTATTCTCATGTTTTTATATGTTTTATTATACCTTGTTGAATAACCTTAGTAATTATGTTTTATGACACCTTGGTGAAGAAATTTGGTGATATAATTATGAATGTATCATTTTTATCTTATATCCACATTTCCATATTATTATTCATGATATTTATTTTATGATATGTCTCCATATGTTATGATGAGTTCATATTGATATGCCTCATTTTCACATCCTATAAATATCCTTTGATTATTTTGTTACTAAACATTATTATCACCCATTTATTTTGATGTTTTTCCCATGATATGAGATGCAATAAAAGTAACTTAAGATGAACCTCTGAAGAATTATTTCAAGTGTATTAGAAGAATTTTTATGTTTTTCATGTATTATGATCCTAATTTCCAAGATAGTAAACCATAAAAGATCATCTTTATTATTAAATGAATTACCATGTAATGAAATTTTTATACATTAAAATGGATGGATGACATTATCATTGTCATTAAAATAGTTCTTCAAAAATATTAATAGATGATTAATTTTTTATTTTTATTTCAAACCATTGTTTTTTAAACTCTCCCATGTTTGATGAATTTTTTATAATAAAGTGAGAAAAATTATTTATATTTGGTGGGCTATTTAACTATGTTTAAAATATAATTTGACTATGAATTTGTTTGTAAACAATTTTTTGAAAAAAAAATGATATTTTTTGTTTATTTTGTGAATTTTTTAACCATATAAAAACTGATTTGAGTAATGGAATTGAATTTGGGGTGTGTTTTCATTTAATGAATAAAATTTATTCCTTTAAATTTGAAACATGTTATTTCAACTATGGTGGAGTTTTTTTAATTAGGGTACAAAATGTTTTAGAGTTTCATTTCATTTTTAAAAAGGATTTTTACAATCCTTTGTGGTTTTTAAAAATAAATAATGCATGATTATGAATTTTTCGAACAAAATTTATAAAATTTATTTTATAAAAATGTTATTTTATTTATAACCATATATCCCTTGTATTTTGATTTGAGATTTTTTGATTAATAATTTTATTTTGTGATATTTTAGAATATGAACCTAAAAAATTAGTCAAAAAGAGGAGTAGGGGATGCTTTGAGAATTTATTCTTTTTCCTTATGTGTTTTTTCCATTTCCTTTGTCTTTTCTAAGACTCTCAATGGAGTGGTAGGGCCATGTTCTTCTTAGTTCATGGATAATGTGTGAGAGTTTTTAAATTGGTATCTTCTCATATATTGTGGTGATCAAGGGTCTCAAGAAGTAATGATTTGGATATATAGGTTTGGGGAGATATTTATGTCACTCGAGGATTTTGAAACATCTATATTGGGGTACATCTGTTCTTTTTTTGAAGGGTTGTTTTGGGAATGGTGGAGAACCACAAAATGTTCCCAACTATTTTAAGTTCTTCTTTGAGATATTTTAAGGATTCTGTCCTCCTGTGATATTACTTTAAGTAGGTGAGAGTTATGAAGGAATTGGTGTTTTTGGTATCTCATTAGGGCGATAATTCAATAAAGGAATATGTTAAAATTTCATTGAATGGGTACCTTTCTCCCTAGAGTTTACCATTAACGAATCAAATATGACTTGTTCTGTTCATGCGGCATTCCCCCATCTATTAGTTCATCGGTGTTCTAGTTTATCTTGATTATGTATTTGGAAAGTGGAATATATGGCTATCATTACTAAATCATTTTTGGATGGAAAACAAATGAAAATTAATTCTTTAAACCCGTATGGTGTTTGTGAGGGTGATCCAATTAATTTGAAGTAGGAACCAAAAGGTAATGATGATGGTAAAATATTATTTAGGCTTTTTTCCCTTATTTAAATAATTCATAATCCCTATTTATGATTTCAGTATTGAAATCCTACACATCGTTAGCCTCATTACTGATAGCACTAAGGAAAAATCATCTTTAGGTATTCTAGAGTCACTTATAGATATTTTTTTATACTAATTACTTTTTTATATAAAAAAGTCATAGACCGAAATCTATTCTGAGCAGTAGTATAGGGTGTTTATTTTGTTATGCAGTTGATGGTTGAATAATGTTGAGAGGGTATCATGTTTAGTAATTTATTTTTTATTGGAGTTTTTACAAACAATGGGAACTTAATGGTGCATTATATTATAATTGATGAATTTGTTTTTCATATTTGTATTATAATTTAGAGACGATTCTACCATTTTTCGTTGTTTTTGGAGTAAATTCATTTCTAGAATTCGATGAATTTATGTAGGTTTCTTTATTCCTTGTTTGTTAACTATGAGGATGTATTATGTTGGGGATGTTTTATATGTAATGGTATAAATATTAATTTTATATCTCATTATATAATTAATTAATTATTATAAGCTCTTTTATAAGTATCATGGTGGTTTTGATTATTTTGATTCATCCTCCATGATGCATTTGGTTATGATTCTCCATTTTTTGTCTTCTATACCCTCCTATATTTCATAAGTGTTAGTTATGTTTTGTAATTTAGTGTGGATTTTGATTTGGGAAGAATTCATTTGGCATGGAATGTATGTTGATATTCTAAAATTTGAGACAAATTAGAGGGATATCCATCCCAGAAATGTTTTTTCTCTTCCTTTGCTTTCTTATAGCAAGGAGTACCTATTTTAGGATTCTCTGTGCGTCATCTGTTAATTTATCTCCAATAATTTTAGAGTGGTTATATCAAGGAGTATTATGTTTGGGTTTCATGTTCATGGTTTATATTCAGGGGTTCATATATATAATGAGATCCTTGTTTGAGGGGTGGTAGTTTTTTCTTTCCACCTTGTCCTAAATTGTCAAAGACATTGTGGGAGGAGATTGTGGTATAATAAGGATAATTATGACAACATGAAATTACAATTTGTTATTTATGATTATAATGTTATCATATATCTTGAGTTTATTGTGTCTTGGGGTGAAATGTTGAAAATTTTGAAACTTCTCTGCGGCTTCAAATTTAGATTCAATGTTTTTAAAGTCATTCATAAGAAACAGTGAAACCTCCACAATTTATGAAAGTGGCGATCACAATATTTCCACAAGTCTGATAAATAGTTAAACCTTACTAGTTTTGGGTGTTTCTTTCTTATCACCTTATTTTAAATTTGGTATTCCGCCAATATCTTCCTTTATTTGAAGGGATCTACTAATGAACCTCCCCATCCCTCATCTTCTACCTCTCAGACATTGAATGGTGTTTTTGTGACTATTTTATGGTGTTTCCTCCATTAAAACTCTTTTTGAGAGATTATACTACCAATTTACCGAGTTTTTCCATTTTTTCCTATTTCCCCATAACCATACAGTCTATAAAATATGATCCTTTTGTCAGGGGTTGTTATAGATTAGGGGTTTTGGTTTATAGGAGTTGTGAGCCTCCACCATTGAATTACTCAAGTTACATTAATCAAAGATGACATTGTTACACTGTTTGAGGTAGGGGATTTATTATAATTTATATTTTTTTAAGAGTAACATGAATGGTTATTATTTTAATCCTTCTTTTCAACTATAATAATTATGTAAATTATTTCTATATTTTCTTATCGAATGTCTCACAAGATAGAATTTGGTTTTTCTTTGATACAGTGTATCAATTTAATAGTTTAATGTAACTTTTAAATTACATGTTGTTTTATAAATTCCAACTCTTTGATAAAAATAAAATGATATTTTTCTTCAAGAAAAACTATTTTTTATTGTTTTTTATCAAGTATGGCTTATAATGTGGCGTGTTTTTTGGTTTAAGTTTTTTACATGTTTTGAAAAGGGTTTGTGTTGGATTCATATATATATATTTTTTACTTCTTGGGATTGATTGTAATTGTTACTTGGTGTCACTTGTATATTCCATTATATTAACACGTTTTTTTCAAGTACATCTAAAAATATATTTCCAAATGCATGTTTATTATTTTCAAAAATAATATCTTTTTCGGAACATTATGTAATTTTGTTTGGTGGATTATTGGTTACACCCTTATTTATCCATATTTATTTATAGTATTGATTCTTATATTCATATTAATGAATATATAAATTTTTATTAATGATTTTTATTTATAGAAAGGGGATAATTATTGATAAGGTGTTTAGAGGTGATAAGGTCATTTTTATTTGATTATGTTACCATTGGATATTTTTCGGTCATATTATTTCTATTTGGATTGATCATGGCCCACCTCCTTTATCCATTCCATGATGAACCCAATGATGTTATGTGGGAAATAATGGGATAAAAAATTTTCTATTTGAGTGATTTAATTGAATAGTGTACCTTATTAGAGATTCATCTAGCTAAGGGATGAGTCTATGATGAGTCAAGTTGAGAGAAATTTAGGAAATGAGTAACAAGATTAATAACCTACAGATAGATGGTTCCAACTATTCTCATCATATATTTTCCCATTAGTACTTATGGTGTTGCCTCATGATATTTATCATATGTTATGATTTATTTATTGATTACCTTGAATGTGAGTTATTATTTCTTGAAATTCTTATTTTGATTTATTGATCCTATTATGTTTTAACCTTATGGTTAGATGGTTTTGACTTATGTTATTATTATTATTATTATTCATTCATTAATTTCTATGGAATTGTATTATTTTATGGTTTCCCCTTGTTCATTTATATTACATGAAGGGTTTTTATGTTTTAAAGGAAATGAGTAGGTCATTTTTAAATATGTAATTTATAATATAAAATAAATGATTAGAATTAGATTTTCATGGGAAAGAGTTTAAAAGGGAAGTGTAAAGTGTAGTTTTTTTAAATAGTGATAATAGATGAAAGGTATTTTATTTAATATATTTTCAAAGTAGGGTATTTGGATTCTTATATAAAAAAATTACATGGAATCATAGTTATATTTTAGTGACATTTGGATCACACCCTACATGTTCACATTAGTAGGCCATGTAGTCTCTTTATTTTAAAATGGTTTTCAGAATGCGTCTTATGGTTTTGGTTGGGAACACTCCCTTTTATTAAGTGATTAATTTTTAGATCTTTGTGGTGACATGAGAGTTACCAGGTGATAGTGTGGTTTGTCTCTTGAGTTTGTTGGGCTAGTTTGGGATTAATTGTATATCTTCCTCCCTAGCCATCTACTTTTATTTTAGATTCATCATTTATATTTTAAATCTTGTTTAAATCAATTTAAATTTTTATGATAATTAATTTTCATGTATTTATTATTTTTTTATCATTTTGAATTTTTTCATCGGATACTATTTTTGGTTTTTGTATTTTTATTTATCATGATCATCTGATCCATGTAAACCATATGTTGGGTTCCTAGATTGAAAAAAATGTTAAAATTTGGGTTTCAAGGGTTAAGTAATTCCCAAATGATAACTTATGATATCCTGGAACTATTTTCTAGCATGGGTTAATAAACAAATTTCCATGGTCTTTATGGTGGAGTGGTCTGGATGATGGTTCCAGTTAACCAAGGAAAGTTTATTACATATAGGCATTCCCATTTAATCCTTCACCCAAAAATAAGCTAAATGTTAGAATCCTAGACCCTGTCCATGAATGTGTTTATAAATACCCTAGTTAATTTATTAATTTTGAAAAGTTTTATGTTTATTGATATGAGTCAATATTTATAAAACAACACAAATATTATTACTCTAAGCCTATTTATCTAGTTTTTCTATTTATATTTTATATTATTCTCCTATTTTGTTGAATCAATAATATGAAAACTATTACTTTTGGGTAAATGGTGATTTTGGTAAACTAATTAGGAAGGAAACACCATACAATAATAGAATAACTACACTATATCAAGACATATCTCACATTACAACTTACAATAATTTTATTTAACAAATTGTAACAGACTCTTAAATGGAAAGTGTCCAAATGTACTTACTTGTATGGTGTGGTAAGTAATGTAGCATATTTAATTAATTTAGAAATTCCAAATATACTTAATAGACATAACTAGTAATATAATGTTGGAATGAAATGATATTTTTGAAGACATTTATTTCTTTTCACCACAAAACTATTTTCCAGGAAACTCACAACATGATTCCCAAAAATACAGAAAACCAAAATAGAATATGGAAGAAATTTATTATTTCAATTTGAATGAAATTTCATGAGCATGAAAAGAACAGGAAAAATGGGACAAGATAGTAATTCACACAAACAAAGTTACTAAAACATTAAATTCTAAAACTAATAAGATCAAAACAAGACTAAATATAAACATATAAAAGGGATATAACATTTAAAAATGGTGTAAAACAAAAAAAAACAAAAACATAATATTATATCACAAAATCTAGTATTTTTTATATAGAACCCAAAAAAATAACATGAATTATAATAATAATTGTATAGTGGTATACAACCTCGTTTTTTATGGGAGTGTTAATAAATATAAAAATGGAAAAGTGATAG
Organism: Viscum album; assembly: GCA_963277665.1. Taxonomy (NCBI): domain Eukaryota; kingdom Viridiplantae; phylum Streptophyta; class Magnoliopsida; order Santalales; family Viscaceae; genus Viscum; species Viscum album. Next base: position 820,212,506 of record OY728142.1, read on the forward strand.
CTGTTAAATAAATACATAAAAAAAATAATATAAACCTATAAAAGAAAGTCAATGATTTTATGGGACTAAATGTAAAGATAGAAAATAGAAAAAACTAAAAAATAAATATGTAGAAAAACATATTATGACACTCTAGCACCATGTATGTTCTTATGTGGGAATAAATATAATTATGAGTTTGAGACTCTAGTATTTATTTAAAAAATAAACTTATATTGGAAAACCCTCATGCATATTTTCCACTAAAAATAATAATATTAAATGGTGAATCTTTTTGAGATAAAAGTGATTATTCAAAATATAATGTTGAAAACTGGTAATATATCACTGATGTGAATATCATAAGTGAGTTTTAGTAGAAATTAGTGGCATATACAAGTAATTTCCCCATTAAATATTTAAATTTGATGATGTTATAACCAAATTATACTTGAAATAAATCCATATTTAAAATATAAATAAATTTATTCTTATTGAATTCATGAAAAAATATAATATTTAATGTATTATATTACATCAATTACATTAAAATAATCACTTGTTGAAGAAGATCCTATAAAATTTTAATATTGGGATGGTTGATCAACATTTGATGAGCTAGGATATCTCTTACCAAACTCTCTAAAGAGTTGAAATAATTTATCACTAAAAGTATCAATAATTTCTTGATAAGGATTTAAATCTTTGAAACTATTAAGAAACTCTAGAATTGATAACTTTAAATAGGGATAAAAAATTGCTACAATTGCAAGTATAATACAATAATAACTCAAATTTTTATCAAATTTAATTTTCATGTTATAATACATTTCTTTTATCAAATAATAATAATTAGTTAAATTACCCAAATAAAATTTCTCAATATTATAAACAGGGACTAAATATAAATTATAGGTTGGATATCCAGTTCTATAAATCAAATTGGTTATCTCATTGAAGGGATTTAAGATGGAATAAATATTTCTCCACTTTTATTCTCATCAATTAACAAAAATTTCTAATAGTTCCTATTATTTAATCAAATAATATTGAGTTATATCTATTTTATTTCAAATCACTTTTTAATATTTAATATGTTAAATTACACCCTATGAACACATTTGAGAATTGTTTTTCACTTTTTTCAACAAAAAAAATTCTTGAACCTCCTCAAAATTACTAGTTATACCTTCAGAACTCTTCATCTAAGAAATAATTTTTCTAATTATATGAAAGAATAATAATTCCAAATTCATTCCTTCATGGAAAATGATATTTAAGATATTATTGGAAAATAAAACATGAAAAATGTCACCATGAAAATGAAAACAAACTTTCACTAAAATTTGTGTTTTAATGCTCATTTTCATGTCATCATTGGAAAAAAGATTTATCCAAATAAAGAAAATTTATTTTTTCTATTAGAAAATAATTTAGTATTTACAATAAATTTCATTTCCAATCCACAACCAAATATGGATAATTCAAATAAAAAACACGAAATATACTCTTAAAATTATAATTTATATAAAACTAATGTCCCGTTATGGGAATATATCCCCAATTTCATTCTCCCATAGGATAGGTTTTCTATTTACAATAACTATGATAATTATAATTTGATAATTATTTTGATAAATTGTAATTAAATTCATATAACCTATGTAAATTAATCATATTAAAGAAAAATAATCATCAGAAAAAAAAATCTTGGGATCCATAAAAAAGTTCATAAATAATTAAAAATATTATGTTTTTTTATTTTTATATTTCAAATTAAATTTATGAATATCATTCCATTTGGATAGAAAATTAAACTTCTAGAAGAAAGCATAAATAATAATATTTAAATTATAAAAACAGCCATGGTTAGGGATTTAATTAAAGAAAACTATCCAATCATATATCTTAAATGCCATATTTCAAAAGAACAATAAAAATCATATAATACTTGGTGTTAGGGGAGAGATCTTCATTGTAGTGGATATTGATCACAAAAAAAATAAGTAATATTTTTTTTCATAATCCTACTCTACTAAATAATTTTAAGATTTCAATCTCATATTGAAATTTCTATTATTAGTTAGAGATATCCTCTGTCAAACACTTAGAGTCTCTAAGAAATTAATATGTTTTATCTCTCACTCTATTGATCCCATTATCCTTTTTACCAATTTATTTAAAACTACAAAACATTATTAATTTTTCACTATAAAGAAGTAATTTGATAAATGGAATCATCATGTATCTCTTTTCATGACATTATTGAAGCCTCCTTCATTATAATTGAAGTCCCGTTTGAGGTATCACAATGATTATAGGTCAAAAACTAAATCTGGAAACCCTACCCATGAAAAGGGATGAAAGGCGTTACCTCTCCCCATGGGTTGGCACATGTTCTAGGGTATCATAGTTTTTGGTTTAGGAACTATTTACCCATGTTTGGATACATAAAACATCAAAAACAGTTTATAAACTGAATATGAAAATTCATTCCAAAAAATCATTAAGAAAAATAAAGAACTGAATACATAGGTTTAAAATTAAAATAAGAGGCCCAAAGACATATAAAATTATCATCAAAACATCCCTATTCACTCCACACTACAAGGGGTCATCGCCCACAAGTTGTCTCCCCAACACCACACCATGGATGGGAACTAACATCCCGAACTGCCATCCCCCAAGGCCTTTCCTTTACCCGTGTCAAACATGATAAAGTCTACTTACACCCAAGAAGTGTATTTTGGGTGTGAGACTAATCCCAATAGTATACCACCAAGAGATTCCATAGAGTAATCAATACTTGATAAAGAGCATGCTTGTTTTGATAAGTAAGAATTGGTGGAAATAATTTCTATAGAATGAAACATTTAATTGAAAGTAGTTTTCAAAGTGAATTTCAATGTGTGAAAACATTTCAATGAAACTTGTAAGCTACTTAATTTTTCATAAAAATCACCATATTGCAAATATAATTACAAAAGAGTTAATCGACACTAATCTCAGGAACACCCCTTGGCCATAGTTTGTCTTGGGCCCCATAAACCGTGTACCTCGGTGTAAAGTAACCAATGAAAAATCCATTCTCGTTCACAATCCACTAGTATGGTATATAACCATAACCTTTGGTACATAATAATAATCAAAATATGTTTTTTTAGAGTTTTCATTATCCATTTTTCTTAGTAAAATAGGTATAAAACTGCTTCGGATCACTAGCGTACTAGTACATATTAGCCCTCCAAGATACCTGGGCTTCCCCAATTGTGCTCCATACATTTTCACATGTACCCGGAGCCATTAGCATAGAAACACACCAGTTATGGTCATAAAAAACTCAAAACAGTAGTTACAAATTTTTTGTACCACTTACATCACTCAATAAAAGCATTAAGATTTCAAAAAAATAGCATTATAGTTTTTAACAATGTTTGGCACATGGAATCCCATAAAAACACCCACATTGGACAATATGTGCATACCCATATTCACCAAAACATAATATTCAGCACCAGAACATTTTTTATGAATTCATTACATGATTTATAAAACAACCCCAATTGGAAAAAAATAGAATAGACATGTAAAACAACCAATTTTATACAAATTTAATGCCTAAATATTATTTGATCAACCAACATCACCAAAACCAAATTTTACAGCAAGGATAATTAAAGATATGTTTTATAAAAATTGAAATAAAGAAAATCTAACTCATCTAGAATTTCTTAAACATGTAATCACCTACCACAAGGGTTAAAACCCATTAATCATTGAGTGAAAGTTTAACTTCACCACCGCTGCACAACAAGGGATGCAAATCAAGACAAAAACCACAAGAGTGGAACAAAAAATAAATGATCAAACAATACATTATAAACCCTAATTTAGGGACATTAATAACATCAATAATAAATTGAATAAACTCATAGAAAATGGAAGAATAGAAAAGCAAATTAGAGGAAGAAATAAATAGACCCACTTACTTGAGAGATCTTGATGAAATCTACCCAAATACACTATAATATTATTTTCCTAACATCCAAGAATTAAATTGAGGTTTTATTAAGGCTGAAAAAATTAGGTGAGAACTAAAATAATGGAAACGAGTAAAAATGAAGGAGTTATGAAGGAAACAAGTTGCCTCTTCAAATCTAGAAGATTTGAGAAATCCTAAGAAGTTATGCCCAAATTAACAATGAATATGAGATCCATACATGGGAAGAAGATAATGGGGGATCTCCTAGGGTCAGTGGGATCATGTCCTAGTTGGAATCACTGAAAAAACATAAAAAAATGAATAATATATTAAATAATTTAAAAAAGAATTTGGAAATTAAATTACGAACTGCCCTAATTCCTTAAATAAAAAACCCAATTACTCCATGACTATGGATTCATAAAGGGTCCAAATAGATATGGTGGTGTTAATAGGTCATGTTAGGACATTTTTAAAGTGTAATGGGTGAAAAATGTTATAAAAATAATGATTTATAAAATAAAAAATATTGGTTTTTAAATCTGGAAATGGGCTAACAGTTTGGCCGAAGTCATGAAAACTCATCATTTACTCACAAAATGCCTGGGAAACCCCACAAAAAATAAAGAATGTAAATTAAATGAAATTTAACATTAAAATAATCATGTATGTGACAATTATCCCCACCATTAAATACTTTCCACCCTATAAATTCTACTTGTTGCTTTATCAAAATATAAGATTGGATACTCCTTCTCTTCCCACAACTTCCACTCCCATGTTTCGCGAACATAATTCCCATGATGAAAAAGGGCCCAAACTAGTGGAATTTACTATATTCAAATAACCTTATCTTGGGAATCAACTATTCACATTGACTTCTCAAAAACAGATAAATCAGGCTCCATATTCATCTCCTCTGAATTCAATACATGGGATGGATCCAGGTTGTATTTCTTCAAATGAGATACATGGAAGATTTCATGGATGGATGTCAACGGAGAAGGTAAGGCCAAAAGAAATTCCACATTTTCAATATTCTCGGTGATCTCCAAAGGTCCTATATACCACGACGATAGCTTACCTTGCTTTCCCAATCAATGATTCCCCAGATGAGGGGACAATTTCAAGAATACCTTATCACCCACAAAAAACACTAGGTATCGAAACCTCTATTTTGCATATGATTTATGGTTACTATGAGATGTCAATAAGTGCTACATGATCTACTTGAACTTCTTATACATCTTTTGTACCAGACTCGGCCCCAGCAGTGATGTCTCACCTACCTCATCCGAACACAATAAGGGACCGACAAGGCCGACCATATAGAACCTAAAAAAGAGACATTAAAATTGAGTATTGGTAACTATTATTATAAGAAAATAGAACCAATCACAAAGGTCTATCCCATGATCTTAAAAAGTCCAGAACACATGCACAACGATTGTCCTCCAAAATCTAATTCGTCCCTCTAACTGACCATCCATTTATGGATGGTTTGACGTGATCACCATAATCTAACACCCCACGACCATCTGAAGGCCTTACCAAAATCGAGAATTGAAATGGGGATCTCTATTTTATAAAACTCCAAACATAACACCATGAAGACTTCTACCTCCGGAAGATACAAAGGGCCAAACTCATCCACTGTAGTTGTGTCTCTCATCGAAATGAAGTGGGATGATTTGTTCAGATGATCGATCCCAACCCAAATGGAATTATTACTCCAAGGATTATGATTCAAGACAAAAATTATGTCCATGGAGACCTTGTCCAAATTCCAGGTAAGAATAGGTAACAGTTGGATAAAACTGGAGGGCCTTTGATTCTTTGGTTTTACTTGATGGTATTTGTAGCATCTCAACATGAAGTCTACAATGTCCAATCTCATGCCAGGCCACCAGAACTACCGAAAAACATCATAATACATCTTAGTAGCACTTGGATGGAAACCCATTGAGATTAGTGGCTATCTCACATCACCACCTTACAAAGAGAAAACAACAGTACTTGATGACCCTTGAATTATATGATTCCATCGAGAGTCGAAGACCAATCAAAATACATCTCTCAACCCTGAAAAACATGCTTCCACCACTAACAATTATCATCACTAGGCTGTTCCCATTGAATTAGATTCACCACAGAAGTAGTGAACTGAAATATCACCAAGAACGCACCCCCATTTTTCTCCATGGTCTCCACTTGCATATGAGAAAATAGTTCCATCAGATTCCACTCATCACTAGACTTCATCAAAGCCTGCACAACAAAAATTATACTCAAGGCATCGGCCACCACATTACCATTTCCTAGGGTATAAAAAATTACATAGTCGAACCCCTACAAGTACTCGATCCAGAGACGCCACCTCAAGTTGAGGTCCTTCAATAAGAAGATATATTTCAAGATTTTGTGATCATAGTTGACCATAAAATTCTCTCCAAAGAGATAGTGATGCAAAGTCATTAAAGAATGAATTATAGATACTAACTCTAAGTCATGGTTCAGGTAATTATTTTTGTGTGGTCAAAGTTGGCAAGATCCATAAGCCATGACGTGATCATCCTACATAAGCATGCACCCAAGAACCATACCTGAAGCATCACTATACACCACATAGCCCTTTACATCCTATAGAAAAATAAGAATGGGGGGGGGGGTAGTCAACTTCCTCTTCATCTCTTTGATGGATTTCTGAAATTTTGGGCCCCATACAAACTTCTCCCTTTTCTAGGAGAGCATTATCATCGGTGAAGAAAGCCGAGAGAAATCTATAACAAACTTCCTATAATATCATCTAGGCCGAGGAAACTCCTGACCTTGAACACGTTCATCAGCTTCTACCATTACATAACCACACTAATCCTTTTTGGGGTATAATGATACCACCTATTCTGATATCACATGCCCCAAAAATTTAAACTCCCTTATCCAGAATGTAAATTGCGAAATCATTGCATAAAGACAATGCTCTTGAAAATTTCCCAGAACGATCCGAAAGTGATGCTCATGTTCTTCCTTGAATCCTGAATAAACTAGGATTTCATCAAAAAGTACCACAAAAAAAATAAAGATATAGATGAAACACCTTCTTCATGAGTTGTAAAAATATAGTTGGATCATTGGTCAATTTGAAAGGCATGACCAAGTACTCAAGTGGTCATACCTACTTCGGACGACTGTCTTTGGGATATCCTCATCCATCACCTTGATTTGATGATAGGAAAAATGAAAGTCTATTTTATAAAACCACATTTACCACTTCAACTGATCAAACAAGTCATCTATTAGAGAAAAGGGATATTTTTTCTTGATTATTAACTTATTTAGCTTCTGGTAGTCAATACACAACTAGAGGGATCTGTCAGCCTTTTTCATGAACAACACAAGAGTGGCCCAAAAAAGAGACGCTCAGGAGAATGAATCCTTTGGATTCTAAATCATCCAATTATATCGTTAATTCACTCAACTTGGTCATGGACACGCGATATGAGGGAAGAGATATTGGTTGTGTTCTCGGTGCTAGATCAATTGAGAACTCCACATCCCGCTCTAGGGGAAAACATGAAAATTCATTAGAAAGTACTTTCGGAAACATATCCACTAAATGAGGTAGTACACCATCATGAACATGACCATCATCCTCTATCACGAGATATGATAACTTGAAAACATGATCTCCCAAATCTGGTAGTGGAGGTCTCGCACGACTCAGCCAAGGATCCCATTACCCACGAAAATCATGACGACTCCCATCAAGTGTTGTAAAACTCAGTCACCGCCTAAAGCAAAAGATATGAATCTGGAAGTTTACCAACTAATACATTCCAATTATTATGAAAATTATATCTGTATCTATGACCAAGAGGTTCCACTCCATAAAAAACCCCTAATACGAAAATCGCACACGAAAGGAACCTAAGACGCTTCTCCCTCTTCTTTCACAGTGGCGTCCACAACACCATCGCAAATGATAATAATTGGGTTGGAAATTTTAGAGAGTTCACAAAACAAGCATAAATGAATGAAAGATAGGAACTGATATTAAAAAGAGAATCAGCTATATAATATGCAATCAAAATGGTACATTGAACTATCGACAGTCCCGCCTCAGATCCTACTGGTGTCTCATAAACCATATGGAGATGTCTGGTCTCTACATGGGGATGGATGATAGTCTATGGTTGCACTATAAAATAGATCTACCTGGATGATAACACATCCTTACCACCATATCCACCAAATCAAGATCCCCCCTCCTTAATGGCTCCGACTAAGCTGCAACACCTTTTGAAGAAACTGATCATTCTGCACTCTGAAGTGGATGTGCCACCCCATAGAATCACTATAAGTGACCAATACCACCACATTGATAACATGGATTCAAAGGAAATGGGAATTATGGTTGTATGTTCCCCGACCTACCACACTTGTGGCACATGACATATCTCGCATCAGAAGCCACATATAAAAATTGTATGGAAGAGTAGACCGAACTACCACCTCCATTCTTCCCCTACTCCTCTCAGTTCCTTTTCTTCCCTAAAAAACATCAAATTACCACTACTAATATTGTCTCAAAGAAATCATCCCTCTATTTTCGGTCAATCTCCACCATACATGCCAGGTCAAAAACCTCAGCATAGGTCCTCCACATAAAAAAGAAATCATGGGAGTATATCTCTGGCAGTAAGCCTTTCTCAAACCTCTAGTCCATCGCTTGATAATTAGAGACATTTACTTGAGTATACTGAAATGGATCAGTAAAATGGTTGGAATACTCCATCATAGAATTTTACTTCTGATCAAGGTTCATAAACCCATGGGATCTATAATGTGTTAGGACTTCATGGTAGTATTGTTCAATAAATACGACCATGAAATATCCCCAGTGCATCTGATCATACTTTCCAGTGTGAAGTACTGATTCCCACCACATGCGTCTAGGACCCTCCAACATGAAAGAGGTACACTTCACCTTGACCTCCTTGGGTGTGTCTTGGAACTTGAACACATGCTCTATCTTTTTGAGTAATTACTCTACTTCCTAGAGTTCTATGATACCTTATAAAGTATGAGGCTTGTTATTTAGGAACTTTTAGGCTTTATCTATCATAGGACCAGTCTAATCCTCTATATCATGAGCTAGAATAGATTTGGTCCATGTCCTAGATCATGGAAAGTCTGAACCACAACCTCTACTAGACTCTGATCAAGCGGTGAGGGATACCTCGCTCTGAGCATCCTCTCGTGGGTGCATGGGAGCATTCTGGGGAGGAATTCTGCTACAAAATCCAATCGTCACAAGAAAAAAAACCAATAAAAAAATTCTAAAAATTTCAAAAATAACATTAAAAATAAATATTCTAAATTCATTATAATGATTAAAGAAACAACTACACCACCACTGTCCAATGTCCACATATAGTTGGGAACACACATGTCTCACCTAGAAGAGAAGTCAAACAAACAATTCTAATGTCGCATGGTGAGTCATGGTATACAAATAAAGGTATATTCCAAGCACCCCACTCATGACCAAAACTATGAGTCTTGATAGTCCTAGCTTCTTTTTATCCCAACTCATCCCAAAATAATAATATAACCCATTAACATTAACCTCTTTTGATAGAATTTTGTCACTAACTTAATATGGTTGCCAACAGAACTGGCACCAAACCCAGCCTATGACAATTCTTGAAGGGTGTCCCCTATCCCCATGGGCTGGAACAAGTGCTCGGGTATCATATATTTTAGTTTGGGAATGATTTACCTTTGTATGGATACATAAAACATAAAAAACAATCGACAAACCGAATATGAAAATTCATTGAAAACAAGATTGAAAAAAATCAGAACTGAATAAATATGTTAAAAATTGGACAAGAGGTCGAAAGACACATAAAATTAGCATCAAAATATCCCCAAGTACTCAACATGACAAGGGGTTATCATTAACAAGTTGTCTCAACAACCCCGCACCAAGGATGGGAACTAACAACCCAAACTGCCATCCTCCAAGGCCATGTCATTTCCTGTGTCAAACATGATCAAGTATATTTACACCCAAGGGATTTAAGTTGGGTGTGAGAGTAATCCACATATAATTACACCAATATATTATATAGAGTAATCAATGCAAGAAAAAAATCATATTAGTTTTGATAATCAAGAAGTGGTGGAAATAATTTCTAAATAATAAAACCTTTAAATGAAAATTGTTTTCCAAGAGAAGTTTCCATGACTGAGAATATATCAATAAAACTTGTAATATAATTATTTTCAAGAAAAAGGCACCGTATTACTAGATAATTACAAAAGATTAAATGAGATCTAATCTTGAGAACACCCTTAAAAACTAGTTAGTCTCGGGCCCCATGAACCTCATACCTCGATGTAAAGTAACCATAAAAAAATTCATTCTCATGCATCATCCATTGGTAGGTAACATAAAAATAACTTGTTTTCCTCAATTTTCATGAATATATATTTGTTAGTGTTGTGGTTATCCATTTTTCTCAGTGAAATAAGGATAAAACTACTTTGGATCACCAGCATACTAGTACTTGTCCACCCTCTTAGATACCCGGGCATCCGCCATTATGCTCAAACTCTTTTCACATGTTACCAAAATAAATTTTCACATAAAAACATTAGTTATGGTCATAAATAACTCAAAATAGTATCTAAATATGGTTTTCACCACTTACATCACTCAATAAAACCTTTAAAATTTTAATAAATATAACTTTACAAAATTTAACTATGTTTTCACACAAAATCCCTTAAAAACCCCCCACTTTGAATGCTATGTGCATACCCATATTCATTAAAACAAAATTTAAAGCACCAAAAAAATTTATGAGTTCATTACATGACTTATAAAACAACCCCAATTGGCATAACATATAATAAAGATGTAAAACAACCAATTTAACACGAAATGGATAGCTAAAAATCATTTTCATAACCAACGTCACCAAAAGAAAACTTCGGAGAAAAGATAATGAAGTAAAAGTGTGCTAAAAAAATAAATTATTCAAATCCAACTCATCTTGAATTTATTGCACATGGAATCACCTACAACATGTGTCAAAACCTCTGAATCATTGTGTGAAAGTTCATCTGCACCACCGCCACACCCCAAGGGACTTAGATAAATTTAAAACCACATGAATAGATTAAGAAATCTATGATCAAACCCTATGTTATAAAAAATAATTTGAGTACATTAAGAAAATCAATAATATATGGAATAAACCCTATAAAAATGGATGAACAACTAAGTAATTGGGAGGAAGAAGGAAGAAGACCCACTTACTTGAGGGATCTTGAGGAAATTAAACCAAATACACAAGTATCTGAATTTCCGAACAACTAAAAATTAAATTAAGGTTATAATAAGGCTTAGAATGTAATTGAGAACTATAATGGTGAAAAAAGAGTAATAATTGAAGGATTTATTAATGAAATAGGTTACCTCTTCAAATCTAGATGATTTGAGAAATCATACAAATATGTTCCCTAATTAATGGTGCATATTAGCTTCAAAGAGGGGGGGGGGTGATAATGGGGCTGTGCCTAGGTTTTATTGGCTCAGGTGAGAGTTTGAATCACAAAAAAACCATCAAAATTTAATTAGATATTAAGTAAACAAAATATAAAATTAAAACTGGAAATGGGCTTACGGTCTGCCCCAATTCATTAAATAAAAACCGAAATCCATTATTCTTATGGATTCATAAAGGGTCCAAATTAATATGGTGGTGTAAACAGGTCATGTGATGTCATTTTTGAAATTGAAATGTTGAAAAATTATGACAAATAAATGATTTATAAAAGAGAAAAAATATGTTTTTAAATCTGGAAATGGGCTCACAGTTTGACCAAAATCATAACAACTCACCCTTTCCTCAAAAAATTCATGGGAAACCCCCACAAAAAGCAAAAATAGAAATTAAATGAAATTTAAGTTTAAAATAAGTTATGGATGTGACATGATGACGTATTTTTCGTTTTCACTGGGCATAGTAAATGTTGGCCAACTCTTTAGCTTCTTCAAATTGATTCGACATTGAATTTCATATGAGTCATACATATATCTTCCAAAAAAGAGTAAAATATGTAATTTTTTAAACTCCATCCACGTATTATCTTATTTTTCAAAATATCTTATCCATTTTATTTCTGTGAATCTCACATTAAAATGAAAATAAAATCCGAACACTTAAATAATAATTTGGGTGTTTATATCTTCAAATTGATCATATAATGTATTGGATATTCCGTATATTATTTTAAACATTATATGGATTAATTTTGAGACCAGGTACTGAGACGATGTGTGATTTTGAGGACTGGTGTTCCCAAAATAAATTTTTGAAAAATATTAAAAATATTAAATATCACAAGAGTTTTGTTTTTCTAAAAAGAGTTGTATTATTCAAAAACAGGTTCCTCGATAAAAATTGTAGGGCACTATTGAGATTAGGATGGTGGTTTTAACCTAGGTATGACTTAACATTGGTCATCACTATTCTAGATTATTTTTTTGTGAGGGTTCTAGATGATTTTTTATTGTATTCTAGGACAAGGGTGGAGTATTAGAAACACATAGAAACAGAGATGAGTATCTTGAGAGATCATCAGTTGAATTCCAAATTATCCAACTACTATTTTTGATATAAGATTTATGTTATCTTGACCATGTTATTTCTAATAATGGTATTTTAGTGTATTCAGAAAATATAGAGGTTGTTATCTCTTAGAAATCACCAAATAATGTTTTATGAAATATATAACTTCACTGAGTTTAGGATGGTGGTTTTAACCTAGGTGTGAATACTGAGGGTACTGATTTTTATTTAAGCCTATATTTTTTTCAAAGAAAATTCAAGGTTCCATTTTTTTTAAAAATAGTTTAAAACATAAATTAGTTATATGATATTAAGAATATTTAAATTCAGTTTGTTGTAATCAACTTTTTGATTGAATTTGGTAGAAAACCATTTAAATACATAAAAGACGTTTTTCAGAAAAATTGTTTTTCTTTATTCTGTTACAATATATTTTTAAATTAGTTAGTTCCACTTATAGAATAAAAATAAATAAAAATAAATTCTCTATTCAAAATTAGGGGGTTTAAATTTGGAAAATATGTCCCCGTTATTTTTGGTCATTATGAATAGTTACTAAAGTAAATAATTGTTACCACGATAAGGGTAAATTGGGTGACTAATGTTATATGATATGCACAATAAAATGACTATAATACATTCCATAATTTCATTACATAAGTCTATTTCCAATATAATATTTTAGTGAGAGATAAAGGAAAAAATATCACTTTTATTTTTTAAATATATATATTATTTTATGGTAATGATAAATACAGCATATGTTCAATTAATAATTTAAATTTGAAATATAATTGATTGTTTTTATCATTTTAATTTATTTATAATATTTATTGATAAAATAATTAACTGAAATTATTGCATAATTCTGAAACAATGTTTTTTTACTAACAGAAAAATAAAATAAATAAATTTGAAAACAATAAAACTAACATACTATGAAGTAATTATTTGGTTCCATTAAATTTTCAGATATAAATAACATGATACGGATCAGTGAAAAAAATATATTTTAATTCCCTTTTTAATTGATGTATTTAAACTAAAATTAAATGAATAGTTTTTAAAATCACAATAATGGTATTTTATAAAGAATAATATTTTATTAAATGATTTAAAATTTATAAAATCTTTTATTTGTTCAAATTAATGGTATTTAGTTGGAAACATAATCCATTTTCTATTTATGAGTAATTTTAATTTTATAGTGAATTTATTGAACCTTAATGGGCACAAAGCTTCAATATAGTTGTATTTTTCAAAAGAGTTAATGTGGGGTTAAAACTAAACGATAAGGGTAAAAATATAACAAAAACATAACAATTTTTTATTATATGAGATAATTTTCACATATCCTAATATTATATTCTAATTATATTAATTTTGATCCATTTTAACATGAAAATTTTTTATATTAATTTAATAATTCATGAAATTCCATGAATACTCTTCTGTTCACATTTTTGTCATTGTTGGACAATACATTTCACTTAAATTTCCAATTTTTTGTATAGTGTATATTCTTATTTACTATACCATATACCATTTCTAGATATTTTTATTTACCTAGAAATTGATTTTATTTAATGGATAATTAATGATAACTCTTATTCTTAACTTGATACAAAAATTTGTTGATATAGAATATTGTTTATGAATTTAATTTAATAATTAAACCTATTAAGAATATATTGGAAATTCTGGGATATGTGGGTATAGAATTATATATACCATCTATTTATCGATAACTCTCATGGGATAAATAAGTTACACAACATTTTATGGGTTTTTGGTGTATACCTACTCATAAATTAAACAATCATAGCATAAGGCTTTGTTAGTAAAGATATGATGATGTCTATAATCATGATCTATAATATTGAGGATTAACGTCATTAAGAATCTAATTATTTTTATCCATTATATTACTACATTGATTATCTCTATGTATACATTTTATGGTTAAATAAAATGTGTTTTTAGTTATTTACCTTTCTATATTGATTAATGGAAGAATATATTGTAAGTTACTCTAACTATGTATAAAAGATCAAATTTTAGTTATTTTATTTTACCTATTATATGAAGAATGATATTATGATTAATAAAAATGAAAAAAGATTTTTTTATCTATGTTATTTATATTTCTAATGTAAAATGGGAATCATGTTTATATTTTCTTCTTAAAGACTACTAAACTAATCATCCCTCCTAGATAATATCACATGTATCTATTCCAATGTATTAATGTAGAAAAAATCTCAAGGTTACTAGATTTGTGGTTATTATAGTTGGTATCATATAATTTTAGTACAAATATTGGTTACTAGAGTTATTAAAACATATATTATGGATCATAACCCTATAAATGACTTTGGGAATAATTATAAGTATATGAAAACATCCAAATGTTTTGGTTACAATCATATATAAACTTGGTCAAACCTAACGTGTTATATACTAATAATAATGTTTCAATATTTTTGAATCTTATAAATGATTTTTCATAGCTATGTCATATCCAACTATTATTATTGTTTCTCACACTATGATTATTAGTTTCAATCAATGGATTGAACTATAAAGAACCATGTCCAATGTGATGGAAAATATAGTGATTATGAGAAAACAAATGAGATGATGGATGGAGTGAAAGATATTATGATTATGTGTAATTAGGTATCAAGATATATGATTAGAATCTTGAACCTTAACAAAATCATGGAATCACCAAAATAGATAGGGTAAATTTTCAGAGATCTCAAATAGTGGAGACCATATAATAAAGATTGCTAAGTTTTATTCATTTCATTTATATGTATAGAGACACCATAAGGAATATATGATAGAAATGAGAAAATTATTTATGTGTGAAAAATAATGGAATGAGACAACACATTGTCAATGAAAATAATGGGTATAATGGAAGGAAACAAATTTCATCTTATAAAACTATTTATAGTTTAATGTATTATATATGAGGAATATGGGTATTATCTGAGTCAATGCACTAATCCAAGAGTTAACACCAAGACCACAGAACAAAATTATGAAATTTCAATCATAGAAATGGAATTATTAAAGTGTTTTTCTATTGGGATATGAAAATTATATAATAGTACTGTTATGTGGATGATTTTTTGATAAAAAATCCTAAAAAATATAATAATTTTTTCTTAGTATTTTTTATTTGTTGATTTGAAAGAATATACTGAATGTTACCAATATACAAGAAAACTGATTTAGTTGTAGAGTAATTTTTTTCGGAAAACCCATGTTTGGGGAAAGATAACTCAATATATGTTTCGGATGTTGAGATAATAATTTTTAGTTAGGATAATGAGAATATTGAGATAAAAGATTTAAATGGTATAATATTGGTGACCATGAAATTGGTTAGTGGTTTGGTGGTTTATGTTATATTTTCTATAGTTTGAAAAATTATTTAATTTATTGAATATATTCAATAATACGAGACGTTTTTAATGTAAAAATGTGAAAATTAATTTTTATAAGCACACATATTTTCATTATGTTCTTATGGTGATAAAGGTATTAAAATAATTTTTTACATTAGAAGTTATTAATTTTATTTGGGAAACTAATGTTGTGTTGATATTGTATATTTAGAGAAATTACACCTAAATTTTTAGATGTTGAATTTGGTTTGATATATTTTGGAATGGTTATAATTTTAGAGACTTTGGGAATGGATTAAGTTGAAACTACATAGTTATTATTTTGGTTTTAGAGATTATTATGTTGTATATATCATATAAGATGACCTAGGATAATCATTTTGGTTTTGGTAAAAATAAACATATAAGAGGAATTCATATCTATTATTTTATGAAAATTATTATTAATTAATATTTAATCATAGTACTTCAGACATGAAAAAATCATCTTGAATATTCTTTTCATGAAGGATGAGATAAAGAAGAAATTGATCAAAGAACATCCAAATGAATGAATTATTCATATTAAATGGAAATAAACCATGTAATTAAATTTTTTATTCTATCTATAATAATATTATATTAATCTATCAACATTTCTAAAAGGATCTTGAAATAAAAATGTTTTCATATTACCTTCAATTCAAATGAATTGGTGGTCTCCTTACGCCACACATATTTAGGGTTTTATGGTCATTAAATTTATCCTGTGCATGTTATATATCACTCAATATTAGTCATTGAACATTATTATTTTCTTACATTTATATATTTTTAACTTCCCACCAATTTTATCCTTTTCAGAGATCTCGAATATGTGTTATTTCATGTAAAATTTAGGTCTCTCACTTTTTTATAAATGTTTTATTGTCCCTCTGTAACTGTTTGGTTTTCAATAATTGTTTTTAAGGGAACAAGTACCCTTTTATTAGAACAAAACGAAGTGAAACAAGGAAAGTAACAGATTAAAATACAAAACAAAAAAGCTATCAACTTCCAAGATTTTTCTTGATCTTGTCAGCAGTCTCACGTTCTTTTTCCTACAAGGCACCCTAGTCTATTCCTCAACTTCACCCATGTCCACATCCACGTCCTCTTCTGTGAAGTTCTTCCAAATATCTTTCTTGATGTAAGAGGGTTTCAATATATATATATGAGTCTGAGACTTCCAACTGTGTTTCCTTCCATGCTGTTGGTTCAGCTCTCTTCTGCCCCTTTCCAAAATCTTTAGCATTCATGCCACGCTTCATTTGCTGCCATGAGTTCTCATCATCTGCTACAGGATGCTGGTCCTCCTCCCTTGCAGTGTCATGTTCTTCCCAACTAGTCTGCTTCCCCGGAGGGTTGTTCTACTTTATCTGTAGCTCTTTGTTTTTCTTTTTCCCAACATGAGAGGTAAGAGAATCTTGTTCAAGAAAAAATTGTTAATTCGTTGATGTCTGAAATAATATTTTAGGGAGTAATTTATTTAAGGGGGTAGAATGTAATATCCTGATATTTTTAAAATAATACCATTTTTTATAGAGATAAATATATGAAACGCTGAGTTTGAGAAAACAATGATATAATATTAAAATATTATTATTTAATATTACACTCATCACTTAGTTTTTTTAATTTGATAGTATGAATAGTAGTTAATGAATTAGTATATATATATATATAAATTACATAATCAATAGAATTTTTTTGATTAATTATTATTAAAAATTTACTCAATTTTGAATAAGTTATTTATTGCTTTAGAATGATGTATTCATAAATAAAATCCTTATTTATTTTTCTGAGAAAATACTATAATTATGTTTCTAAAATTATATAAATTTTATTTTTTAAAAATATTAACATTTTACACATCTTCATAATAAAATAATTTTAGGGGAATTTTTTTAGATATTTCTGAAAAAAATAATTTTTCCGCGAATAATGATAAATAACGATTTTTATTAAAAACATTATTTTTATATAAACAAATTAAAAAGTTACATTATTATTTTTATATTTATTTAATAATAAAATTTTATATTATATTAATAATTAAATTTAGTTATGTATAATTAATTTTATGATTGGATTTGAAAAAAATATATTTTCATACATTAAACTCATCTTTTTTATAACAAATTTGTCATTGTATTTGTCATTTTTATTTTAAATTAATTAATTAAAATTATAAAAATTTAATCATGAAGATGTATAAAAGAAACAGAATCATTTCTTATATTTTATTTAATAGTCCAATTTTATTTTTGGTCATTATAAATAGTAACCAATGTAAATAATTTTCACCCTACCATGGGTAAATCGAGTAATTAAAGTTAAAAATAATACAATAATGACTATAAATTGACCCTAAAACATTACTTAATTTCATTGGATCTATATATTTTACACAAAATCTTTATATCTTTTAAAATATGTTCTTTTTCCATTAGAATATTATTTTTACCTTTATAATGTTTTTTTGATGGATAAAGACAAAAATGTATCTTTTCTTCTTCTAAAATATATAATATCTTATGATATGGCTATATAAAACATAGTTTTGGTTATGAATATTAATTTTAAAGATAATTTTTTTATCAGGATAATTTATTTCTAATTTATAGTGATAAAATAATATCCTTAAATTCTTGCATAACATCGACACAACATTTATTTAATAAATAGAAAAATAAAATAATTTATTTTAAAAATAATGAAACAAACATATTTTGATCTAATTATTTTATTGTAGGAATTTCTAAATAGATAAAAAAATTAGTGGTTTTTGAAGGATTATGTTTGAATTCCATATTTTTCTTGTTATATGTAAAATTAATTTAAACAAATAGTGTCAAAATTAATTTTATGATTTTTATTGTTAATAGGATTTTATTTAATGATTTAAAATTTATAAAATTATTGTATTTAGGCAAATTAATTGTGTATAGTTTCAAAAATAATCCATGGTTCACTTATGGTTGTTTTTTCATTTCATAGTATCATTATTCACCCTTAAAGGGTGGACAATTTTAATATTGCGGTATTTGTCAAAACGACTAACGAGGGATAAAACTAAATGATATGGGTAAAAATTTAACAAAAACAATATGAATTCTATTAGATGAGGAGATTCCATCTTATAATAATATTATTTTTTAATTAAATAAATTTTGAACTACTTTTAAATGAGAAATAATTTATATTAATTTAGTAGTTTATGAAATTACAAGAATACCCTCCCCTCACTTATAAAAGGGAAAAACGTATCCTCTTTTCTTTAGGATTAAAAAAACATTAAGTTCAAAAAAGACCTACCAAAATAAAATACATACATATATTAACATATATTGAAGGAATTTTTTGATTAGAAATCGGATCTAATAATTCTTTATGAGTAATCATAAAGAGGTTGTCTGAAGAAGAGGTATCATTCTTAATCGAGCATTTTTTTACACCCTAAAATTAAAATAATATTTAACCTTGAAAGTATAAATAAAATAGTATCTAAAATATATTTTGATATTATTATGATAATTACATAACCCATATCCATATCCTCTTCCATCAAGTGGGAAAAAAAACCATTTTTCTGGTGTACGGTGGACTAACACCTCTTGAACCAATATAATTTGTTTTCCAACACCGCATCTTAGGAAAAGTTATAATGATGGAATAAATTTATACGTATGATAATTTTTAAATTTATATCATTCTATAAAATTAATATTTCTCCTATTTTCTTAAATTTCCATTAATTGAAAACTGATAACATCTTTCATGCATATGTGTGGACTACTACCTCCATCAAATGATGTCATTCATTTTTCATCACCACATCACATTGATGATATGTATATATACATTTCTCTGTGTGTGTGTTTTGATTTAATAAAATAATATGGTATTTATGTTATAATAATCATTATAGGAAGATAAAAAACACTTCTTTTCTTTCTATCATGGTCATTGAAAATTGGAAAATGTTGCTTATGCGTACGTACAACCTACCATCTCCATGATTATAATGTATTTATTTTTTCATAACCATAAACATTGATTGGTTTTAAAAGTAAAATTTATTTATAAAAATGATAATTATTTCACAATTATTATTTTTTATATGATGGAACAATTACTTATTTTAACAAATTCAGCATACCTAAGTCATCTTCTACATACGAATCGAATATCATCCAAACATCAGATGCGAACATAATTGATTAAATAAATTAATATAGTATATTAAAAAATAATCTAAAATTAATTGTAAAATTGAAAATGGATATTATGTAATTAAATAATTAAGGTAAGTTTATTATTCTATAATATAAAAATATACAAGACTGGTCATACCCGAGGTAAGAGATTTTGACTGAATTTCAACTCCACCGAGGTGTATTTTTGAATTATGCACCAGTTTATAATTATATGGTGAATATAATACCCTATTGACGTACTCAACATGAATAGAAATATATTCAATATGATTAATGGTTCAACTTAGTTTACTCTTTCTATAGTAATGTTTACAAGAAAATCTAATCTTATTTCTCTTTATGATTGGGTATGTTTTTATTTCATATCCATATTTTTTAAAATTAATTAAAAAATGTCACTTTTTATTAATAAAAATATTTACTATGAAAATTATATGTTATAATATAATTTTTACATGTTTTGAAAGTAATAATGGCTGTAATTTACATAATGCTTCATTTTCTCCTTCGTCATTAAAATTTAAAAGGAATGTATTCTCTTAACCTATAGAAAAATAATGGAATTTCCTATTTCCATAACCATTTTACATCCATTGTAATTTTATAAATGTATTTAATGATTTTAAAATGAAAAATATTTAATGAAAACTAATTTTAAATTTTTTTTGTTTTCATTTTCATATATTTTTTAAATGAATCAATTTTACTACGAAATTTATTTTTTATGGTTATCACCAATTTCATGATTAATATTATAGAAATTAACATTATTTTGAAACATTAAATTAATTTTGATCAATAGAAATTAAATTTCCTTTAAATATCAATTTTATTTGTTTCATGGAAATAATTATTACCATAACCATATACAATTCCAATATATAGTTTTTAAAATTTAATGTTATTTGGTTGACTGGAGAATTATTGATAATATTTATTCTTTATATGGTATGGTTATTTGTTCATATGGAATATTATTTGTAAATTAATTTTTACCATTTAATATATGAGGAATTCATTGGAAATGTAGTGATATGTGGTGCCCAAAATTATATAGCATCTCGATGCATTGACAGGTGTATCGAGAAAAATTATTAACCTTGCATTACATTAGTTTATAGTGTATACATATCGATTTTTTGAAATGAATTGGCATAACACTTAGATGGTATAGGTATCATGATGTCTGAAATCAGAAAATAAAATATTATTTATTTACATCATTAGGAATTAAATTATTATTATACATGAGATTAAACTCTTTATATTATCCACTGATACATTTCATACTCAAGTTACTCATTAAATGGAATGTGTTTTCAATTATTTACCCATCCATATTAACTATTCCTTATGATTCATGATAACTTATGATGTGTGTAACTCATACTGGGAATCTCATCTACCAATTTATTTTTTGTATTTCATTAGGATATAAAGAAGGATATTATGAATAATATCAAATATTCAAGAATGTTTTTGTATAACATATTTGATATTTCAAATGTAGTACGAGAATTATGTATGTACCTATTTCTTCAATACTACTAAAGCAATTGGTCCTTTGATATTATATCCCTTGTCACTATTCTAGTGTAATAAAGTAGACAGTAGATCTAGGTTACTAGAGTTGATATTTTGTTTCGAAGAACAACCAGCATGATTTCATACAAAAACATTAAGTCAATGACATTTTCATGTGATATGCTCAGATGAATAAATAAAATTTACTATATAAGAATAAATATATTACTATAGTCAATTCATGGGTTCTAATATGACATCAGTGATATACTATACCTACTTCAGATAGTATTATATACCTATGAGCGCATATTCTGATTGTAACTACTTATTATCATCTTGGATCAAAATCCATGGTGTCCCCATGAAGAAAATCCTCATGACTCTAGGGATAAATCCAAGGTCATCTATGAATATATTATCCAGGATCAAAATGCATGGTATCCCCAACAATAATAGGTGTACACACACACACACACACACACACACACACACATAATAATATCCCTAAAAATCCATGAACATGGTCCAAGGCATCCCCATATCATAATATATATAATGGTAACCCTAAAGGGATATCAAAAATAAAAGGACATAGTATAAGGCATCCCTTGTCACATAATATATATATATATATATATTGGGAATCCTTAAGGGTTTTCAAAGATACAATCATATAGTCCAAGGCATCACCATACCATATATGAATACTAATAAATAATGTGTAGCCTAGATCCAATGAGATAGTCCAAGATATCTCATAGATATATATTTCAATATTTATCAATAATAATATATATATATATATGGAATAAATATTAGTTAATTATACATACCACCAAAATTTATACAAGAAAACATAGAGTGTATGCATGGGTGATCATCGGCACATCACATCATACCTAGTCAAGGTTGGCCTCCCAAAGGCATGGACTAACCATGTCACAACCATGAAAAGATCACATCATCGATTCATTTTAATAGGTTACACCAACAATCACAAATACAGATTTCCAAAAACCCTAACATGGTAAGGCATGTCACTAGAAACCCACCATTGTCCCCTAGGTCAGATCTTAATATATATACCTATCATGTTTCTAAGAATCTATAGTCATCTCTTTAGTCAACACCACTCACTCAGAGAGAATAGAACCCCCTACAATTGTTTTAATCATCTCATTACATCGCTAGTCTTGTTGGTAATCCTAAATCGGTATCACACAATGGATATACCCTCAAGTATAATCCCATTCCAAATTCACACTAGGTTATTTCTCACACCAAAAATATCCCTCAACTTTTATAGGGTCTACCCATCAAGGTACTCATAGCTCAACGGGGAATGATGTTTCTCCCCATTGTCCACAAAACTAGCCCAAGGTCTTTAAGAGGTATAAATGTTCTCACATGACCTACATGAGCCATCATCTTAATCCAATGATCACATCTACTTATATAAATAAAAGGGATCCTATACTAAGGGAACTATGCCTAAACCATCCCATTGATACCCAACTAGGGTCTGTGTTCCAAAAGTAATATACATTAATTCAAGGACTCGACCTTCGATAGTCAAGGTAATCAATCCAATGCCTATGCTTTTTTTTCCTTGAAAATTTTTCAATTCATTTTTTGTTATTTGATTCAATTAAAATAATGAAATTAAATTTAAAATGGCAGTCCTCCAAAAAGGGAAAAGACAATATCTCAATTGAAAAAATAAAAATTAATGATAATATATAGTAATTCATAAGGACAACCTATCTCATTAAATAAGTCATATCTTTTAAATTATCAACATGTAAGCTCTACCAAACCACATTTGAGCACATCAATGTCCAAAAAACCATTAAAAACAATCTTAAGGCAATATCTCATGCTAAAAAATGAAATAATTAACTTTTAAAAAATATAATATATTATACGATTCATTTTATATGGGTATAAATTGTAAAATATAAATAGGTGACATCGGCTCCGTGAATGTATGATCAACCACCTATAGAAGGTCTAGAATTTACCCCCTTCTTCATTTAGTGAAGAATCCAACACATGTGACACCCTCTCATTCATAAATATCAAACAATATTTAAAAAACCATAAATAAAATTGTGGAATTGGATTACCTCCACCATAATGATGTGGGAAAGAGTGAAGGTATCATATCAAAACCTTATCTATGTAATCCACAAAAAGCCTCATCGAACTCAGATGATTTCACTATGATCATGTGAAATAAAAAAATAGTTATCCCAAATTCATCCAAGAGAATAACTATATGATCCTACCTAGGATTGTAATTGTAATCCACTAAAAATAACCCCCTGCAGTAAAGATCAATAGATATGATAAAAGAGGGGTATTTGGACAAGAAATGGCCTATCTCGAGTTGCATACCCACCTAAAACCCGAAGTCACCTAAAACAAAAAATATGAAAATTAACCTATAAAAATCTACCCAGAACCCCATTGGATAGCTATTGGTCCTCACATTCAAGTAGATGGTCCACTAACTACTCAGTGATCCTTGGTAGGAAACTGGTATATTTCCTAGCCCATCGGCCTGTTGGTGGTGAATTTCCAGCTTTCACATGGCATACAACAACTAAATATCAGTATCTCGGACATCCTAGTCCTTCTTTGAATTCCCCAAAAACACATTTAGATCAAATGGGGCCTTTAAACCCATCCATAAACACCTCATTATTTAATTAAAATAGTTACAGACTCTCTCTAGGTTTTTATTCTTAAAAAACCATCCACCACAAAAAAATTTAATATTTCCACAAAGTAACATAACTTATCCGTACATGGGGTATTACACTATCTCTACCATAGAACATATCGTCCGCAAGAAATATCTCCAACAATCTATCAATAAAACATGACCTACTGAGGTTTCCAATTCAATAATAATATGACATTTTATGTCTCTATATGTTAAATAATATTCCATGGTATCACTCGAAAAATGAGTCTAAAAATCCTACAAAACAAGAAACTATGATCATCACCATCACTGAATTGTTAATACATTTCTTAATAGAATTAGTCTATCCCAAGACACCATAGTGGCATCGATTAATTCATCATTAATCTTATGTCTCCCCTCAACACATGTCTCTTCTTATATAGGTAAATTTTGATCCATGACACTCCTCACCCATAGAATCGCCTACCCCGAATAATTCTCAGTTGTCCATCGATGAAAACATTGAGGTTATAAACTCACCTCACCCAATATAATGAAATATGATGGTTAAAAGTTGGTACTACTACTTTTCTCAATTCCAAATGAAATGTATGAGCCTCCGCCCTCCAGGTGTGAACTTTGAGAACACCATGTTTTCTTCAAAATATATAGTAAAATATTGAAAATTAATTTATGTACTATTAATGATGTACACAGTGTATTTCCCATCTAACCAAATCCAATTATAAATTGAAGAACCAGTAAACCCTCCTCTGGAAAACATTCCTTAAAAAATGATTGGTTTCCTTTACTAACACCCTATCAAACATCTTGATCATGATACCTTAATCTTAAAGGAATCTGATGATTTTACCAACATACCCACTAAAGGATAAAACTCACATATGAAGAAATTATGATGGTTCAATTTAGAACCAGCCATATTAACCATTATTCCCCTCTGTGAGCATCGATGCACGTCGTAGATATGAATAAAAAAACATATCACAGAAAATTTCATCACAATCCCAATTAAAATGCATATAATTCATAAAATATCATGTTTGAATTTAAAATCAAGTATTATCCATGAGACCTAATAAAATGTAACACATATTATCACTAGAATTCGATAACTAACTCATTCGTCCACTGACTAGTCTCACTACATCAACAAATCTTCTAATTCAAGGGTCTTAACTTTATATCTCACACTTTTTCCATTACTACATATGATAACTGGACAAGGCCTACCTACTCATTCCCTAGTAAAAACATGAAACATAAAAAATTATCATTCCTTGTTCAAGGAAATGATATCCTCCACAACCATTCAAACTCATGAATCAATAATGATTTTTACTATCTTAACCAGCCAAAGGTTCACTCATTGTGATATAATCTTACTTATAACACTCCTTTAGTGCAACCTCAAAAAGTTACATAAAAAAATTGTGTGTTGTTCCTTTAAATCCATTTTCATCCACTATCAACTCATGTAACCGCAGTAAGATTCAACATATATCGATTGTACCACCACACTCAAAAAACTATCCATGATTATATAACTAACCTAGTGTCCATTGAAATTCTAATGTCAAACTCTGGACTCCATGAATTCTAATATCTCATCAAACCCATCGATCCTTGGCTCACAAGAAACTACTCACTAATTTATAATTCATTGTTTCCAAAAAATAATTATTATGACCAATTATTTTACACACTACATCCTTTCCACGAAAATGAACATCATCACTTATTATCCTCATTAATGTAGAGTTGTCAACCACAACCCCCTCCCCAATTCTTATTAACATTCTAAATCTCCCTTAATTAATCCCAACATTATACACTCATGTATTACCCATTCATCGACCATGGATTACTACCATGAGTCACACAAAATCTTACCTAGGCTCATGTACCTAAACCACTAACCATGAACTCGGAATTTGAATAAAATATAACTAAATAACACTCAACAATCCTATTTAAAATTGATTATTTCACTATGTCATGATATAGTCACATTCCCACACACATACCACCAAATTTCCAAAATTTAATGTGTTTTTGACACTCTATCATCACACTTTGAAGCATATCTAGAATCGACCGGGTCATCCATCCAATTGATCATACCCTCAAAAACCAAGAATTACTCCCAAAATCACTTAACGTGTTTTACATCACAAAATCACAAGCCATTAACCTACCTTTCTCAAAACCCTCAAGGGGTATCCTCACCTTAAGGGAAACGTATTCCGAATCTAAATCACAACCTCTTTGCATGCATCTCCCACTTGGTGGATCCTTTAATAATTCTAATTACAAAACCACATATCCCATAACACTATCTATGAAAAATATAAATTAAAGTAATTTTCTTGTGCTTTCACATCTAAGGAACTAAAGTTCATGGGAAAAACCATCTTGTGATTTACCCTCTCCTATCACTAAATAATGACTCAAAAAAATCTCGAGTCATATATTAGGGGTCACTAGTTCCTCCCACCTTGTCTATAAACAATTTATTTTGAAGGTTACAACTCACATGACATATCTCTCGGTTACTATCTCAGAACATACAATTACAGAAATTCAAAACTACTAAGTATAGCATATTAACAGGTATACAAACAAATATCAAATTCCAAAACACTCCACTTTATAAGAACCAATCTTCATCAGGTATCTACATACGAGATTACCCACTCAAGGATCAAAATCTCATCGGTCATATATATATATACATATATATATATATATATATATCAACATCATCATAAATGATCTGTGTCAAGTAACCATAACACATGGTTCTATTTAGTGGAATTTCATCACCAATATATGTGGAAAACACATTTTAGGTTATTATTAACACATTATGTAACTAAACCTATTTAGTAACCACCCACATGGATTATATCACTTTGGAATCAAATTCATATACTATCCTCCTAAGGGCACTATACATCCAGAACACACAGAGACTATATAGTAATCATCCTTGATCATCTCATCACATATCTACATCAAATTCCATTAGAACAAAAAATAAATTGGGAATTAGATGAGTTTAAATTCAATACAATTTATATAGAAAAATACCATATATATAGTTAATTACATTTTAAATAGCCAAACCCTCATCAACATTAAAATAATCACATAATAATACTAATTTTATTTAGATCACATGTATCAAATATGATGCATGAGATAGACCTAGTCAATAAAGTTCTAGAGAAAAAACCATATAATATCACAAATATCATTAATCATAAAATCCAAGTGATTTACTCTACATGAGAACCATTGAACTATCAAATAAAAAACCAATGACATTAATTCCACTCCCCTAGTAACCTAGGATTCTCATCATGAATGGTTTTCATGATGCCTCAGTTTGATATCCATCAAAAGATATATCTCATACCAATAAAACCTTTCTACCATATCCTCAAATACCTATAATTTAACATTTAATAATCCAACCACAATTAAGTTTCAATAGTAACTAGACCAAAGAAATGCATGACCTCAACACCTCCCTATACACTTGAGGTGGATAACTATTATTAGGGGTCTATGATATTATTATGTATCGAAAAAAACCCTATATCATAGGGAAAAATAAAACCAAAGTATCAAAAAAAATGCATCATAATAATCAGAGTACATGGAAATAATAAATAGGAACCATCTATGATGAATGATTGAAAGAACTGATAGTTATATAGTCATTGGTCCCCTGTTAATGTGATCACTAAAATAAAATTAATGAAATAATATAACATGATCTATTGTATCACCAAGACATACATAAAACCAATATTCTAAACATATCCATGATATCTTACTCAATCATGATACTCTAGGACTCTTGAGTTATGATATACTTGGGTACCTAAGTGTCATGGATACCAGAGTAGGGTGTAGGTATATATCTCAATAGGGAGCCACCACTATTGTCTAATGAAAAAACAATAAATGTAGTTACATGTACATGTGATATTTTTTACTAAATAATTAAAATAAATTATTGAAGTATAAATATATAATAATCATTAATCCATAGGGTCTAACATAACACCTATGATCAACCATACCTAATTTGGAAAGTGTAAGAGGTATCTAAGCATGTTGTGTGACTATTCCATCCCAAAAAAATTTGGTCTCCAAATCCTTGGAATCCTCATAAAGAAAATCTACACAACTCTAGGAAAATAAATCATAGTAGCACAAACAGTTTCACCTCAGCACCAAATCCATCACTTCCCCAACCAGAAACATGTATATAGAGATACACACGCGCACACAAATATATTTATATATATATATATTTGGGGACTTGATAAGGGATATCATAGATCCAAGGACCTAGTTAAAGGTATCCCATATCACATAATATATATAATGGGAAGTCAAAGGGATATCAAATAAACAAGTACATAGTCCATGGAACCCCCTTACATAATATATATAATGGGAACCCGTATGTTCTATCATAGATCCAAGTACATAATCCAAGGAATCCCCAAACTATGTATAAATATATATTCCTAATGTGAATCCTAGATCCAAGAAGATAGTTTGAGGTATATCACATCCATAGATATCATCATTTATTAATTGTTATATGTGTCTGTGTCACATACATCTCTATGGATTTAGAATCCCACCCAAACTCAACCAATAAATAATGGAGGGTAAAAAAGGGTGGCCATATTTCCAACCTGACATACTTAATCAAGTTTATCCACCAATGTGGAAGCAAAAACCATGTCATATCTATTATAAGTTCATGTTAGTGATTAGGGTTTAAAGGTGACAACTTCATTCACTACTATCCATTTTCATACAAACTAATCGGGTACAACATGTAAGTAGGCACCCATTGGGGTCCCCATGATGACATCTCATTTTGGAGACCTCCAAAGGGTCCATTGATCTAATTTCATCTCCCAGTTCCACACCTATCACTTTAAGGGAATAGAATACCATTCTATCCATATAATCATGTCATAGGGTGACTCACCTAATAGGTAATCATGCATCAATATGGCACGTGGGAGATGGCTTCAAGGCTAATCACCTTTCCACGTCACCTCTGGTTATTACTCACACCCATCCTTTCTATCAACATCCACATGGTCTACCCATCCAATTATTCAAATCTACACGGAGAGAGATTAGTCACCCCATGGTCAACACACCTTGCCCAGGGGCACTAAGGGGTCTTAAAGTTCTCACATCGCCTATGTGGTCCATCATCTTAGTCTAAAACTCACGCATACTAGGAGGCATCAAATGAAACATTTAAAAGGGACTATTTAATCATTAAAATCTTATATAACACCCTATAGGGTTAGGGTACCATAAAAAAAATATAATTTAATTCAAGTCCTCATCTACCTGATGCTGAAGAAGACAAGCCAGTGCCAAA
Source organism: Viscum album (assembly GCA_963277665.1). Taxonomy (NCBI): domain Eukaryota; kingdom Viridiplantae; phylum Streptophyta; class Magnoliopsida; order Santalales; family Viscaceae; genus Viscum; species Viscum album. The sequence goes on from OY728142.1 coordinate 820,242,443, forward strand.
GGCCCATCATGGCCTTAGTACATTTTCATTTCTATCATATTATTTTGTTTCATTAAAAATGAATTATTTATTTTTAAAATGGTGCCTTGCTCAAAATGGTGATAAAAAATCTCACATGAAAAAATAAAATTTCATGATACCATAGTTTAATGCATAATGGCCACATACCTCATTAACAAATCCATTTATTTTAGATTATCAATATAGTATCACTTCCAAATCTTGTTATAGTTTTTCTATATTGAATTGGCCTTTGAAAAAACACAGGAGGCCCAATATCATGAAAAGGAAATAGAAAAAATATTACTATAAAAATTATAATTTCTATAAAATTTAATTTAAATAGACAGAATGCCTAAAATCTCATCTAGTACCATTTTCATTCCATAATCATTAAAAAACACCCATGGATAGTCCAAAAGGTGACCCCAACATCATTCCAGAAAAATAAAAAAAATATTCCACATAATAATCATTCAATTTCATCTGATTTTACCAAAAAAATATAAATAAAATTTAGGAAGTATTTTAACATCACCAAAATGATGACAGATAGAGTGAAGAGAACATCAAATATCATTCTCTAAATTTTCTACAAAAATATTCATCATAATCAGATAATTTCACCATTCTCAGGTGAAATCATCACCAAACAATAACCCAACATCATCAAAAACCATAGGGATAGAAAAAGGGAAACAATAATGAGAATAAATGAATGATCTTAACTTTAATCATGGTAACAACACACTACAAATATGTCCCCCCCAAGTAAGATTTAAGGAGAGGAAAATGGAGGGATATTTTTCTATGGTATTTCTCTTATTGATACCCATGTCCACCTAAAACCCCAATGCCCCTCAAACAAAGACACAAAACTATATCCCACTATAAAATTTCTATGACCCCACTAGCGATATTTTGGACCTCAATTACTATCTAGTGTCCCACCCACATGCTAATGATGGATCACTAGAAATATAGTGAGCCTAAAAAGAGTTCCATAACATTTCCAAGCCCACTGACTCACTTGGGGTACCCCACTATCTTGTTGGTGGCCTAATACTACTGTATTTTAACAACCAATCCACCTTAGACCTTCTATGGATTCCTACCAAACAAATATAACACCAATAGGTACTTAAAACCCATAAAAAACACATCATTGGGGTGTTGCAACACTTGGAAACTAAATCATAGTTTTATTTCCCAAGATTAACAATCTTCCTGAAACATTAAATTTCCCATTAAATTCATAACATGTCTTAAAAAAGAGTATTACAAGTATTTCCTATTATTTTATTGGTGGAATGGAATTCATTTTAAAAATATTATTCTTGGGATTATAGAGTCTAATAGAGTTACAGAGAGGTTGAATAGGTCTTTGGTGTAAATTTATAGAAGCGTGATGATCCAAATAGGGTTTCCAAATGTCTGTTGGGTGATGGATATGAATTTTATTGAAACCTTATTCAAATAGAATCCATATTCACCCATTGGGTGATAACATCTATAAAGCTATTAGTCTTGAAGAAATGTTTATTTGAACTACCTTAAATTATTTATTGTACTCGCCTATTCTCATGTTTATTACATGGACTGTGAAATGATTGAGTCTAACTATCAAACATGCTATTTTTCTATTTATGCATGTAAATAATTTATATATGAACTTTAGGATAATAAATCAAAATAAGTAATCAAAAATAAAATCATGATCTTCTATAAAGAGATTTGGTGGAAGGATCAAAACATGGTGACAAATTTTAATGAATGAAAAGTATCAATAAATGTTATCGTTCTCTTGGATAGATAATCTAAAGCCATTCATATTTTGATAAATTCCATACTAATGATAGTTTAAGAAAAAATGGACCATCTAGTGGAGTTACTATAAAAATGGGGTAAAGTTACAATGGTGTTTCCCACTATTGAAGTACCATATATTTCAAGGACTACTTAAGAAAGGGCACCAGAAGTGCATAATTTATTAGTTATTGTACCAGAAGGAGCTCAAACAAGTGGAAAACTACATAGGTTTTCTAGGGAATTTTTTTAATGAAAAGTTATAAAATTACTTGTAATTTTATAAATATTACCGATGGTGTAGGGTATGTATTATCAAAGGAGGAAAACATTTTAAATGATTTGGTATAGTGGTAGTTAACTAGGAGGTATGAAATTTTTTCAAACTATGTTTCCAAAACATGGGACCTAATAGGGATAAATTCTTGGAGGAAAATTATTTGGTAAGATGGGTTTATCTAGAGAAGTAATTGGAAGATATTTGGTGAATGTATATGTCCATTCTAGTCATGATAGGATTTCAATATATGGAAAAAATGTATATATATGAGATCTTTTCTTTGGTACTGAGGTTTATGATTATCCCAATAGTGTTAAGTATGGTTTAATCCAATCATCATCATCTAGATTAAATATTCATGTAGATAACATTCCTTTTTGGAGATTTAGATTTTGAGATCAATATAAAACTATTAGCTGGTCTATAGGATAATGGGAATCATGGACTTGTGTGTAAGATCAAATATAGATTTTATAGTTCAAAAACATTACCTTGTTGTTGAAATCATAACATTAATAATTTGATTATGGAATATAGGTTCTTCTTAATCAATACTAATCATTGATATTATTGAATTCTGTTTGATGATGAGAGATTGATGAACATTCTATTTTATGTGAAAGAATTGATGATATTTGTTCTGGTGAAAGATATGATCATTGAAATAGTTGTTACATTGTCCAAGAAGATTTAATGTTAAGAAAATCAATAAAAAATATAGAATTATTTTCATGATGATTATATGATACTAATGTTCATTTATTTTTTACCTGACCTCGGTCGACTACATCCAGAAGGTGGTGGAACTATTTGGTTTGTATGAAGAAAAACCAATAACCAACCCCATGTTAGGAATTTCAATAAATGTAAGGAGAATTATCGTTGAATAAAATTTGAGTCTGAGTGCATATAGAACATTACATTTTCATCCTCAATCAGATGTATTATGTAATATGTGGTTTGTTCTCATATATACAGTATAAAAGTAGTGGGATCTGCCATTAGATTCATATAAAATATTGAAAGTGAAGACTAGGAGGATATGAAATATATTATTTGATATATTAAAAGTTTTATAAACTATAAGAAAAAGTTATATTGAAGGATTCATAGAAAGGTTTTATGAACTATAAATTTGGTAAAGATTCATGTTCATTGAAGATAACTATAGGGTTTGTGATTACATGTTGAGGAACAATGATCATATGGATATTTGCACATCAATTTGTGGATAAAATTTCAAAAATATATGTATATAAAATAACCTTGATGTAACTATGAAATGAATTTTTATGGTTGAAGGGGTTACTGGATGATCATTAAAAATCTTTAAAATTTGGGATGAGGTTTTGTGATGCCTATAACCTGATTCACTTTATCTAGAAATTTTTTGTTTTCTTTTTAGACAAAGAATATTCAGTTGGAGTATCACGTCATATAAATTTAATTGATTTAATAATGTTACATCTAAAAATATCCAAGGGGTTTGGAATATAACCAAAATGTTGAAAACGTTTGTAACTCAGGTGGTTTTGAGGTGGTGTTGTACCTTAGTATGCTTGGGTTAACAAAAATAATGGCATATCATGTATCCTTATAACTACATTATGAAATATTGAAAGTGAGGATTCTATATTGGTGGATGGTGGTGTACATATTCATAAAAAACAAAATTAATATCAAGAGGGGGACTGTTGAAGCATGAGATTCATTTTATTAGATGGAGGGAATAACAAGTCACTGGATAGAGATAATGTAGGGAGTATATTTCAAAGAACCACATAGATATTGGGAAACAATGGTAGAATGTTAGTTCACTAGAATGAGAATGATGATGTAGTGGGATTTATTTCATTGGTAATTAATTCACCAGAATATGTGAAGGAATTCCAATCTATGATATTTTGAGAAGGGTAATAGTCGACCTGCTGGGAAATTTGAGGCGATGAATTTATTTTAATAGATAAAGGGTTCCTACATGGATCATGAAATAGGTGGACATTAAACTATATTTTTCAAATTGTGGGGAAGACCGGAATCATCATAAACCATGTTCTTTATATGAATTGTGTTTTTATTATTTTATTATCATGTAAAAGTGATATCGATGTCATTTCAATCATATACTATTTTTTAGAAAGAAAATGCCTCTAAAAAAAGATCATTTATTAGATAAATAAAATTACAAAATTATAAAAGACGGAATTTTATTCCTATATTTTTTTAAAAAAGAAATAAAATCCATAGGAAGATCATCCGACTAAGTGATGTTGGTGGAGACTCATTTGTTAGCAAGATCATCTAGCACCGAGTTAGACTCTCAAAAATCATGGGTAATTATATGGATGGATCATGATTGAAAAAGAAACCCCTAAATACATTTATTTGTGAGGTGTCACATGATATTTTTCACACCATTATAATGTTATTGAACAATGGTGGTAGAGTGACTTTCGATCCATAGTTTGGTCCATCATTTTTTCCTTCAAAAGAAGACCGCATTGAGGATGCTAATAATTTCATCTTTCTAGGAAGATTCTATATTATATGTTCCATAAACACATCTAATAATCAATATGATATGGTTCTGAAAGGAAGATTCACAACTCAAATGACCTGGGTTTCATTTTTAGGAACCACGAATTTTAATATAATCCATCTTGAATGTGAAAATTTCTAGAGAAATTCAAAAGTAGACTTTAGATGGTTGTAATTTCAAGACACTCCCAACTGATGTAGCACAAGTAACTCTCAGAGGGAGTTGTGGAAAAAATCACGCTTTAGGGAAATATCATCCATGATGGTATTATTGATTTTTACCAAATATGTATAAATGTTAAGGTAAGTATAGTTATAAATAAAATACTTATCATTATACTAAATAATTTGTATCAATTCAGCTACTGCATTAATGAATGGGTTCATGAGTTGTGGTGATAAGTCAACATCTATACAGAGTTGGAGTTGAGATCTAATAGAATCAGCCTCTAGTAACCTATTTTCAAATAGATCACAAATATCCTTCCATAAGGTAGAAACATTAGTTCTACATAAGAATAGGAGGTCTCCTTCCTCTCTATTTTAGTTACGCAGATAAATTTTTATCAAAGTAAGATATCAAACGATTGCAAAAGAATATCAATAGGAATCCAATTATGAGAAATCCTCTAGACAATAATGAAATGATAAGGATTTATAAAAGGCTTACCAAATAATTTTAACCATTGGAATTCATTATTTTTATCTCTAAAACTACGATGATATAAAATATTATAGTCATGAATACCACTAAAAGTAGGTTCATATCCCAAAAAATATCTAGTAGGATAAAATAAATAATTATTATACATTATGTTGTTATTATTATGAAAATATGGTTTGGGTTGATTGAAAAAATATTAACAGGAGTTTTATTATAAATTTAAAGATAATGATAATCTAAAATAGAAATAAGAGGAGAGAAATATCAACTATCAGGAAAAAAATTGAGGGAATAATTTCTATTGGTAATCCATCTAGAATTACTCACAATTATAGAAAATTGAGATTTTATGGATGGAAAAATAGAGTAGTAAATTATTGTAGATTTCCTCTCTTCTATTATTCGAGAAATATACCTCTAATAAAATTTACTTCCATGGAGTAATTATTCATAAGGTTCAAAGTAAACTTTTCCTATAAATAATCAATAAAAATGTTGACATTATTAATTCCAAGACCACCATTAGCAAGAGGATTACAAAATTTAACCCAAGGAATGGAAATTAACTTTTATTTAAGAGTTATTATGATCCAATAATTTTTTAATGCATTAATTAATGCATTTAATAATCTCAACAGTCCATTTATAGACTATCAAGGAATAAAAAAGTTTATAATCAATGGTGGTTTTCTCAAGTCACCTTATTCAATTTATAAATAGTAACATACATTTCAAAGAAGAATGTTTGTTCTTTTTCTGATCTACATTTCAAGAAAATAAATTAAATTTCGAATATCCTCAAAATAAAGGTACACCAACATTTGTTAAGTGATAAACCCCTCTTTTATGCCCATTTCATTCATGATATGAATTTTTATTTCAACCATAAAAATGATTCAAAATAAAATAAAGGATTTATTCCATTTTATAGCTTAACCTAAAATATCTTCAAAATGGGAGAGGGCTACCTTAATATTTTGAGAATTTATTTTTACTCATTATTAGAGGAGAAAAATTTCATCTACATAAAGGAGATGAGAAGGAACAATAATATCTATTGAAGAAAGAATTGATTTAATCTTACCTTGGTCCAATAAATGTGCGAGTAGAGAAAAAAATGGATGTAATCCTATTAACAAATGTATCATTGAAATTGAATCATTTAATAACCTTGTATTTGGAGATCCAATCCATAGTATTATATTTTTTTGATATCCAGTTTAATAGAAATTATAATTCCTATATTTTATTTCTTTAGTTTATGGATTCACTCATAGGCTAATCATATACAATCTTGAATGGTTCTAGCTTTCACGAAACCAAAAATGAGTCTAAGATACAATGTTGTTTTCAATTGTGTTAAGTATATTAGAAATATTCTTGGGGAATATATTTTATATGTTTTTGATAAGGGTTATAAGTCTAAAAAGTAGTATCTCAGAGAAATTATCAATTTTCGGAATCATAGCCTAGAAATGGAAATTAAGTGCATGAAATATAATTCCATTAGAGAATAAATATTTTACCAATCTACACATGTTCAGATAGATGACATCCCAAAAATGAAAGAAAATGGAATTGGTAAAATATTTAGGCCCTGAATTACAATCAAGATTCGAACTCAATACTAAATCTTTTATTTCAAAATAATGTGTTAGACATGTAAGGAAATTATTTTCACCATTGATAAAAATGGCTGGAATAATATCTGAAACTAAATCTTTATTTAGCTAATGCCCATTTGTGATTTTAGAAAAATAAGAAACAGTCTGATCAGAAATTCTTCCCTCATTATCAATAATATTTTCTTCATTCTTGACGGAGGTAAGAAGTTTGTAATATTTCATGGTTCTTTGGAATGAATTGTAAAAAAATTGTTTCTATCTCCATATTTGAGCCTCATGACTTTGGAAATATCATTTTGGAGTGTATTCATTATAGATAGAAAATAGTTTAAAATTATAGTAAGATATATATATATCCTATTGAAATTTTGTAAAAAAATAAAAAAAGGTAGATTTATCTTGCATCTGGTTAAGATTGGATTCAATAGAGAAAATTTCATTTTCAGTTTTTTTGGAGGTAACTATACACTAACCCTTGAATTTTTTCTTAAAGAGTTTCATCATCATGATATAATAAAAATCCCCATTTCCAAAATTAAAAATATTACTATCCTCTGAAATAATATTTCCATAATCATTGTGGGAGTCCTATACATTATTAAATATGAAAGGGATGATATGTCTCGATATTCTAATGGAATGGATGACCAAAACCAAATGATGATCAAAATTTATTCTTGAAAGGGTGGTGCTGAAATCAGTATCCCACTTATCATGAGATTTCTTATTATAGATGGATCTATCAAGCATAATGGTAACTATTTTGTAGTAATTTCCTCTATACCAAGTGTATTTAGCTCTAACTATGTTAATCTCTATCTGGTTATTACCTTCAATTCAGGATTTAAAATCCTATGCATACATAGAAGAATTAGTTGGACCCATATTTTTACTAAGACATAGAATAACATTGAAGTCTCCAATAATAATACAGGGATCTTGTAATTTGATATTTATATAATCCATATCCTACCTAAGATTTCATTTATCATCATACCTATTCTTATCATTGATGGAGGATCATAACATCTAGAAAATTCTAAAAATCTACTTCATAGGTAAAAATATGTTATTCAATGTTAAAAACATAAACACTATTCATAGAGGAATGAAAAAAGACCCAAATAGAGTCAACAAAATCCATAGTGATATTGTCACCAATAAAATAATAGTCTCTTTGTTCTAAATATTAAAAATAGGGGAGTGTTTTTTCATAGGCTCAGAAATAAATTTAAATATTGTATTATGAGTATGAATAAAAACATTCAAGTAATTGAGTATATTAGGGGGTTCTCACTCCCTAACAATTGCAAAATAGTATATTCATTTGAACTTTTCTTAGGGGTTGGAAGACCCATTCAATTTTTTCCTACAACTTTCATCTTCCTAATGTATTTACTGGTTGGTCTTGGATATTTTCACTAAAAACAAAAGTTTAATCATTATATTTGAGTTGTGGATGTATCACCCCTATTTTGATTTATATAACCCTTATTTAGGATTTTTTATGTGTAGAAAGTGGTTGAATAATATTTGGGAACATTTAGAATGGTTTTAGGAAGGTTTTGAATCTTTTCTAAGGGTCTTCATTTTGAGCACAGCTTGTGAAAACCACATAGCTTCTCTAAGAAAACCATGGAGAGGGAAACCATGGGCTATTGGATGGGGCATGGTTAGGGCACATTGTTTGAGAACATTTTACCAAATTTCATAGCTACCTATGTAAAATATGCATATTGAGATAGTGGGCTTCTCCACAATTGGCACAAGGTTTGTCTAACTTTGTGGGATAACCATGTGGGGGTATCCCATTGGGATTGTAGCAGTAACATGGTTATCATAATATTTTTTAACCATGCAGCTAAACCATCTATGGATTAAAAATAATGTTATTTAAAAACAACGCTTGGTCACAATTTTTCTTAAACAACCCCTTCATTATACTCTGTGTCCCTAAATTTGGATTCCATTGTCTCTATGGTTATGGAGGCTCTACCACTCAATTTGGAAGTGATTTAAAGGGTTTTCAAGGATCTTTGAAGGTAATTATCCATTGGTATGTTTCATATCTGGGCAATTTGGTGTTTTTTCCAATATATAATCTCATCTCTATCCTGATTTCATAGATATACTTCCATTTCATGTAGATATATGATTTTTCCAATAATAGTGAGATTTGTTTCTTTTTGGTGTTAGGGAAATGGATCTAAGATGATTTTTGGAACATTTTACTCAGTTTTGTTGTATGGTTGAGTGGTGGGTCGATTTTAGAAAATCCTAACATTTGTGGCTTCACTAACAGTTCTATTTTGTTAGTAATGGATGTTCGAATTTCAAATTGATTGGGTTTTCATGAAATTGTTTATGATTGTAAGTGTCATTCTTAGTGGAAACCTATTTGGTTATGATTTGTAGATTTTTGGGAAAATGGTTTATTATTCGGAAATGGGAATTGTTGTTGGATTTTAAAATGATTATATTAAAATTGGTGGCTTGGTATATTTATAGAAAATGGTATGTGATGAATGATTTTCAAAAAAATTTATTTTAGTGTGGTTTGGAATGGTTAATGGATTAAAAATGTTTTCAATAAATGGGTGATTTATTGAAATAGTTTTGGCATGTTATGTTGAAATGTTGTTGGGATTAATTGGTTAATTTTTTTAACAATTGTGCATTGAAATCATTTTGTTAAATTTGGATTATTATGATTGGTCGATTATGTGGTATAAGCATGGGATTAATGGTATTAATAGTGTACATGGATGACCACTATCAATTGATTTGAATGTGGGCATGAGATACTACTATAAAAAAGGGAAAATGTTGGAAGAAAAGTTACACTATTGATAGTAACTCCATGCTTGTGTGGTGAAATATTGTGCATGGTTGTGATGGGTGTGTAACCATGAGGGATGAATATTGGGTGTTTCAATATGAATGGGGAAAATAGGGAATTATGTGCTTGGTTTCTTTCATTAGAAAAGTTATTTCTTGGGATAATTATTTTGTTAAGGACGAATTTGGATTGTGGGAATTTGTTGAATAGTTTTCACAGATTTTTATAAATTGTTTATATAATTGTGATAACATGTTCTATCCTAGTGGAATGAGTAGGGAAGTCATTTCGTGAAATCCAACAAAGTACACACCTACTACTTTGGAACTTTTTTTTTGTAGATGTAGTATTTTGGGCCATATGTAAGAGATAAGAATCTCATTCCTTAGTGGTTCATCGTGATGCTTGGGTGATTTTTTCATGTTAAAGCATGAATCTTGATATGGAGATATAAATATTATTCATGGATTCATTGTTATTTCCATTGTATTCTTCTAATAAGTACATTGATTTTGTATTTTTATGGGATTATTTGGGTTTTAGTTTTTCCACTTGTAAATGTGTTTAATTGGATTACATTTTATTCATTCATCATTTATATTGGGTTGGTTATGGAATCTTTAGTTAGTTTTTTTATTTCAAAAATTAAACTATACCTCACAGGTAATTGAATCCATCTATATTTATTTTCAAACATTAGCACCTTGGGTATGTCACTTAAGGTCAAGTATAAATTCTTCCTAATCGCAATCCAATGAGGAGGGGCGGGATGTTACAAGTGGTATTATTTGGTTCTATCCTTTCACATCAGTTGTTGGTATATTAGTTGGAATTTATTTTTGGTTTATTCCTTGAGTTGGGATGGTATTAAGGGGTGGGACTGAAAGAACCTTTTTTTGCAATCCCATGATCAAAGTTGTGATTTGGAGTAATAATGGTTGAATTATTTTGGAAATGTGTCTATTTTGAAAACATGGTGGATTTTTCAAAAATGATTGATCATGGGAAATGATGAATTCTGGAAATCTTTGTTGTGATAGATACAATGTGATTGAATTTAAATTGTTAAGGGTTTAGTTGCTAGAGAGCGAGACTTATGTTTCTTGTGTTGTTTTGATAGAAATGGCATTGAGTTGGAATCATAGAGACCAACTAGAGGAAGTTCCTAAGAATGTGGTTTCACCTGAGCCTTATATCAACTAGCATTTTGTGTAAAGAAAATTGTAAGCCATTAAGGCTATGCATATTGGGAATAAAAGGGATGTCCCGACACATGTGGACCATTCAGTTCAGTTTCTAAATAATAATCCACTCATCATTCATGGTGATTCAGAACCAGAAAAGGTATAGGTATGGCTAAATATAATGAATCACATATTGCATTTCCTAAGAACACCAGAAGACATGAAAGTCATGTTATTTACGTACATGTTGGGTGACCTTGCACATTAGTGTTGGGAGTTAGTGGTCCAGGAAAAAGTGGACCAATCTGTGATGTGGGAGTATTTTGATGAATTATATAACAAACAATTTTATACTCACTTTTTTCAAAATTTAGTGAACAATTCATTTCATTAGCTTGATAAAATTGAACCTTTCAGTGAAAAAGTATTTAGTTAAATTCACAAATTTATTCTGGTTTCACCTGATGTTTCAACTATTACATCATTGAAGGTGAGAATTTATGAATCTGGGATGCGGTAGAAAATCCATTCAAAAATTGGGGTTATTTGTTTAATGGATTATACATATATAGGTATTATATAAATAGTGGATAAAAATGATATCATGGGGGCTACAGGTGGAAGAGGTATTGTGATACCCATAGGAAATGATGGGAACTCTAATGCAGAGAGAAAGAGAAAGAGGGACACTTATTTCTAGGGTGGGAGTTTGAATTAGAATCAAATGGAATGATCAATGAATCTTCCTCCGAAACCTCATAAAATCACATGATATTTCTAGTGTGGTTCTGAATTTATCATTAACTAGATTATATAGAATATCCTTGAGCATGTCATAACCACATATAAATAGGGAATATTCCATGTTATTTTAGCAATTCTCAGGGGTTGGGTGTTTTTAAAACTAATCATGGGTTGTAAGCATCTTATGCCAGGACAAGATGAGGGTAGCAACAAACCCCTTTTCAAAAGAACAAATTTATACATGGTGATTCTAGGAGAACCATAAATCTATATTAGGGGAGATTTTAGGAGGGTCATAAGAGCATAGTGAGTCCAATAAGAAGGTGTTTTCAAATCATTAGGTTGTAGTGGATGATAATTCATGACCATCCATTGTGAGAGGTACAATTATTTTGAATTATACTATCATGAAGGTGTTGACTGATACAGGTGTGCCTGATTATTTAATTTCATCTCATGTTGTCAATTATTTGGGTTTAAACCTATAAATGATGCCTTTTATTTTAAAACATCAAAATATTCTAGGTTAAAGTGAATTTAGTGCCTTTTAGTACAGAAACTTTTGGTTAAATTTTGACGGGGGATGAGTTGATGTGGGACTTATTAGTGATTTAGATGGATCTTTATGATATAATCCTGGTTATGGATTTTTTGTTGATGTTTGATGCCCATATCAACTATTATGTATGAAAAATTACTTTCATGATTGATGATTGCATCGATCATCTCATTAGATACGAGAACAAGGTAAAGGTGGGTGAAATATGATTTTTGGAACCAACTATTAGGACAATATCATACCAGTTTTCTTCTTTTTCTTTGGAATACATGAAAGAGGTTGTTGGAATTAGTTTTTTGAATTTTACGGATCGGTTTTTGGATGTATTTCCAAATGAATTCTTAGGGTTTCCACCTATAAGAGAAGTGGAGTTTAAGATTGATCTTCTTTTTAGGACCATTCATATCTCAGTTTCTTCTTACCGTATAACACTTCGAAAATTGAATGAATTGAAAATTAAATTGGAAGAGCTGGAAGATAAAGTGCTTATTCAGACTAGAACATCTCTGTGGGTAGAACCAGTCATGTTCATTAAAAAGTTAGATAGAACTGTTCATTTGTGTATCTATTATTTTATTATTAACCAGGTTACAATAAAGAACCTATACCCACTCCCATGCATTGCTGATCTATTTTATCCATTGTGAGAAGGCAAATAGTTCTCCAAAATTTATTTTTGATCAATATATAATAAGTTGTTGGGGTGGAAGGATGAAATCCCTAAAACATCTTTCAGAAGTAGATATAGACATTATGAGTATGTGTTTATGCCCTTTGGTCTATTGAATTCACCAATGGTATTCAGGGAATTTATGAATCTGATATTTCATAGAGATCTAGATTATTATTTTGTGAGGGTTATGGATGAATTATTATTTTATTCTAGGATAAGGGAGAAGCATGATAAACACATAGAAATAGAGATGGGGATCTTGAGAGATCATCGGTTGTATTCCATATTATCAAAGTGTAATTTTTGGATACAAGATTTATGTTCCCTTGACCTTGTTGTTTCTTGGAAAGGTATTTTAGTGTATTCTGAAAAGATAGAGGTTGTTATCTCTTTGAGATAACCAAAGAATGTTTTTGAAATATAGAACATCATTGGTCTAGATGAGTATTACCGATGCTTTGATCCGGACATCTCACAATTTGGATCACCTATTAATTCTTTGATAATGAGGAATGTTCCATTTCAATGGAATGAGTTGTTTTAGATATCTTCGGAAGAGGTTAATGGTTAGCTTTCATCAACCCCAATATTCACTTTTTAATAACCATGTAAAGGGTATGTGGTGTATTGTGACACATTAGGATCATGGTTAGGGTTTATTCTCATGGAATGGTATCATCCTTTCATGTAAGGCTCACAAAAATTTAGGTTTCAAGTGAATAACTACCCAATGCATGAGTTAGAGTTACTGACTATGGTGAATGCTTTGAAAACATGGAATCAAAATATCTTCAGTGGAAAATTGGTGGTGTTTTAGGAGAAAAATAGTATGATGAAAATATTCTTATAGATAGATTTGAATTTTAAAGAAAGTATATGGATGAAGTATCTCTATATGTTTTACTTTTATGTGATATATACATTGAATAAAATAAATTCGGTGAAAGATGCATTAAGTAGAAGTCCATATGTTCAAGTGGAAAAAGAAGCTTCAGACTAGTGGTAGTTGATGTTGATCATAGAAAACATGTGGTTGGAATGTGAAGATGTGGTGATATAGTGGTTTTATTTTTAGTTTTTTTGTTCCTAATTCATTGGGATTCCTAAAAGAGGTATAGAATTGTGATTAATAATATGTATCTATGAGGTCAAAACTCAATGGTGGGGATTCCATTGACAGATGTAAACATGATAGGAATTCAATGTTGTTATTTCAGAATCATATTGTTATATATGTAACTTGTCAGAAACAACTTCAAAGTGCATATAATCCTTCTAAGTTATTGGATCAGCTTTGAATTCAAACAATTTATAAGGCATTGAAAGTAATGTTTGGTGGGTAGGTATTAAAATTAAAGTGGCCAAATTTATATTGATGTTATTAACTTTTCATCATGTAAATGTAGATCATCATAAATTAGTAGGTATGTTGTAGTCTTTACCCATATCTGTGTGGAAATGGGAGAATATAGCTATTGATTTTATCACAGGTCACCCATGAAAAGATAGAAAACACAATTCTATTTGGATGATTTTGGATCAGATTACAAAGGTGGCCCATTTCATCCCTAATCGTGAGTCTCACATAGTGGAAGAACTATCCAAAATATATATCCATGAGATGGTAAAGATGCATGGTATTGCTATTTTGATTGTATCAGTTAGATATACGAGGTTCACATCCTATTTTTGTAAATCCTTACAAGAATCCTATAAGAATCAGTTGAAAATGAGTATGGAGTATCATCAACAAACGGATGGGAAATCTGAGAATATGATAAAAAAATTGGAAGATATATTATGGGATAGTGTGTATATTTTCGTAGATCATGGGAGGATTAATTTCCATTGGTGGTGTTCTCTTATAAAAATAGTTATCATGAATCTATACATATGGCTTAGTTTGAATCATTTTATGGGCATCTATGTAGTTAACCAATAAGTTGGGTGAAAAATATTAAGGCTTTCCTAGTTAGATCGAGCCTCTTCCAAGAGACTAAAAAGAATATTAAGTTGAACAAGAATAGATTGTAGATATCTCAGAGTCATTAGAAATAATATGCATACCATCTTCGATGGTTTCTGATGTTTTATGTGGGTAATCATGTGTTCTTGAGAATCACACTAAAGTTGGGGAATCATTTTTTTTAGAAGAAGGGTAAGTTATCTATGAGATATATTGGGCCTTTTAAGATACTTGAGTGGGTTGCAGATTTGGAATATTGGTGGCAGTATCCACCATGGTTCATTGTGGTGCACAATGTAGTTCGTGTATATCAATAAAAGATGTATTATTTGGATCATTAACATGTGACTCAATGGGACCATGTTGATCCGTAGTTTGGTGCTTTATTGGTGCATCATCCAATGTATATTTTCGAAATGAAATAGATAGTCTTATGAATTCAAAGAATTAGTCTAGTTCAGGTTTTGCGGCAAACATGGTTAGATTCGGGAGGATACTTGAGAACAAGAGAATGGAATGGTTGACAAATATCCAGATCTCTTTTCTGAAAGTCATGGTTCTCAATATTCTAAAGACAGAAAGGCCATTCGTGGGGGGAATTTAGCAGCCTTAGTTTGAGGTATCTGACCCTTATTTATGCCTTTTTTGTGTATAATGTGGTAATGTAATGTTTAGGATAGTTTGGACGGTTTTTGGAATGGTTTTGAAGATATTATAATAGTGAATGTCCTGAGAAAAGTTGGTGGAAACTGTTTAGATTCCCTGAGAAATTGTGCTCAATGAGGTCGTGTACAATGGGTTAGTATATGGTTAGGGTGCACAGTTTACCAAACTGCGCAGCCACCTAGGTAAATTGTGCATCTTGAGATTGTGGGATTCTACCAGTTTAGCACATGGTTTGTCTAACCATGTTAGATAATCGTGCAAGTTACCCCTTTGGGATAGTAGTGGGTGCATAGTAAGCGCGCAATTTTATGAACTATGTTGCTAAACTTTGTAGGACATAAGAAGATGGATTTTAAAAATGGGGCTTGGTTGGGATTTCCAGGAACACCCCATTCTTCTTCCAATATAGTGGTAACCCAGGATTCCTTCTTCACTATGGTTAGGGAGGCTATCACACTTCTTTTATAAGTGATTCTATGTAGATTCAAGGTGATTTGAATGAGATTCTCAATTGTAAAGTCTTCTCTCATGGTATTTTTGTGGTTTTTATTATATCTAATCTATTCTACCTCTCCTGGTTTCATTGATGTACATCTTTTGTGATTAGATCTACGATTATCTATGCCAATGATGGTGAGGTTTTGGATTTTTTTAGGGAAAGGTATATAAGGTTATTTTGAAGAAGTTTCACAAGGTTTTCACGTGCGGTTGTGTGGTTGGTTTCTTTCACCAAACCCTATGGTTTGTAGATTCACTCTTGAATAGATTTTGTCAGAACTATAAGGATTAATTTTAAATTGATTGTTTTTTATTGAAATTGATTATGATTGCGATGTGCAACGCTTGTTGGAAATACATTTGGTGATGATTTTTGGATTTTTTTGAAAAATGTTTATTATTGTGTAATGGGATTTGTTCTTGGATTTTAAAATGATTATTTTCAGATCAGTATATTGATATATTAATTAAAATGGGTTTATAAAAATTATTTTCAATAGAAACGTGTTTTTTATGTGGGTTTTGGCATGGTTAATGGATTGATTTTTTTCAATAAATGGGTAATTTATTAAAGTATTATTTGGCATGTTATGACGAAATGTTGTTGGGATTGATAGCTTAATTTGGTTTTAGAAATTTTTGGTTTAATTTGTTTGGGTAAATGTGTATTTTTATTATTGTTGGATTATGTGGTATTAGCATGGGTTGAATGGGATGGATATTTGTCGTGAAGGACCACAATCAAGGGATTAGAATGTGGATGTGTTGTACCACTACGAAAAGGGTATGGGGTCGGACATGAAGTACCACTGTTGATGGTAACTCCAAGGTCATGTGTTGAAATTTTTTCATTGTTGTGAGCAGCGTGTGACCACACGGGATCAATTTTTGGTATTTCAATATGAATGGGTAAAATGGGGAAAGATATTTTTTGTTTCATTCTTTGGAATAATGTTTTCTTGTGTTAATTTTTTCATTATGGATTTGTTTTCCTTGTAGGAACATTTTGACGTATTTTCCAAAATTGTATATAATTTTTTTATATAATTTCACTATATTTTTCTAACCTAGTAGAGTTAGTAGGAAAGTTGTTTGAGGAAAGCCGACCATGTATTATTACACACCATCGGCTTTGGAAATTGGGTGATTTAGAATATTTTGAATTTTATGAAAGAGGTTAAGGTTAATCATATCATTTCCTCAGTGGAACCTCATGATTATTGGTAGTTTTGTGATGTCAGATATTGTCACTTTGTGTGGTGCTATAGAGCTTATTCATGGAGTCTTTTTGTTTTTCATTTTTGCCTTCTCTTAGTACTCTGATATGGTATTTTTGTGGGATTGTTTTGGTTAAATGTTTTTCACTCAAAAATGTGTTGAATTTTTTTTTCATTTTTGTCATACATAATATAGTTGTGATTGGTTATATTATTTTTGTTTCATTGTTTTTATATCAAATAGAAAATAAACCCCCACTTATTCATGAAGACCTAATTATTTATTACCATCCTTTATTTCCTTAAGGATGTTTATTAAGACCGATAAGTGCTTCCTCCTCGTATCAAGCCAATTATAAGGGGTGGGATGTTATATAGGAGTTAAAGAAAAATCATTACTTCTATATCTATTTTCCTTTTCTGTTAAAAAGGAAACTACTAATTACCTAATCTAATATTAGTATTCAATATCTATGGACTAATATAAAAATCTATATTGGTTGATATTTGAAACAATGTTATCCTTTTTAAACATAGAGACCATAAAGACACAATGATTTTATAGGTTGGGCTATTTTGTAATTCAACTCCAACTCCCTAACTAGTGATCTCTTTGATCTCATTTTCAAGGGGAGTGGAATGTCCAAATATTCCAGTTGATAAAATATTATAGAACTACTATTAAAGATCATTAATTATTTATTTATTAGCAGTAATTTATTGTTTAATTTGATCATGCATACCTTTAGAAGTTAAAATATTCATGTTTCTTCAGAAGGGTTCTTGTCTAAAGGAATATATTTTATAGATCTATTTGTATAAAAATTGGAGGTTTCTATATCAATAGAATATCCTTGGGTCATTGAGATTATATGAGTCACATTGTACATACAAGGTAAAATATGAAAAACTACTTCAAATGGTTGATTTTCCTTGTTAATATTTTAGACTGCATAACATCTTTTAGGATGGGTGTTGTTAGTAAGCTTCCATTTATCCCAAGAATTTTCAATTGTTAGGATATAATATTTAGTTTCATTCTCTTCTTCTACAACAAGATCAACCCAATTTCTTATATGCTTCTATTTTGGAGTAATGAATAATTTCAAGGTTTATCATTCATTAACCAACATCATTATTTTTATAAGGGTGAACATTTTCATGGACATCAGCCTTCCCTTTTAGAGTTTTTTTAATCCCCTTTAAATAATTCTAAACGGTTTGTTTCACCTACTTCTGAATCACTTTGCAGTTAGAAATGCAGTTCCTAATTATTATACACACATCATTAAAATAAGGCTTCTACTTATACTCTATCTTGATATCTGCCTTTTAATCATTAGTAGTGAATATGATAAATTCTAGTAGTTTTGAATATTAATTGGAATCAGCCATAATTCTATAATATAGGAATATCTACACATTTAAAGTGCACTGATCAATCTTCAAAATGATATCTACACAATAAGAAAGATAAATTAGAATCATTTAACTCCAAAAACCCCAATTCAATTTATGAAGCCAGCCCCATATTTGAGCCATAAGAATTCTTTGTGTGAAGGTATTAAAGGAGATACACAATTTTTATAAACAAAAATAACCATACTTTAATTTTCAATTTTCTAATCATCCAAGTTAAATTCAAATCTCTCTTGGATCTGAGAATCATTTGATAATATCCTCTTCTAAATGGAATAAATTTCTAGTTTTTGTATTCTGAAAAATGATAAATTTGATATTTTAGATATGTAATATACCTCAATTTATCCCCCATTAAATATGTAATGTACAATGGTATAGAAAACATACACATATCAAGCCTTTGATGAAGGGATTCAAGGTCAGAGATGATAGAAAAACCTCCATCCTCATAATTTAATGAAAAGAGGATTCTATAAAGTGAATTATTCATATAGATATGATCTTTTTAGAACCTATAGAAGAAGATTACTTTATATGTTGAGAGAGGATAAATATTTCAGCCACCTTCAAGATTTATGTTATCCACCCGATTTTTTTTAATAATTCATGAATTGCCTTTTTGAATGAGAATTTCCATTCAAGATTTAATGTGTCCATAATGCAAATGGAAATCCAAATTATTGAAGAACAAACATTAACAATCTTCATAGAATCAATGTTAAAGTCTTGGAATAAAATCACTTACAAATAATCCATCAAACATCATGTAATCATATCATCATGTTTCCTTGAACAATGTAAAGTAACACATCCCCGAGGATTTGGACGAGTTCCTAAACCATGTAATATCTTCATGTATGATATTTTCATTTTATGTTTTCTTCAAATTATTATTTTTGATATCCATTACTATGATATTTTGTTGGTTTTACATTATGGTGTGGTGACATGGGTGTATATTATCTTCAATTTTCTATGCATCACATGTGGGGTTCATTTTAAATATTATCTATTCAACATATGAAATTATGTGTTACATTTTTATAGTGGTTTTATTGGAATCATGTTTTTATCCCATCACTTTACCTGATCTAAAATATTGATGAAATTCCAAATTATCCCAAAATATTGATCAATGTTTTAAATATTTTAAATATTTATAAAAATTGGTAAGGAATTTGTAAGAACAAGGATCTTCATTTTAGGTATAGATCTTTATTTTGGGTTGTTTTTTAGGAAAAAGAACGATTTAGAAATTTTATATTTAAACATTTCATACTCTTGAGTAAACTCTGTGTACTCACTTGTAGTTGGTAGCCATGTACTAGTCGTTTAACAGCCGAGTACATGGTCGTGTGGGTGACCTGGAAGCCCACCTATGGCAGGAACTGATTAAGGATAATACATGTCATGTACATTAAATGAACACACAATGTCTTTTTCTTTTTTATTTGATTAATCAGACTGAGTCACATATAATCTCTACAAGTATATTCTTATTCTCGTGTCTCGTACAAGAGAGTGATCTACGATCGAAAATATAATATATCCTCCCATTCCTTTGTCTGAGATCCGATTGAGACACCACTGGGTGCGTTGGATTCAAACTGGTGAGTTCTCCCTCCCCAGAGAGCCTCTCTTCCTAATTTCTCCTCCCTCTTGAGTTATCCATGGTTGAATGATTTTTAACTTTTTATAGATCTACGATGTTCTAGACTGATTCAAGGACCAAAATACAATAGTGATCATCATATAACATCAATGTAGGTGGTTTGTGAATTTATTTGGTTTTATTTGGATTATATATGATCAAATTGTCGAATACCCTTGTTTAGGGTATTGCATTTTTTGGAGTTGAACAATGTTTAATCCTGTTATGCTTTGTTTGTTTAATAAAGGGTTATTGACTATGAATATGGTTTAATACATAGATTATGGAGGTGTTTCCCATGTTTCATTTGGTTATGGACGATGGGTCTAGAAAGAATGTTAGAATTCTTTGGTCCCACACCTAGTGTTGTTAGGACAAATTTGTTGATTATATGAGATGCATGTGTTTCCAATTATGAATGTATGACCGAGGGGAATTGACTATGAGAGATTTCATAATTAGGGTATTTTATTTATTAATTTTTATTATCATTGACTGGAGGTATTTACTATGAGAGCTACCATGGGTCATTGACTAGAGGGGTTAGACTGTGAGAGTTACCCAGAGGTTCATTATTAAATAAATATTGGACCACTGGGCATTGAATGTGAGAGATTCCAGGGGGTCATTATAATGCAGACCATGGGGTATTGACAGTGAGAGCTACCCAATCAATCATTTGTATTTGATTAGTGCTATGGGACTAAAGGGGTTATACATTATGATCTTTCCTAGAGGGTCATTGTTATAGAATTGTGTATATGTGAAACTAGAGGGTATTAGACTATGAGAAAATTCCCAGAGGTTTGATTTTGAATGTTTGAATGATTATGACAAGTCTTCAAGGACAAAGAACATGCTCTGACTTTGTCTAACTTGATTTTTAGATGGTATTTTGATACATCTTTTTATTATTGATATATAAGGGGATTTATATCTTAGTGTATATCCCAAGGTCACAATATTCCATGGTTTGAATAATTTATAAATGAAAATGAACCTAACCAAAAATTGTAGGATTGTTGAATTTTAAGTACTTCCTAGTTTATTTCTTCATTTATGCATTTTACCTACTATATATATTCACTGACAGTTAGGCATAAAGAATTATATGGTTACCTATTGGGATCTGTCTCAAACCCTATTTGGGTCATTATTTTGGACCCAAAAAAATTACATGGTTGTATGTACAGATAAGGGCAAGCACCCTTCTACATTAGGTACTTGATTTCTATTGGACCTGGAGAGCCTGGTACCATGTTGGGGATTTTGATGCTACATGAGTTTAATATTTTTTATATTTTTGTTTTATTATTGTATTTCAATGATTTTAAAATGTTTGGAAGCTTTCCTAGATACCTGGGTTATGCATAATTATTTATATGTATGTTATAGTTTGTTATATAATTATTCTTTCATTATTTACATCTATTTTTTTTTAATTTATACTACCTATACTATTTAATATTTTTTCCACTATATTACTTTTCTAATGGGGGAATAGTTTCGCAATTATCCCACCCAAGTCTCTCGCTGCTAGTTGGAAGACTCTAGAATTCATGAAAATGCGCTTGAGGCCATGAGACCAACTGGGTATGGGGAATATTTAGGCGACAACTAGATCTTGGATGTTCCAAAGTGGTATCAGAGGGGGATCTTTTCTGCATTGTCTTACTATTTAGTGCATGTAGAGAGAGATAGGAAAGAACATGTGTTTGGTGAAAAATAGTTCCAAGGAGTATCTAACATGTCCAAAAAAATCTATTTTACCTCGAATATTGCAATTTTTATATTTTTTCAATTGTTATAATTGATTTGATTCGATAGTTGGGTGATGTAAATGTTTTCTACTATTATAATTTTTATCATTGTGTCTATATTTCTGTTGAAACCTGATGATATAAGGGTATTCCTTATCGTGAATCATATTAGAACTTGCTATAGATCACATGTCATCCATTATTGTCATGTCAATTAGGGTGCATTGCTGATTTTATGTTGTTGTTATAGATATTGTTCTAGATATGTATGATGTTGTTATAGATGTCGTGGTAGAATACCTACTATTTTGATAGGATATTGGAATATGTAAATAATCATTTGTATGAATGCCAAAAAAATTCCCTAAGGTTTTATGGGCCTTATTGGATTAGAATTTGTTGGATCATGTTAAAATTTAGTTGAATTTTGTCAAGTTATGATGGTAATAAGGATTCCAAACATTGATTCTCATTAGTCCAACCTTCCACGAGTTGATATTTTCTATTCCTTGGACAAAATTATAATTTTTTATGGGTTCCAGAGGAGTTTTAGAGGCTTAAAATCTTGAAACATAGACAACACAGCATGTGGTGTTATGAACACGTGTCGTGTGTTCTTCTATTCTTGAAGAAACAAATTTTCTTAAGTACACGCTGTGTATTATATGTACATGTCGTGTAGTCTTTATCCATCTTACTAACTATGTTATCAGAGACACGAGGTTGAAAAAAATTGGGTAGAACACGCCTTGTACAAGGAGTGCATGCCATGCTATAAGGACAGTGTGTCCAGTCGCGTAACTAACAACAAGGGTGGATAAAATAGATTGTACACATCATGTTGATTAGACCGTGTCTCTGACCATGGGACCAATGACATGGGTAGATGGGAAATAACTAGTACATGACGTTTCTAGGGAGAACTTGTCATGTAGTGTTGCACTGGTAGACCCCATGCAGCTTTGCCATGTAAAAGTACTTGGCACGGAGAGTAAATTCATGTAAACGCCGTGTCTTGAGAGTAAAATTATGTGTGTTTGAGTTTTAAATGACTTTGTTTGGAAGAGGTACATGCCATGTTCAAATATTATGGGAACACACCATGTTGTTGGTTACACATGTCATGTAACATTATTTTGTAAAATTGAATGTTTTCTTTCTCCTAATTTTTTCTTGTACTTATAACTTGTTGTCCTTGATACTATTGTAATGATGTGTGCACTAGACCTTTTTGAGTCATGACACGAAGACATCCTTCATTGGTATGCTAGTTACAGGTAGATGACCAGACATAGGAAAGGATAGATTAGTGACTACCAGAAAATACTCCCTTCATGTCCATCTTGGTGCCAACTGTTATACAGGGCATAAGGGCTGATGCACAGTTCAGTAAAGCCTCTTTAAAGATTTTACATACATTTTAGGGAGCACCACATCATTGCCCTAATATGGAAGAGTTGGTGTAGGTGTTCTAATAACAGAATCCTCCCATTTTTTCTAAATATGGAGGACCACATGATGTAGAGTCATGGTTGGAGGCCATGATTTCTATCATTAAGAATTTGGAGACACCTCCAAAGAGGTGGGTAAATCTTTCTACGTACATTATACGTGATTGTTACAGGAGATAGTGGGATGTTATCTCATGGGTAGGACATCTTTGGTATATGTTTTGGGAAGAGTTTCATAGGATATTCTATTAATATTTCTACCTAGAGACATTGAGGACTGATCAAGTCCATGAGTTCATGCATTTATAGCAGGTTTCTCTATCAGCAATGGATTTCTCATCTCGTTTTATTGAGAATCAGCACTTTGCACCTATTCTGGGAGGTGAAGAGTTATCTTTGGCTAGATGATTTGAGGATGGTCTCAGGTATGACATCTGATCGTAGCTGAGTGTCTCTAGGCTGAATTCAGTGAATGTTATAGTGAACCAAGCACTGATTACCGAGCGTAATCTAATGGATTTGGGAGCTTCTAGTGAGGGTGGTTCGGTATCTTGTGTCGGTACTCCTTCAAAAGATAGCAAGAATCACCACATAGAGCCTTCACACAATTTTTCTTCATGTATCCAGGTGGTATGCTACTAGTCTTGAAAGAGAGGGCATGCGACACCACATTTCCTAAGAGACCCAGTCGAGTTTTGATATTCAGGTCAGATGGGCCATCTTCATCATTTTTTTTCAAGTGTTATCACTAGAAGCTAATGATAGTGGTTTTGTTATGACTCCACGTTCAGGAGTTGGACCACAACATTCTCATCAGTCGGGGAACTGGAGGTTGTTAGGCCGTTTTGGTGGAGGAGGAGTTCATGGCCGTGGTATCCAGTTGACAGGATTTCAGTGAAAATAGGATGGATCAGTTCAGGGTAGACATGTAGGGTTGAAGGGACACGATATAGGTCATACTTTTTCAGTAGACCATACCCAATATGGGAAGGTTACCAGAACCTCTACAATTATAGGTATGATTCTAGTTTTCATAGTTTTAGGTTTTGTTCTTTTTGATATAGGGGCTTCCCACAGTTTTATATCTACTGTTGTTGTGAGGATCCTTAATATCTGTATCTTATCTTCTGAGGATGTTATGATTCTATACACTTCATTTGGGATTAGGATGACAAGTGTACATTAGTTCAAGGAGATATTTATGGTATTTGGTGGGTGTCACTTCTTATGGGAACTCTATGTATTATAGATAAAAGGCTACAATGTCATTCTCGAAATAGACTGGTTAGTATCCTTTTAGGACTTCGTTGAATTTTATCGCTATAGAGTGAGTTTAAAATCACCATAGGGATGGAATTTTCTACAAAAGGGAGAATGGTATTTCCAGGTGGGAAGAGCTAGACCCAAGCATCATCGACTGGGAGAAATTGCAGCCCAGATTCCGATTTTTTATCTTGATGACCTTGGGACTTCACAAATGGATTTTCCTCTAGTGGTGGATCATTCCAAATTTTTCTTCCAATATTAATTTTCAAGTTTACCACAGTTGAGAGAGGGTTATTTCTATATTGAGCTTGTGGTAGGAGTGGAACTGGTGTCCATTCTTCCATATAGGATGGCTGCACTAAAGTTACAAGAGCTCAAGAAGTAGTTTGAGGAGTTTTAAACTAAGGGTTTCACCTTCCCATTACTTATCTATAGGATTTTTCTATCCTTTTTTCAAATAAGGTGGATGGTACCCTTAGACATTGTGTGTATTATCAAAAGTTGAACAAGTTGACAGCCAAGAACCAATATCCCTTATCGATGATTGATGATATCTTTGATCAACATTGAGGCTACTAGGTGTTCTCGAAGATTGACATGAGATCTAGTTACCATCATTTGCGCATTATACCATCGGATATATCTCTTAAAAACTTTTTGAGTATGTATGGTCTATATAAGTATGTGGTTTTTCCATTTGGTCTGATGAACGTGCTGATAGTGTTAATGGCACTAATGAACCATGTGTTCCATTCATACATGGATTATTTTTTTTGTAATTTCTGTGGATGATATCTTGGTTTACTCTCATGATTTACACTAACATTCCACACATCATGATATTGTTTTGAGTACACTGATAGAGAATTAGTTATATTCCATGCTCTAAAATTTCACTTTTGGTGGGATCATATTCACTTCTTGGGTCATGTTATCTCAGAGAAAAGTGTTTTAGTAGACCCATAAAATCAGAGAGAAGTATTTTTCTATGAGCAGCTACATAATTTCTTTGATGTATGGATTTTTATAGGGACAGATGGTTACTATAGGTGCTTTATACAGGACTTTTCATGCTTAGCATTTCCACTGACAGGCCTGACTAAGAAGGGTGAAAAGTACCTGTGGATATATTCCTGTGATTCGGTAGTTCAGAAGCTGAAAGAGAGATTGAATTCAGCACCAAAAATAGTTTTTTCTAGAGCTTGTAAAGAGTTACACTATCTTCTGAGATTCATCAGGTATCGTTCTGGGAGCAATTCATATGTAAGGGGAAGGATTCATTGCGTACAGGTCTCGGTAGTTGATTACACATGAGAATAATTAGCTAACACACGATCTTGAGTTTGCTATAGTTGTGAATGCTTTATGTTGTTGGATACATTATCTTTTGGGAGATCATTTTTTGGTTTTCACTGACCACATAAGTCTCAAGTATATCATTACATAGTGTGATATTAATTTTAGACATTGAAGGTGGCTTGAGTACCTTTAGTTTTCTGATTTTGAGCTTGCCTATATTCCAGGGAAAGACAAAATAGTGGCTGATGATTTGAGCATGAAGACTCAGATACAGATAGTTCTGGAGGATATCAGTGAGTGGAATCTTATGGATCTTTTCTCTGAGAAGCATTTGATGGTGCACGACTGATAGGGGAAGGCATTTATTTCTTTTGTAGTTGTTACCACTACTCTTCTGGATTGAGTACGAATTAGATAGATATCAGATTCCAAAGGCCCAGTCCAATGAGAGAGTGTGTTAGGAAAGGAAACTAATCCTCGGTGTACAGTAGGCAATGATGAGATCTTGTGTTTTCATGGGTGTGTATGGGTGTCATAAGACATACAAGAAGTTCTACTGTGAGATTTTCATTCTTTATTTTGGGTTGTTCTTCCTAGTGTCACCAAGATTTATCGAGATCTACACCTTTAGTATTGGTGCCTAGGTATGAAGCGGTATGTTTTTTATTTTGTTATGAGATGTTCCACTTTTCATTGTGTGAAGGAAGAACATCATAGACCCGAAAATCTATTACAGCAGTACCCCATTTTCAATAGGAAGTGGAATGATTTTTCAATGTATTTCATGATAGGTTTAACATGGGCTCCTCGAGGGAATGATGCAGTTTGTGTTGATATAGACAGACTCACAACGGTTTAAAACTTCATACTAAATAAGGAATACTTCAGTGTTGATGATCTTGAAAAGTTGTACATAAGAGTGATTGAACGGTTTATTGGGGTTCTGCACTCTATCATTTCAGATAGGGACAGTCTTTTAACTTCTTTTTTCAAGAAGGGACTACATGGGGCTTTGAGTACATAGTTACTTTTGTGTACAACGTACCATCCCCATACTGATGGTCAGTACTATTTCATCATTCATGTTTTGGAGTACATTCTTCGAGAATGATTCCTAGTTTTTTGGGGTTCTTGGGAGAGACACATACCTCTAGTGTATTTTTCCAATAATAACAGTTTTTAGGCATAGATTCAGATGGAAAATTATGAGGATTTTTATGGTACATCATTACGATAACCACTATGTTGGATGTAGGTAGGAGAGGAATCTATGTTTGGACCTCATCTATTCCTGAATACCACTAAGCAGGTAAAGTTAATTCAAAATAGGATGACTACTGCACAGTCTTTCCAAAAATCTTATTCCGATCAATGAAGACGACCTCTTGTATTTGAGGTCAGAGTTCAGGTTTTCATTCATGTCGCACTAAGGATGGTACATAGGAGGATTAGGAGATAGTGAATGATTTCACCAAGATAATTTTGGCCATTTGAGGTGTTGGAGAGAGTCATCATGGTTACCTGTCGATTGTAGTTAACTCGGAGGTATTGGGAAATGCATGATGTATTTCATGATTCTCAACTACGATGTTACTTTTGAGACTCGTCTCACATTTTTGAAGCTGAGGAGGTTGAGTTGGAGGTTGATCCATCCTTTTTGTAGCACCCTATATAGATTTTGGATCATATTATGATGGTTATCTATGGCTGGTATGTTCCTCTAGTATGAGTTCTTTGGAATAATGGGGAGTATAGGACGAGACATGGGAGAGGGAGGACGACGTACGATCATAGTGGCTAGAGTTCTTTGAAGTTTCTTCTTCACCACCCATGGAAGGGAAATTCGAGGACACATTTCTTTAAGGGGGGATATTTTGTAAGAACTGGGATATTTTTTTTAGGTTTGGATCTTTATTTTCTATTTTTTAGGAAAAAGGAAGAATTGGAAATTTTTTATGTATACATTGTGTACTCTTGAGTACACTCTATGTTCCCATTGGCCGCAGGTAGCAGTGTACTAGCCATGGAACTATCGATTACATGGTTGTGTGGGTAACCTGGAATACCAGATAATCAAAGATCTAGTTGAGTTAAGAACACGGAATGTACAATAAATGAACACATCGTGTATTTTTATTATTATTTGATTAATCGGGCCAAAGTCGCTTCTAATCTCCAGAAGTGTCTTCTTCTTCCTGTGCCTCATACAGGAGAAAGATGTATGATTGAAAATATTCATGCTCACATCGTTCTTTCATCTGAGCTCTGATTAAGATTCCACCCGGTGTGTTGGATTCCCACCAGTGAGTCCTCTCTTCCCCTAGAGCCTCTCTTCATGATTTCTCCACTCGCTTGAGTTATCCCAGGTTGAATGATTTTGATGTTTTTATATATCTATTAAATTATTGTCCAATTAAAGGGCCAACATTCAAGAGTGATAAACATACTACATCGAGGAAGGTAGTTTTTTTCTTTATTTGGTTGTTTATAGATTATATAAGCTCAATGTACTGAATACCCCTGTTTAGGGTATATCAGGTTTTGGAGTTTAACCCTATTTGATGTCTACTTTGTTTTGTTTGTTTTTGAAAGGGTTATTGATTATGAATAAGGTTCATTAACTTGATTATGTAGTTTTTACCCATATTTTACTTGGTTATGGTCATTAGGTCTACAAATAATTTTAGGATTTTTTATTTCTATTCCTACTATTGTTAGAATGGAGTTGTTGTTTATTTGAGATGCTTTTGTTTTTCATTAAAAAAGTATTACCAATTGGAATTGATTGTGAGTGCTTCCCAAAGTAGTGTATTTTATTTATGAATTTTTATAATGATTTAATAGAGGTATTGACTATGATATCTACCATGATTCATTATCCATAGTGGTTAGAATCTGAGAGCTACCCAGAGGGTAAAAATTAAATAAATATTGGACCACAAGGCATTAACTGTGAGAGATAGAAGGGGGTTATTATAGTGCATACCAAGGGGTATTGACTGTGAGAGCTACCCGAGTGGTCATTTGTATTTGATTAGTGTTATGGGACCAAATGGGATAGACTGTGTGAGCTTTCCCAGAGGGTAATTTTTATTCAATTATTGTCATGTGAAACCGGAGGGGGTTAAACTATGAGAACATTCATAGAGGGTTTATTATGAATGTTTGTATGATTGTGATGAGTCTTCCAAGACAAAGAAGGGGATTAGACTCTATCTTACTTGATTATTAGATGGTATTTTGATACATCTATTTTTAATGATATACAAAGAGATATTGATCTTATGAGAGATCTGATGGTTATATTATTCAGTAGATTGAATAATTTATAAATGATAAATAATGTAATTGAAAAATGAAGGATTGATTACTTTTGTGTACTTCCTCATTTATTTTTTCATTTCTGCACTTTATATACGATATATATTCACTGATAGTTAGGAACATATCTTTTGGTGGTTTCCTACTAATATTTTTCTCACACCCTATTTGGGTCAGGATTTTAAAACCAAACTGATCATATAGTTGTAGGTATAGATAAGGTAAATCACCCTTCTAAATTAGGTAATTGATGGATATTGGGGTTAGAGAGCATGGGACCAAGCTGTGGATTGCGATGCTGTTGGAGTTTAATATTTTCTGTATTTTGGGTTCAGTATTGTATTTACAGCATTGTGACTTGTTTTTCTACATTCGTAGATACTTGTAAAAGGAATCATTATTTATATATATGTCGCAATTGGTTATATTATTTTTCTTCCACTATTTACATTTCTTGTGTGGTATTTCTACTTCCACTAATATTTTCTATCTATTTCTGCAATATTACACTTCCAAGGAGGGAATAGTTTCTCCACTATCACATCCAAGGCCCCCTCTTGTAGTCAGAGGCTTCTAGAATTCGGGAAAATGCACTTGAGGCCATGTGACCAATCGGGTACGGGGCACATCTGGGTAGCACCAAGATCTGGGACGTTACAGAAGTACTGGATGAGTGTAACGAAACTGATAAATCAGTGTTTGGGAGAATAAATGAAATAAGAGTCAAAAAATATTGTATAATTTATATATTATGTTGTTAGGGAAGGGAATAGTCTTATAGAGAAACTATTTTAAAAAACATATCCTTCTCATTCCAGAATATACAGCACAACAACAATAATTATTGTGTGGAATCATTATTCATCTTGATGTGTAATCACTATTGTGAATTTTTAAGATAAATGAGTTAAATATCACAATAATGAGTCATCCTAATGAAGCCTCAGAGTTAAATAATTATAGATATTTATATTTAAACATTGAATCAATTTTTGAGTGATGATGCACAATGATTTAGTTTCATGCATCATACTAAGAGAGACTTACAGTTATATAAATTAATCTAGTCCTTGAAGTAGTGAATGTATATATAACCAATAGATAGGACCTTGGATGAGAAATAAGAGAGCCTTAAATATTTTAAGGGTATAAGATCAAGGAATGATGTAACAAAGACCAAAATTTTGTATCCATTGGATAGTACATGTAGTTGATTTGGCTACAATACCACATTCTTTTATTTATACTCGTTTTGAATATCCAGTATAGGTGAACCATGTAAAATCCATGTGTTATTATAATTCATATTTATGTATTTTTTTATATATTTTTCATGATAGTGGTTTTTAGAGAATGATAGATTTTTTGGGTTCCATCTTACGATATAATAACACTCGACGAATGGTAAAGGTCAAATTTAAAAAAAAAATTAAATTAGGGTGTACTATAATTCATTTATTCCCTCCCTTTCTTAGGGTTCCTCAAAAAATATTTCATATCCCACTAGTCCTAATGATAGAAAATAAAAGAAAATAAAACTATCAATATATAAGAGTAATTTGGAATCCTAGTCCAAAAGGGAAAAATGATAGCCCCAAGTCCATCATTGAGTGAGCTAAATATCACTAAATATAAAATTTTCATCCAGACTTCTATCACCAAATCCTATATACAATCAAGCTATGGTTCAGTTACCTTACCTAGATAAAATATAAAAAGGTCTACATGATTATTACGGGATATGTGTGGGTCTGAGTACATCCCACTTTGAAGTTGGTCACTTCCCCACTCTAATATATTTATCATAAGACCAAGTGTATGCAATGGATATGTAAATTAAGCAAGAGACATAAATCCTCAATCATGTTCTTAATTGTTTCATAAAGTAAAAAACCTATATACCCTATTTATTAAAACATGATATAATATCAATAACAGACACAAACTTAATATAAATTGAACCCTTCTTATAATCCTTAGTAGTGGTAATGAACCTATTTTCTAATGGAACTTAAAACAATATTAATCATATCTAAAGGAACATACATTTCTAGAAAGGGGTAAATTAATTATTTGATAATTTTCAATGATGTATATTGTAATGATAATAATATATTTACTATCATGTGAACTCATGTATAAATCCATTATCACAAACATATGTAAATACTTTATAGAAATATATGCACCCTTTCACCTAAACGTGACATTATAATAATGTTTATCCCACATTGTTTGTGTTGTATTTTTTTAATGGGTTTCAATGAACATGGAGTATTCACAAATAATGATTTCAATATGTTGGATAATAATGAGAGAGAATAAAAATTATCTTGAATGTTTGAAATAGATTCCTCGGTATATTGAAGTAGAAGAAGGTCAAAAATGTTGTGTTACTTTGTATTAATTGAATAAAATTATAGGATACCCCTTACAATATTGGTTAAAATTTTCTTTGTATATATAATATGAATATAGAATATGATCTTAAAATAGAATCTCTTTGAAGATTCATTTATGTGGGAGGAAAAAATGTGTTTTAATATTTGACTACCATGGGGAATTTACAATAATAAATTCCATATATATATGATGAATTGTTTTGAAAAAATCTATCCATGTTTGTTAGGTCAATAAAGTTACTTTAATGAATTTTTAAAGGAAAAGAAGAATTATTATAGATAAATGAATTAAATATGTATTTTTGAAACATGAGGAAGGATTTTTTTTCAAAAATAATTCAATATATAGTTTCTATACTAATGTAGAGTTTATTTTAGGGAATTTTGAGTTTATCTGCAATTTTGAAAAGGAATAAGGCTGAATGAAGGGTCTTTAAGTCCAATGTATAGCACACCCTAGACTTTGTAGAGACCAATTAATTAAAATAAATGGAAAATGTATAACTTTATAGATTTAAACCTATGAAAATGGTTAGTTCATTAATGCTTATACAGTGTTGATGCTAGAATATATTATTATTTTGAAACTATGGGAAATCTCATGAAAATTAGAATTTGATAGATGTGTAATTTTGGTTTTGTCATGATCTTAGAGAATATATTCTCAAGTTCATAAATTATAAAACTTTAAGATTCATATCATTTTATATTGGGTAATCTATGATTTTTAATTCTAATATCATTATGTTAGGGATAGTTCCAAGATTTATAAGAGTTTAAAGGATTGCATAAAATGACCGATATGACTCAATGGCCAAATTAATTTGGTTGTATGACTTTTTTTTACAACTTTAATGTCACATATTAATTTTATTAATATGCTTTAGACTTCTAAAATGTATGAAAGTAATATTAGGGAAAAGTAAATAAGTCATTAGACCTCTATAATAATCTGTTAAACTAAAATTATTTGGACCATATAAATTTTTTTATTGAATTTAGTCAATGATGATTAATCTATTCTTCAATGATAAAATATCAAAATTTTATAACAATAATTCAAGATTTTGAAAATAATAATGGATCCATTCATGAATTATATTGTTCATAAGAAGTTATAACAAAATAATTTTTATCTACAATACATTATACATATTACGATTCAAGAATATGGGTACAGATTTCACCCATTGTAAGACATAAAGTCAGACAATATTTATA
This sequence comes from Viscum album, assembly GCA_963277665.1. Taxonomy (NCBI): domain Eukaryota; kingdom Viridiplantae; phylum Streptophyta; class Magnoliopsida; order Santalales; family Viscaceae; genus Viscum; species Viscum album. Next base: position 820,275,495 of record OY728142.1, read on the forward strand.
AGACATTTAATTCCTATGATATTTCAGTTTTTTGTGTTTTTATGCCAAATAATCCTTGGAAATCAATGATTAAATTACAATAATGTAATAATAATATTTATCATGATTCATATAAGTTATTAAATCATAAGAAATCATATTTTTCGTTATTTTGTGGCACAAGAATCCAAGATTGTATGAATTAATCCATGCATACATGGATGAAAAACCATATATCATAGAAAAAATAATATTAAAAGATCTATGTATGATTCAAAGGAATAATTCATGATAGATTCTACATATTTCATACAGTTATATATAGAGAATAAATTTATGTTGTAGATTTTAAAAGTCAAGTATTATGTAATTTTCAAATATTCAAGGATGATATTTCTTGGGTATTTGATATAAAAAATAATATAGAGAATAGAACTAATGTGCCCATGTAGTAATTTGAATAAATAGAAATTAAAAATAAGGTAGAACAAATTAAATAACATAGTCTCATATTATTATGAAAATATATATAACTAATGTAAGACGAAAGAGAGTTAGTTAATAAATAATACTAAACGAATAAATAAAAATAATTTAGTATTGATGATATAAAGAGAACAAATAATTATAGTCTATATATAATAAATATTTTAATAGAATCTGTAGAAATTTTTTTTGTCTTTTTTAAAATGAATTAAATAAATATAAAATAATTAGAGGCCTTTATAGTTTTATTTTGCACATAATAAAGAATTTTTACAATAAAAAATAAAACCTGTAGAAAGGAAATATCAATAAAGGAGATTTGTGGATCAAAATTTAAATACCATAGAAGAATTTGTTGGTTTCATATTTTTATGAATGCATGTGAAGAAGGAGAAGAAGACTAGAAAGCAAATAAAAAACACGAAAATTCTATATTGGTGAAATGATTTCAATTTTTCCAAACATATTATCATTGTAAAGTGTGGGAGGAATTGTGTGAAGAATGAACTGAAGCACTATCAGGATATGTGAAAAAATTATTATCAAGGATAATCCATTATAGGTTTAATCTCACTAGTTGATACTAGTCTATTGTGTGATCCAAGAATTTACCGGTCCACACTACGGATTGACATTCTGTTTTGAATATTTAACCTTATACATAATTATGCTTATTTTTTTTGTATCCTGATGTAATACATGAAATAAAAAATGTGTGAAGTGATATAAATATATTCATACTATATAATAGCTTAAAAAGGTAAAAAAATAAAATTGATAAAAATACATAGAGTGTATAAAAGGTCACCAAAATTGATCCCACTGTAGTGTTGAATACATCCCAGACTAGTCCCTTTAATTTTTATCAGAGTGTGGTTCACCTCGGATTAGTTTCCCTATTTCTGAATTTGATCCCTTTTGAAGATCTCATGTATCTTTTAATAGTCACAATGAAGTGAATATATGAGAATTTTTAAGAATATAATTATATCTAAATGTATATTGAAATGTCAGATTCTATTTCTATTTATACAAATATCGAAGTCTCTTCCCAAACTATTTTAATCTTGAAAATAAAGAGAAAATTAGGCTGAAGAATATTTACCTTTTGAGTAAAGAAGACGATGTTTTATGTTCACTATAAAAATAAAATATGTCTATCTTTGATGGAAAAGAAAGGGTGGTTAAATTTAACATTGGGGAAATGGATACACCTTCAACCTCAAAGGTTTCATAAAACTCATGTGATTATATATTATATGTAAATTCCTTCTTCAACTATCCACTTGAAGAGCCAAGCATTATTGGGTATAATCACATTTCAGGTGAAAGAAATTATTGGTTTGAAATATTTTCTAAATTTTTTTCCAAATGAACTATTATCTTTTCTCCCTGATATTTTTGAAAAAAATTGAATAAACTATCACTAATGAGAAGGAGACTATAAAAATAGGGAAGACATTGAATGAAAATATTTTATCATTTGTAAATACCATAAAACCTATTTGAACCAAGGAATTTATGAATGTGTTAATAGAAATAGAATTTATCTAAATTTTAAGAAAGGTTTCCCAATATAATAAATATAATAAATGTTTCCAATAAAGTATATAAAGAAAAGTTCAATTAATTTTAGTTAAATCCAAAAAAAACATTAATTTTAAAAATGAACAGAGTTATATATAAAAGAGTAAGAGAACATGCCACATTTATTTAATAAAATTATTTGATACCTAAATAATTATTTTATAATATATGGAGTGATTTTGAATTAAATTAATTACTCATTGAAGATTATAAATTTCTCTAAACAAGGCGTTTAAAAAATTGAAAATTAAATTGGCTGACTAAAAAATGACATACATTGAGACTTCATAATTAAATGAGAAAGAAGTTACCTCCATACATTGTTCAAATAGTGCTTCATGTTGAAAAATATTTTTACTGTGTTGAGTGAAGTTCATTACATCAACTAATTATCATTATAAAGAAGAATTGAAGAAGAATGTGTCATTCAAACCTAACTTTATACATTGTACTAAATCGGTTTTTACAAATGATTCAAGTTTAAATACAAAATATATAAAAATTTAGAAGAAAAATGACTAAAAATATACAACCATGGATATGATGGATATAAGAATCTATGAAGGTGTTGATATAACAAAAGAAACTAATCCCAGGTTTTTAAATTACTGAAAATTCAATGGTCATAGTATTTAAAATTCTAGACACCATATAGTGGAGAAAAATAGCTAGATATTTATGGGTTATTTTTGGTACTGTAATATAATTTTTCCGAGGGATTTCATTTATAATGTATTAATCTCAAAAATATCATATAAATCCTATTTTAGTGGGAAATTTAACGAATAAGAAATATTCATTGATTATGTGGAAGAATCATTCTACGTCATACATATTTGATAATATTGGGGTTGTATTTTTTTTAGTGGTTGTTATCACAGATATGTGAATTATTATATCATAATTTATCCAATATTAATAAATAAATTAGTTATTATAAGTTTATGAATAAAAAAGAGTAATCCATTTTTATCAAATAGAATGGATGTCATGTAAAAAACTAGTCTAAGAAGGCTATGAGATGTCAAACTTCTAAATGGGATGACTTAAAGGAATGAACTACGATAATAAATATGAAAAATATAAACAACCATCCAATATAACTGAATATTTTTTATCCATTTGGATAGGATATTTCAAAAAAGAATTATAGAGGGATGAAACAAAAGAAAAATGTGGTACTAAAATGAATGAAGAAAATACATATGAAGATCATGAAATTTTTATGAGTTTTTCAACAAAAAAATATTTTTTTATATGATCTATGAGGTAGTTGATAAAATTTTATACACAACATAAAAAGAATAATAAAAGTTATTCTATTAGACTAGGAAACCTTCTGGAGGATAAAAACAACACTAGTCATCAAGTCTGCTAAAATAATAACATCACACATAAAAAATAATTAGATGTGAAGAGATACATTATAGCTTAAAAATAACATTTTATGATCAAATGTGGAAGAATGAATAGTGGATAATCATTGTGGAGAAGATCCTTTAAAAATTTCTATACACATTGAAAAATAATAAATTACATCTTCTTCCCTAACTATTATATATTTTATTTGTGATTATAATGTTAGTAATTGAAGGTGAAACATGTTATTAGGGTAAAACCCTAAGAAAGAGGAAAAAATTCAATATACGATAGAAATTTAATGATTCTAACCTCCTATATTTATCTCACATTTTTTATTATTAGGATTTTATATTTGAAAAAGTCTTCAGACTAGAAGGTGTGTCTGCTGTCAAATCATGACAATATGGTGAAGTGATCCATTGTGGTTTATTGTATACATAGAACATAGTGGAATAAATATTTTGAATATATTTACCCTTATAAATATTTTTTAGAGAAACTCTTTATTATTGATAAAACTAAGATTGAATTAGAGGCTACTATAATCATTTATGAAAAAAATCTGAATAATCTATAATGTTATAGAATTAATTTCACTAAAAATGTTTGTTTTCATAATCTATTAACATTGGTAAAAAATAGAATTAATATTTTAAATGGGATAAATATATTTATTCAATTACAAAAAAGGTTAATTTTATGAAGGTTATTTAGATGTATTTTTTAAAATATCCTACTTATTATACTTGATTTTTTAACGAGTATATTTAAGTGAGTGCATGAATCAAGTTGATTTATTTCATTAGAAATATTTATATAAATTATAGTGAATCAATTTTCTTATCTTGGAAAAATATTATATATCCTTTGTTAATTTTAATGATAATATCATTTCAATTGGAATTATTTTAAGTTTATAGTGGAATGTTTTATTGCCTTTGTGACACTCTATTTTTTCTACACCGATCATGTCTCAAATATTTTTAGAGTAGAATGATTGTTCGAACTTTTCTCAAGGGTGAAATTGTACTATAATTTCTAAAGTATTTTATATTTATAGTAAATAATGGGGAAGGGGGTGAGTAAGACAAAATGTAATTTGGATGGTAAATAGGGATATATGAATGACTGAATAAAAGAAAAATTAACATATAATTTTATATTGGTACTAAAAAAATATTCATTGTGAAGGACCATAAATCCCAATTTATATTTGTAGTATTTTTAATGGGTTTCAATGAACATAGAGGGTTAATAAATACCTATTTTAATATTATGAATAGGAATGGTAGCCAATATAAAGTACCATAGAATTTGGATGGGGAATCCCAAGATTATTAATTTAATAGAAGTACCCCAAGTATTGGTTAACATTTTATTAAGTGAATAATGATTTCAGGAAACCTATTTGATCATAGGTTTAATGTTTCTCTCCATATTGAATATGAAAACAGAATAATTTATTGACATTGAATCTCTTATAAAATTCATTTCAATTTCTATAAAAATGGGTTTTATTATTTGAGTTCCATAAATTATTTATAACGATAAAATAAATATCACATTAATGAATACTTTTTAGAATATCATTTTATTATTTTTACGTGAATATAAGTTCATGAATTAAATTTGAAAGGAATAGAATAAAGTGGAGAGATTTGAAATAAATCTATTTTTTTTAAATTGAGGCTATACTCTTTAGAAAACTACCAATCATAGAGTATCCAAGACAACATAGAGTTCATTCTAGTAAATGTTGATTTCATATAGAATTTTTTAAAATGAAAATGTTAGAACATAGGGTTATTATGTGAAATGTAGAGTATATTCCAAACATTATAGAGTTCAATTCATTGAGAAAAATAGAAAAGTGTATGTTAATAGAGTTAAACCTATGAAAATTTACAATTCATTATATCCTATATAGTGTTTTCTAAGAACAAATTTTTTATTATATAATATAGATTTATTTTCAAGCAATGTGAATTCGAATAAAAATTTGAATTCATCGTTAAATGATGTATGGTTTTTTCATGATCACGGAGATGAAGTTCTCAAGTGAAGAAAATATAAAAGAAGAAGATTTATATAATATGATGATGACTAATTTGTGATTTCAAATTATTATATTATGTTTCCTTATATATTTTAATTATTCTAGTAAACTTTAAAAGATGTAATAAGATTCTACATATGACTATGGGGTTATATGAATTTGGTTATATGACTTTCACATAAAATTTTCATACCATGTATGAATCTAATTGCTACATTTCATACATCCAAGAAATATGAAGATCATTTTGGGTAAAACAAATGAAGTCATGTGAAAATCATAAATCTATATTAAAGTCTTATGATCTGGAACTCATAGTTAATTATTTGAGTAAATTAAATCATGGATAGGTAAACAAATAATTAATGACATAAATATCATGATTTTATAATAATGATTCAGTAATTTTTAAATAATTAAGGATCAACATATTGATATTAGTGTTCTTAATAATTTGAAATGTGGGACTTGTTGATTTTAAGACATTACATGTATTAATTTTTAATGTTATGTGTATGAATATCACTCATAAGTATACTTGATGTTATACATTATTCATATGACTTCAATGACCAATTAAATTTATATTTGTTTCATTATTAAATATAATTGATGTTATATATGAATTTATTAAAATATATGATTGCCATTATAATATATATTATTATTCATGAATGTTATTAAAGAAAAGAAAATCATGGGTTTCCTTGTGCTGTGATGTATGGATCAATGACCACATGCATAAATACAAGTGTACATGAAAGTTAAATATGATCTCATGGAAATAAGAATATATTGAGATAAAAGTTAGGTTTACATAAATAAGGTGAAAAAGATATTTCATACTTCATGTAGTTACAACTAGAGAAGCAGTGTGTGAGAAATTTACATTATCGATTATTAATGCATTTTAAAATATTTAAAGTTATGTTTTTATGGGTATTTAAAATATCAAATTATATAGATATTCAAATTAATGTTTTCACAAAATATTTTGAATACATGGAAACAAGAAATAACATATAAGGAATAAATAGTCATTGTTTTATATTATTCTATTTATCTATATATATCCATGTGTCTCTATGAATTGTTCATGTGAATGAAGGCGAGTGTATTGAGAATTTCTATTGTATATAGAAAAAAAATCTTTGAGTACTGATGATATAAAGTGAACTGAATCTTATATTATATACATTCATAATATAGGAAGGGAAATGTGAGGGATCAAAAGTAGTTAATCTTATAGTGAAGTATAAGAATATGGAATAAGTAATGTATTTTGAAATTATGTTTTTCACAAAAATAAATATTCCTACTGAATAAGAAAATAAGAAATTAAGATTACTTCTATAATGAGGAAGAAGGAGTCATGTGTACATTATTTTTATATAAAAGAAGATGGTCTTTCTCGTATGTTGTTATGAAATTAAGAGAATAAGGAGAACAAGATTGGGCGGTACGTCAACAACATTCATATTCTATATTGGTGATTTTTTTGATGTTACCAAATATTATGTTGTAGGATCAAAATAATGATGTAGATGCTCAATATACAAGATGTGGGGGGGGGGGTGAATTGTACACTTTAAAAATTTCATTAAACAAGGAAAGATCTAAGTTTAACAATGTTAAACTAAGAAAATTCACAACACCTCTAACACCAATTTGGAGAATTGGAACAACATATTAGGTTACAAACTTCTAGTTATATGAACTTGCATAAATATGAAAAGTGATTTCAAAAACAGGTTCCAGAAATATAGATCTGGAAATTGAAACTTAACCAAAGTTTACAATATGAGGTTATAACTTGAAGAGTATAGAATCTAAATGAATCAGAGTACAAGTGTAATGAAATATAAGAAGATTATACTTTCCTTACAATACAATATGCAGTGAAAAAACAAGTAGTACAAATATATGTAACAAACAATAACTCTTTTAACCCAAAGAGAAGGGTATTCAACAACCTTAGATAAAGGTCCCCTGATTTATACTTTCAAGAAAGTCTATCTTACCGACACCAGGGTAATCCATGGATACGAAGATCAGAGTCTCTGTCTTGCTATCCCCAAAAGACCTCATCTTCAAGGTAGTTGAAACCTCTGTCTTTCTCCGCAAGGAATCCCTAGAACTTCAAGGTGGTCGGCACCTCTATCTTCCTATCCCCATAAGCCCTCAAATGTAATCACCAATATTTGGAGTCGCACGAAGAAATCTGAATGAGCGGTTCAGTATGCACAAATCATGAACATATTCTCTCTCTAGAAATCACCTTAATAGTGTGTGGTCACTAGAGTGATCAACTTCTTATTGATCTCTTCCAAATGAGCTCCTATTTATAGGCAAATTTTACAACGGTCAGCTCCCTCCTCCAAGGGTCATATTTTCCTTGAATATCATAGGGACCTGTACATGTGTCACTAATCCAACGGTTCGTTAGAAATAGAATGGACAACATTGTTTTATAACAATACATGTGTAACTGAAAGCACGACAACGTTTTATAATGAAACAAGTGTAATCATAAGTAAAACGAGAATTCAGAATGTATGTAAATAAAATTTTATAGCCTAAACAAAAATGAAATTCAGAGTCTATAATAGGAAAAATGTTCAGATTCTGTTTTATACGAATTCGGAACCTGAAGTCTGTAGATGTCCGGAGTCTGAATTTATAGGAAATTCGGAGTCTTGTTTCACCAGAGTTCAGAATCTGAACATGCAGAGTTCGAAGTTGAACTAGTAAAAGTTCAGAGTCGAACTTCATAAGAGTTAGGAGTCGAACCCATGAATGTTTGGAGTTGAAATTCATATGAGTTCGAAGTCAAACTCAGTAATTTTCAGAGTCTAACTTTATAAGAGTTCGGAGTCGAACTCTTGAAACATCGGAGTCGAACTTCATAAGAGTTCGGAGTCGATCCCAGGAAAGTTCAGAGTCAAACTTCATAACAATTTAGAGTCAAACTCATGAATATTAGGAGTCGAACTTCATAAGAGTTCATAGTTGAACTCATGAAAGTTCGGAGTCAAAGTTCATAAGAGTTCAGAGTCGAACTTCATAAGAGTTCGGAGTCGAAATCCTGAAAGTTTGTATCCAGAATTCGGAGTGGAACTTCATTACAGTTCTCATGCAGAATTCGGAGTGGAACTTTATTACAGTTCACATCCAGAATTCAGATCTTAAAAATAGAATACTCCACTTCTTGACATTATATGATTCCGGGGTTTTGGGTATGAATCTGATTTTTGTACTTAATAAAAATATTTATATGTATAAGAAAATCTAGGTTAGTGTAAATTTCCATAAAGAGGAAAATTTTCCTTATGGAGGTAAAGTATCTATTTTCTTAATTATAAGGTGTTTGTGATTTTCAAAACAAGAAGGAATGGAAAAGTCATAAGGAAAACCTTCTTGAATCAACAATCTCCCCCTTTTTGGAAAGCGCAAACATCCTTATGAAAAAGAATATAAGGACTTTGAAAAATTTAATTAGACATTGAAATTAAAAATTATCTCCCTTTGTTCATGGATGAAAGTGAATACTACTAACTCCCCCTAAGGCATTGAAACTCTAAGGACTGTATTCAGATTTCCGAAGTGGAGTTTTCATTATCATGGAAATGAAAAACTTCGAAATGAAAAAAACGCCCCTTACTTTAAGGACATTTCACTTAGAAATTTTCTTATTCATTTTAAGTCTTTCTCCCTTCTTAAGTAGTTATTTTTCCTTCTCCCCCTTTGGGATTTTCAAAAATAATGTATGGGAATGGAAAATATGGTACCTGAAAGATTAGTAATAACACTATAATTTACAACCAACCAAACAACATTTCATTAGAGTGGTAAAACATTTTACAAGGAAAGAAAGATACAGAAAAAGATCGGAGTGAGTTTATTTGTCTTCATTTTCCTTTGGTATCAGCTTCTTTAATAAGGTTTTGAGTTTCTTCAAATCCCTTTAGTCATCCTCGTCTTGCTTCTTCAAAGTTGAGATCCTTTCACCTTGCACTTTCAAAGATTCGGCCTGAGCCTCCATGACTTCTTTATGTATCTTTATTAAATCATCTTGCTTTTCAAACTTTTACTTAAACTCAATAAATAAATCTCTTTCACTTTTCTAATTCTGAGCAACTGAGTTGAGCTTCCCATTCAGGTCCTTGACCTGTTGATTACGAGAATTTTTCTCTTGGGTCAGCTTTTCATGTAGATCGTTAAATGTTTTCTGCTCCATATCAAAATCATTTTGAACATCAGCCTAAAATATTTCAAATTGCACTAAGTCTTCATCAACTCTCTTAGGTCACTTTGTTACCTTACTACAGGACTTTCTATGCACATCATAGTCTATAAATAAACTTTTTTGTTCAGCTTCGATCTTCACACACTTATCCATTAGCATGGATAATGACTCCGATTTTTGGTTTTGGCTTAGCTGAAGCATTTGACATCTAGTGTGAATGGTGGGAAATATTGGAATGATGTCCACCTGCTTTTTCAAAGACTCAACAATAAAATCATGACTTTGTGCTGATGACTCCAAATTATAATCTTTTCTTGGAGATTGTTCTTCTTCATCCTGCACCAACTTCCTTTTAGAGGTACCAATGACTAATTTCCTCCTTATAATATCTTTTATTGGTGTCTCTAATATCACTTTCTTCCCTTTATCATTCATTGGAATGTGTTCCTCATCAAGAGATACTTCCTTGGATTCAGAAACATGAATAATATGATCTTCATCAATTTTCTCCTTTTCTTGTCCCTCCTCTCGAAAATCCTTCTCATAGGATCTTTCCTCACCAAACAAAACATTTTCTTTCTTTTCTTCCTCAACCTCATCTTTCGTAGCCTTTTCTCCCTTTCCCGGAGTGTCTATTTTTACGGATTCTTCCTTCTCTTTATAATCATCAACATTCAAGATCAAGGCATCCAAATCTTCACTTCACTCTTCTTCTTCTTCTTCTTCAACTTCTTCCTATAATTCTTCTCCAGCTGCTATTTCTTCTTCAACAACCTTCTCTTTACCCTTAGATTTTTCACAAGAAAAGAACTTCTTGGTGGGAGTCACTAGTAAAGGTTCAGTACTGAATGTTTCCTGAACGGGAAGCATTTCAGAAGCTATCTCAGTATCTCTCAAAAGTGATTGCACGAGTTCAGCTTCAGACAACTTCTTTTTCATCTTCTTTTCTTTTTCCTGATTTTCTAACTCATCTGCAGCTCTCTCTTTTAGGGCATTAGCCTTTGCAGGGTCCAATCTGAACTGTGGATCCCCTTCTTTCCTCTTTTCCTTGTCTTCCCTCCACTTGGCTTCCACTTCATCTGTATATGTTTTCTGCTTCTTCGGTTTGGGGAGAGAAGACTATGTTTCCTTAGACTTGGGATTTTCTTTATCAGAAACCACTTCCTTAATCTTTCTCTTCTTCCTTGCCATTTTGGATAGTTCCAGAGTCTGTGCATCTTTCTGAGCTACCTCAACTTCTTCCATAGATATAGGTATCCTTGTCGCCTCTTCTTGGTACGAGAAAATCTTGTACCCATAGCTGTAGAATCTTATTTTTCAGAGTGAGATGGGAAATATTAGTAGTTGTATCATCCTTAATCCCAAGTCATTTTAAAGCCTTCACCCTGTTGAATCTTCCTTGCTAATCTAGAAGCTTATGTGAGAGAAAATTAGCTTACCCTTCATAGGATAAACCAACCAAGCTCATGGCCTTGGTGTAAGATAACTTGTAAGTCTTCCCATAAGACTTAAACAAAAACCTGTCTCTACCATGTTCTATCTGGAAGGAAAGAGACTCATAAAACTCGATCCACAGGTCGGTGTAAAACAAATCCTATTTCTCTGACTTATACAGGCATACATCTTCCAAACCATTCAATATGAAATTTTTGGTTATAAGAGAATATAACATGAAGATATCCGGATGCACTAACCTTCCCCTGAAGACTAACCACGTATAGATTGGTTTTGAAGTTGACATATCTTGAGATGAAACTTCAACAGACATTCGGAGTGAAGAGTTCTGAGGGATTCGGAATGGCTTTGCAAAGATCGGAACCGGTCTTAAGAAGATCAGAAGGGCTTCGAGACGTGAATGCTTTGAAAAACCGATTTGGGATGAGTCTTGGGGTCCCCTTTATATAGGCGAACGGTGTGACCTTTGGTATTCCAAAAGCCATCTAATGGTTGAAAAACTTTTCGATCTGATCTGACGGTTGAGAACGTTCCTGCAAGGAAAACTTTACTCTGATCTTTTGAGGTTTTAAGAAAAAAATTCGGATTTATGGAAAACTAGAATCCGAATTATTTTGTTTTAAAACAGGAAAATACCAGCAAGGAAAATATGATTACGAAAACTTAAGTAAGGATATCATACCTTTCAGATTGGCTATAAAGATTGTTCGTAATTGGTAATATTCTTCTTGAAGAAATGAATTTAAAAACGAAAAAACTCATTACGAAAAAAACTCATTAGGAAAGCTCATTACGAAAATCTCATTACGAAAGTCTCAGTATGAAAATCTCATTAAAAAAGTTCTAGTACGAAAATCACATCACGAAAGTTCCAGTACGAAAATCTCATTAGGAAAGTTACACTACGAAAATCTCATTACGAATGTTCCAATATGAAAATCTTATTATTAAAGTTCCAATACGAAAATCTCCATTCTGAGAATTTCCATTCTGGAAATATCCATTCCGAGAATTTCCAAAAACTTGTGACGAAAAAATTTAGTTACAAAAGAAAAAAGAAAACTGTCAACAATTTTTTTTGTTAAACTAGCATACAAATGTACCCTCCCTATGAAAAGGTGTTTATTACTATAAGGATAGTTTTTCAACAGGATGTTAATGAAGAAGGATTACCTTAAATTTATCATTCATAACCTCTTTTTAATGTATTCAAATCTATCAGAGGGTAATTATTTTGTGAAAATATCAGCAATTTGATCTTGAATTATGATAAACTGAAGAATGATATCTGTTTTAAGTGTGTGATCCCTAAGAAAGTGATGTCTAATATCTATGTGCTTTGCACCAGAGTGATGTGCATGGTTCTTACTGAGGGCAATGTAACTTGTGTTATCACACAAAATTTGAGTCTTAGTAAAACTCCATCCATAGTCTGTGAGTGTGTGTTGCATCCACAACACATGAGCACAACAACTTCCAGCTACTACATATTCTGCTTCATCAGTTGAAAGTGCTACAAAATGTTGCTTCTTGCAGGACCAAGAAACTAATGAATCTCCTATGAAAGGACAAGTTCCAGATGTACTCTTTCTATCCATTCTACATCCACCAAAGTCAGCATCTGAAAAGATTTTTAAAACAAAATCATTTCCAGACGTATAAAATAAACCTAGATTCATGGTTCCCTTAAAGTAGCAAAAAATTCTTTTTACCACCTTTAAATGAGATTTCTTAGGTTTGGATTGATATCTATCACATAAGCATACTGAAAACATCAACTCTGGTCGACTAGCTGTCATGTATAGTAGGCTTCGTATCATACCTCTAAAATATGTTTGATCTACTGGTTTCCCATCTTCATCAAGATCTAAAGAGTTTGAGGTATCGATGGGAGTACTTATACACTTAGTGTTGTCATATCCATACTTTTTAAGAAGATCTTTAATATACTTATGTTGAGATATATAGGTTCCTTCTGGTTTTTTAGAAACTTGAAAACCAAGGAAAAAAGTTAACTCACCCATCATTCTCATTTCAAACTCATATTTCATTAGACTTGCAAAATAATTAGTTAAAGATTGATGAGTTGAACCAAATATGATGTCATGAACATAAATTTGAATAATAAAAACATTTTTCTTATCTTTATTTATAAAAAAGGTTGAATCTTTATTTACCTTAACATAGTTATTTTGAAGCAAAAATCATGTAAGTCTATCATACCAGGCCCGTGGGGACTGTTTAAGGCCATACAAAGCTTTGGTAAGTCTAAAAACATGATCAGGATGTTTTGTGTCTTCAAAGCCAAGAGGTTATTCAACAAATACTTCCTCTTGTACATAACCATTAAGGAAATTACATTTCACATCCATTTGAAAAAGTTTAAAATTGAAGAATGCTGTAAAGGCAAGTAGAATACGAATAGATTCATGTCTGGATACTGGAGCATAGGTTTCTTCATAGTCTATTCTCTCATGCTGATTATAGCCTTTAACAACTAGTCTATATTTATTTCATACAATGACTCCATTTTCATCACATTTGTTTTTGAAGAACCATTTTACTCCAATTACAGATGTTTCCATTGGTCTTTCAACCAGGGTCCAGACTTTATTCCTTTCAAATTCATTTAGTTCATCTTACAAGGCTTTGATCCAATCATCATCACCTAAAGATTCATCAGTGTTTTTTGGTTTTAATTGGGAATGGAATGATAGATGTTCTACTTCATCTCACAAGGAACTTCTAGCCTTTACAGGTTGATTTACATCACCAATGATACTATAACTGGGACGATTCCTAAGAAACACCTGATTTGGGTTTTGTAAAACCTGTTCATCAACATAGGGTAGAAAGTATTCCAGGCTAAATGTTTCAGAAATATCTTCTTGATCATTTTCCTTATCAAAAGGATCTTCTATCAAATGTTGATAATCAGTTTTTGAAAACACATCCGAGGATATAGGATTGGATGGTTTAAAGACAAATGGTTCAAATTCATCAAATTTTACATGCACTGTTTCTTCAAAAGTACAAGTGTTTTTATTGAAAACTCTATAAGCCTTAGAAGATGTGGTGTAGCCTAAGAAAATTCCTTCATCATATTTGGGTGCAAATTTGTGTAGATTATCTTTATTATTCAATATTAATACCTTTCATCCAAAAACAATAAATTAGGAAATTCTAGGTTTTCTACCAATCCATAACTCATAAAGAGTTTTATTAAGAAAAGGTCTAATCAAAATTTGATTTATAGTATAACAAGAAGTACTTACAAATTCATCCCAGAAATGTCTAACTATAGAATATTCACTCAACATGGTTCTAGTTATTTATTGAATAATTCTATTTCTTCATTCAACTACACGGTTTTGTTGAGGAGTTCTAGGTGCTGAAAAGTTCTGAGTAATACCTTTTCTACTACAAAAGGTTTCAAAATCAGAATTTTGAAATTCTCCTCCATGATCACTATGAATAGTTTTCAATCGAATATTTTACTCATTTTTAACTTGGGCTCTAAAACTTTTTAAATAAGAGAAACCATCAGACTTCTTTGCTTGAAAATAGACCCATGTAAATCTAGTGTAATCATCAACTAAAATAAACACATAGTATTTTCCTCCAATGCTTCCAGTTTGTGTTGGACCAAAAAGATCCATGTGCACTAACTATAATACATCAGTTTTTGAGACTTCAATGATTGATTTAAAACTAGATTTATGTTTCCTTCCATATTGAAAAGGATCACAAACATTAGAAGAATCAAATCTAAGATCCGGTAGATCCTTAACATTTTTATTCTTAGACTGTTTACAAAAGTTACTAAGGTTAAAGTGACCTAATTTTCGATTCCATAACCAAGAATTATATTCCATTTCACTAAGTCAATGTAGGTCTTGGATCATAAGGTCTTCTAAGTTTAAAGTGTAAACATTCTCTTGCCTATTGGCTGAGAGAATAAATTCTTCCTTGGAATTGTGAACTGAGCATTTATATTTCCTAAAATTCACAAGGTAACCCTCATCACATAATTGACTTATGTTAATGAGGTTTTGCTTAAGAACTTTAAAAAATAAAACATTTGAAATAAATGTTTTACCAAGAAGAAAAATATTACCTATACCAAAAATTTCTCCCTGAGCATTATCTACAAAAGTTACCTTTCCTTCTTTCGTCTTGATAATCTTTTCAAAATAGCTTTTGTTACAAGTCATGTGTTGGGAACATCCACTATCCATGTACCATGTATTGTTGTTGGTAATTCCTTTATCTTCTTGAAAACTAGAAAAGAATTAGACTTTCTGAATCTAAACTTGTTTGGATCTGAGATTTCTAGATAACAATATTTTTGGCACCCACGTCATCTTAGAAAAATAATCCTTATGAAAACCAAGATATTGGGTCTGGTTTAAAGAGCAATTATTTGCCCAGTGACCACCACATTGACACTTGGTACAAAATGGTGCACTTTGTGGAACAAAGTAGTTGTTACTAAAAGTTGATTTTGCATCGGTATAACCAAATCCGGATTTGTTTCTTAAAGGCCGTATTTGTGAATATAATATTTCAAAATTTTCTTTTCCATGTGTAAAGTTTGATAAACTCTTCTTTAAGGAAAAAATTTTGGACTTGAGTTTTATAATCAAGTTTTTATCTTCAAAATCATTAGATTTAGAACAAGGGCTGGGGTCGAAAACACTTTTCTTAGAAATTACTTTTTTTAACTCATTAGAGAGTTTGTTCTTCTCAGAACATACTTCCTAAAGACATTTTTAAATAAATTCAAAATCATCATTTTTCCTATCAAGATCTTTAATGATATTTGATATTTTCTTTGTAAGAATAGTTTTCCTAGAGTTTTCCTTATCAAATTGTTTATTGAGTTTTTAATTCTCAATCTCAAGAAGTTCAGCAAACCTAGAAACTTATTTATAGGTAGGTGAAGTATTTTCTTCATCAGAAGAGGATTCTTCATCTTAAGAGTAATAATATTTTCTATCATTAGAATTTAAAGAAACATTGTTCAATGATTCATCATTGTGTACCTTAGCCATGATGAAATGATTGTTAATATGTAATCTGTCTATAAGACCAAGATTCTTCTGTCTTGAAGATTCATAATCAGAAGATTCATATGAAGATTCACCACCACTAGCACTCCAGGTGTCATTAGCTTTCCGAACTATTTTATCTTTGGATTTATAATACTTCTTTCTATTCCTTTCAGAAAGACTTTCTTTTCATTCCTTATTTTTGAGCAAAGGGAAATCCGATCTAATGTGTCCATCTCTCTTGCATTCATAACAAGTTTCTTCTCCATCTTTAACATCTTTCCTTTTCCTTTTTCTTATACTTGGATTGGAAATTTCTCTAACCAGCTATCTTGTTCATTCTTCGAGCAAGATTTTCAAACTCATTTTCTGAGACTTCAATCTCACTGGATTTGGATTGGATAATAAATTTCTTTGACTTGGACCTGGTTACTCTCTCAGGAGTCATATATTTCAAATGATTTGATGTTGTTGTAAAAGCAACAATACCATTTCCATTCTTTTTTTTGGATGTTGTCTGCATCTCTCTTCATTTTTGTTTTATGTTAGAGAAGAGTTCCAAAAAGTTAATCTAACGAAATTTGAGTAACCTTCCTATTCCCATCAATAGCTGTTCTTTTTTATTCCCACTCATTAGGCATAATATCTATTATTTTATCCACCAGATCTTCATCATCTAACCCTTTCTCTCCCATAGACTGATGACTATTCACTATAGTCATAAATCTCTGTTGAAATTTACAAATTGGTTCACCATAAGAAAAATTGAAGCCATGGTATTCATCTTTAAGCATAGCTCTCCTAATTTCAATCACTTTTGAAGTGCCAAAGTGTGTAACCTATAACTTATTCTAGATACAATTAGCTGCTTCACAAGAAGAAATTTGTCTATATATATTTATATTCATTGAACAAAGTAACGTATTGTGTACCTTATAATTTAGTTGATATTCTTGCTTTTCCTGGTTAGTGAAAGTTCTTACTTCCTTATCAAGAATTTTAAAATCACCAGTAAGCATAACAAAGTTATCCACTCCAGTATTGATAACAAAAGTTTTCATTCGATATCTCCAATACTCATAATCATTCCCATAAAAAATTGGTGGTCTTGTAGGGTTTAGATAGTCAATAGATCCAACGTTGATTCCTGTCATCTCTATGAAAAGCTTTGGAAACCAAACTTGTTAGTAAGAAAAGTTTGTAACCACAATGTTCAGAATGAAAAAATTTGGAATGAAGAATTCAGAATGACAATTCGGAATGACAAATTCTTTCTATGCAAGGATGAAAATTAATGAAATAGTGAGCATGGAAAACTTATATGTGAGTATAAGTATTTTAGATACCTCCTCTGATACCAATTTTAGGATCAAAATAATGATGTATATGCTCAATATACAAGAGGGGGGGGGGTGAATTGTACACTTCAAAAATTTCCTTAAACAAGGAAATATCTAAGTTTAACAAAGTTAAACTAAGAAAATTAACAACACCTCTTACACCAATTTAGAGAATTGGAACAAGGTATGAAGTTACAAACTTCTAGTTCTATGCAGTTTCTTAAATCTGGAAAGTGATTCTGAAAACATGTTCCAAAAATATAGATCTGGAAATTGAAACTTAACCAATGTTTACATTATAAAATTCTACCTTAAAGCGTATAGAATCTAAATGAATCAGAGTACAAGTGTAATGAAATATAATAAGATTATAATTTCCTTATAATAAAATATACTGCAGAAAAACAAGTAGTACAACTCAAAGTAACAAACAATAACTCTTTTAATGGAAAGAGAAGGGTATCCAACAACCTTGGATAAAGGTCCCTTGATTTATACTTTCAAGCAAGTCTGTCTTACCGACACTAGGGTAAGACCTCGATACGAAGATCAGAGTCTCTGTCTTGCTATCCCCATAAGACCTCATCTTCAAGGTAGTTGGAACCTCTGTCTTCCTCAGCAATGAAGCCCTCGAAATTCATGGTTGTCAGAACCTCTATCTTCCTATCCCCATAATCCCTCAAATGTAATCACCAAAATTTGGAGTCGCACGAAGCAATCTGAATGAGCGGTTCAGTACACACAAATCATGAACATATTCTCTCTCTAGAAATCACCTTAACATCGTGTGGTATTTAGAGTGATCAAATTCTTATTGAGCTCTTTCAAATGATCTCTTATTTATAGGCAAATTTTCCAATGGTCGGCTCCCTCATCCAATGGTCATATTTTCCTTGAATATCGGAGGGACCTGTACACCTGTCACTAAACCAACGGTTAATTAGAAACAAAATGGACGACATCATTTTATAACAAAACATGTGTAACTGAATGCACCACATCGTTTTACAATGAATCAAGTGTAAGCATAAGTAAAACTAGAATTTGGAATGTAAGTAAATCAATGTTCGGAGTCTGACCAAAAATGAAATTAGGAGTCTATAATAAATAAAATGTTCGGATTCTGTTTTATAGGAATTCCGAACCTGAAGTCTGTAGAAGTCTGGAGTCTGAATTTCTATGGAAATTCTGTGTCTGGTTTCACCAGAGTTCAGAATATGAACTTACAGAGTTCAAAGTTGAACTAGTAAAAGTTCAGTGTCGAACTTCATAAGAGTTAGGAGTCGATCCCATGAATGTTCGGAGTCGAACTTCATAAGAGTTCGGAGTCAAACTCATGAAAGTTTGGAGTCGAACTTCATAAGAATTAGGAGTCTAACTCATGAATTTTTGGAGTCAAACATCATAAGAGTTCGGAGTCGAACCCATGAATGTTCGGAGTCGAACGTCATAAGAGTTCGGAGTCAAACTCATGAAATTTTGGGGTCGAACTTCATTAGAGTTTGGAGTCGAACTCATGAAATTTTGGAGTCAAACTTCATAAGAGTTCGGAGTCAAACTTCATAAGAGTTCGGAGTCGAACTCCTGAAAGTTCGGAGTTGAACTTCATAAGAGTTTGGTGTCAAACTCCTGAATGTTCGTATCCTGAATTCGGAGTGGAACTTTATTACAGTTCTCATCCAAAATTCAGAGTGGAACTTTTTTATAGTTGACATCCAGAATTAAGATCTTAAAAATAGAATACTCCACTTCTTGAAAATATATGATTCTGGGGTTTTGGGTATGAATCCAGATATTTTACTTAATAAAAATATTGATATGTATAAGAAAGTATAGGTTAGGGTAAATTTCCTTAAAGAGGAAAATTTTCCTTATGGAGGTAAAGTATCGATTTGCTTAAGTATAAGGTGTATGATTTTCAAAACAAGAAGGAATGGAAAAGTGATAATGAAAACCTTATTTACTCAACATATATCATAGTGAAGTGGGAGATACACTCGAGAACTATTGAGAGACACAGAAATGCGATTTTCAAGGATAACCCCTACTTGTTCATAGCACAAAACATGATACTATTGGGTCAAGAGATCCTAGGTTTTATTAGATTGAATCAAGGATTTTTCATTCATTTTTATTGGTAAAAAATTTATATCATTCTACCACTTGTGTGGGTGTATTTTGATGTTATTCATTGGTTAATATAAGATATAATAGAGATAAATGTATCCATTCACCATAAACAGTGATAAAGGTAAAAAATAAAGGTGGTAAAAATATTTAATGTGTATTAAAATTCACCAATATTGATTCACCCACCGCCCTCTCATTATTAAATGAAACCCTGAATACTCTTCTAAGATAACATATATATATAGATAGAGAGAAAAAATATATGATGCATCATATGGTATTCATGTTTCTTATCATTAATGTTCCTCAAAAAACTAGGTTTCATAATCTAGTGGTGATGGTTATTCCTCTAGTCCCTACCCTTCCATAAAGGGTGGGCGCCCTCAATAGACTCATCTTAGCTCTCCCAAAGGAATATTTTTCACTTCACTAACTTGTACTCACTTAAATATTGTCCAATAATTACATAATATCTAAAGGATACATGGATTGAAAATTTATTTTTGATACCTCTGTTATCCTCTTTTGAATTCATTGATTTCTCAACTATCTACCCCCATTTTTTGGTGGCCAACTTTAACTTGAAATGACCATTGGATAATCCTTTCATTAGATTCATCAATGATATTTATTGATTAAAGTAGCATAAGAATATTGTGTTACATTATTAGCGACACATTCTGATTAATATAATTCATTGATAAGGCTTCTCATTTACCTATTCTAATTTCAATCACCTAGTCAAAGACTCTTGGTTTTCCCTCTTCAGATGATCTTATTAATTCCAAATGAACTGAGATTCCATTACCTCGATGATCTGTGTAATGTTTCTTTGTTTTTACATTCCATTTGGAAATATGTATATTTTCTGAATTCTTATAAACATGGTTTGTTTTCTCTTGTGTTTTGAATGTATAAAAAGGGTCATTTATCAGCTGATCACTCTATGCATTGGCATCTAAGTTAATGCATTAAATCCCCATGTGGAATCTATATATAATGAGATTTAATAGGTATTATGGTGTTATCAGGAAGTAAATTTGAGGCCTTTTTGTGATAATTTTTCTTTTTACAATATATTGGGCCACCTATATCATGCTTACCATTGATATGCTATGATGTAGTTAGAATTGACCATTACAAATCGGTTGACCATCGTAACGATGTTATTAGGCGATGTAAGATTTATATCAATTTTATTTCACTCTCTATTTTAATTGTGAGAGTTACCTTTCAAGAAAAAAATATTTTTCAGATATATAGTTCTCAATGTGGAAATTGATCTTTGTATAACTAGGAAAATCCTTCTCATGAGTTTTTATGTAGGTTATACAAGTTCTTGGTCATGCTATGAAAATGTTGTATATCTTGGAATGGCCCCTCGTTAGATTTCAAGGGTTAATATATATAATTTTCCCCTATTTTTAAATCCAACCCAAGACATGTTATTCTAAAAATTAATGAACAATACATCTCTAGAATGACTGAAGAGGCTTCATAAAAAGAAAATATTGGTCATATAATAAACATAAGGATGCTTGGAAATAGGAATGAGAATTTTGTTCTTATTTATTTGTATATTGGATCAAACCAAGACATGTTATTCTAAAAATACACTTGATATGAACATTATGAATTTCACTTAGTAAATTATAGGAAGAATAGAAATTCATAGGTTTCATACCCATCCACAGACCCAAAACTAGAAGAGTTTCATATTTAGGGAGTGTATTACTCTTCCAAGATTCGATCAAGGTTTCGACACACACTTTATTTTTTCATCAAAATAAATGTAGGATTTTAGGTGAGAGAGTTTCATTGAATAAAAAAAATAAAGGGATGAAGGGGACCCATGATGTAGGAAACTACTAAATTAATAAACATCAGAAATATATAAGTCATAAATATTATTCATATCTACCTAAATCTATGGCAAGTTGACCAATGATGAAGTATGTTAATTTCATGAAGCTTAGGCACAAAAATATAGATCTTTGGAAAAGAAATAAATTATATCTTTCATCATAGTAATATGGGTAAATTGTAGGGTACAAGGAAATAAAATATCAAGTCTATATGGGGAATAATGTTAACTTTGAAAGGGAATATATAAGAGAATATGTTGTAGAATCACCAATGTAGATTCTTATAAAACCTAAAAATAAAGTGGAAATGTATTTATAATTAAATCCTTGGATAAATAATATAGTGTAAGATGAATCACCAAAACACATTGTTATTCCCAATATTGAATTATAATACATGTTTTTAACCAAAGTAATATCAGTATTTTTGAGTATACGAAGACTCGGGACAAATTGAAAACTATATTCATGGATTTCCTTCATGAACGGGGTAAGTTTAACCATGATTGGTGCCTCATAAGGATCCATGTTTCTAAAAATTTAAGGATTATTTATAATGGTTATAATTATTCAATTATTGTTGAAATTATTAGTAGATGTTTCCTTCTTTTTTTGCTTCCAATTCCACTCCTAATGTTTTCTCACATCTCATACCCCAATTTTTTGAAAAATAGAAAATGTGAATTTAAGTGAAAAATATATACCGACAGAATAATAACCTAATTTAAAATATAATGGTAGAATATAAAAACCAAGGAAATAAAATACCAATATAAATGAATACATGTATTTATACCAAACAAAATATAACTTGAAATTAAAACTATGTATTA
Source organism: Viscum album (assembly GCA_963277665.1). Classification (NCBI taxonomy): domain Eukaryota; kingdom Viridiplantae; phylum Streptophyta; class Magnoliopsida; order Santalales; family Viscaceae; genus Viscum; species Viscum album. The sequence continues at coordinate 820,297,885 of OY728142.1, forward strand.
CTAGTGGCATGAAAAATAAAAATCAGATATAGAAGTATTATAAAAAATCCTTATTTATAATTAATTTTATAAACACATTTTTTAGTGTTAAATTAACCTTTTCTTTATTTACTCAAACATATATTATAACTAAACCTAGATTGTGATAATATGTGAGAGAGTATGGGTAACCTACCAAGTGATTAATGAATCTCTAATACATGATTTCATAGAAAAAATAATCCACAACATTGAAATATTATAAACTAATAAGCTAGAATATTAAGGATTTAAATTTATTTCTACTGATGTAGGGAAATAGAACAAATGGTTTTACTTGAGAAAATATATAATAAATGTCTAGTAACCAGTTAGTGACATAATCGATTAATGATAGTAGAAAAAACAATAAGTGATTAAATTTAGCTATTTCATTACTTATTAATATGTATAAGAAATCATGAAAAAAACACGGTCCAACCAAATCCTCACAAAATAAATACTACTACTACATTTATTGTAGTATCTAGGTGAGAAATATGGGGTATTTAACAAGGGAGTGGCGGACGATGAGAAGAGGTATTAAAGAATGCATTTTTATATCTTGATTAATGTGAATCTAAAAATAAATCCATTTTAATTGAGATTTAATTTTTCTGAAAATATTAGATTCACTCCTTTTATAAAACCAAATGTACACTTTTTTGTAACTAGTGAGGGATTGGTAGCAACTCTTTATCCAATAGGTACCCAGTGACAAGTCATTGGGTACCCTTTACAAGAGGTATTAGCTCTTGTAGCCCCACCACACAGCATCATATATTTGATAACATTCCACAGAGTACCTGATACACTTATTATACCAACACATAACTATATATCATGATATAATTCATTCCATTACATATGTAAGACAATTTAAACTATAAATTAATCTACATAAAAATTAATCTTTCCAAAATTAAAATAAATCGAAATCTAAATGACAGGGGGGATTAACTAGTCACTAACATTTGTTTTCCTTTCTTCACAATGCATCTCAAAGTATTAAAAATGCCATACATTGATAATAAAACATAACATGAACCCTAAATCAATCTATAATTATTGGAAAACATATATCCAAGATTGATCTCTACCAAAAACAATCCATCAATTTAGAATACTACACTGATATACGCTTATTTTCTATGTGAAAAAATCTGCTGGAAAAGATGATTGAAAATTACATTCTCATAATAAGACAAAAGAACTAATGATTTCATAAATATAAATTATCTTGCAAAAAAGATAAACTCATCAATATGAAAAACACAAACAACACAATTATAACCTTAAAACTTAGCCATCACATAACTATTAATTAAAAGATTAATCATAGATTAATTTCAATTATGTTATTTACAAATCATTATATATATAGGGTAGAATGAGAAATTCTAAGAGCATAGTAAATTAAAATATCCTTAAAGAATTAAATTTTTCAATAAATTTCATAAAAAACGAACTCAATTACATTACTCAAATCCCCATTGAACACCAAAGCAGCACATGATATTCAATCTAGAATACAAAAAAAATATCAACAGTAAATGTTATAAATTTAAAAAAACTGAATGAAATTTAAAAATTGTTTTGTTCTAGTAATGTTTTTCTAGCAATATGGTAGAAATAATTTTCCAAATAAAAATTTCATTCCAAAAATACTATTAATGAAAAGAAATATATTTTTAAATTATATTCTTCTGAAATATCAAAAATCAATTTTTTTTATAAAGATAGAAATTAACATCCATTAAAATCAATCCATTCACAATATGACCATAATTAAATAGATAAATATTAGTTAGATGAAATTTAAAACAATAACTTAACAACTTCATTAACTATTATACTTACATCATATTATTAAGACACCATATTTCAATGACTATAATTAAACGAAATTTAACGATAATTAAACATAAAGAAAAAATATTTATTTTTTTATTATGAATTCATGGTAACAGAATCATTAATGTAATTATATTGAAAATAAATCCATTATATTTGATCCTTTTAAAGTTAATATTTCTTACATATTCGAATATATTATTTTATGTGTTCTATTTATTGTTATTACTTCATTAAAAACATATAAAATAATTTATTAAAATAAAAAAATCAACCAAAAACCTGATCAACCTCTAATGAAGTATAACTACGCCGCATAAGATTTAATAATGATTTAGTAGTGAAAATCTAGAATAGAGCAAAAAACTTATATAGAATTTATCTCTTTATCTAACACAAGGTATTTAGGATAAACATATAAACACATTATAATAACACATCAACTTTCTATTTTATGTTATATTCCAACATGAATTAAATAAACTAGAAATTATTTATTAATACAAAATGTAGTCCATAATTACCGAAAGTACGTTTTAATGAAACACAAGTCAAAATAAACACTTATTTTACCTATTTATATTTTCACAAATAAAATAGTATAATATTTTTAAAACATAAGTTAAAAATTACATTAAATAAAAAAAATAAAATAGTCATTCTTTTCATTGAAATAATTCAGATAATGTAGTTCACATAAAAAATATTCTGGGAAGATATTGTACCATAAGAAGTAATATGGTAAAAATATTATAAAAAATTAAAAAAAATTAAAATACCAGTTTGTTTTTTGATAATTAAAATGTTTTTACAAACTATCTTACAATGGAAAATGAAATTCACACAAAAAAAACATTAAAACATAATTTATTTTTATAATCAAAACTATATGTAACACCTCAATATTTTAGATTATATTTCTCTTTAATAATGTTTATTTCATCAATAATTTTCAATACATGCACCACTAATTTTAAATGTATCGTGATCACTTATTAAAATGTTATATAATAGTTATCATCAAGTTTTTGGGTTGGAGGTTAAGAATAAGAATATCTAAAATACTAAAATTATATATTTTTTACACATATATAATATAAATTCACCAGTTATGAATTTATTATAAATGAAAATAAAAGTGTAGAAGAGATCCATTATTAAAAATCAATTTTTATTAATGTAATGTGTTTTAATTTTAATAAAGTAAATTTATCACTATTGGTGAATGATTTTAGTGAAATTTATATATTTTTTATTTAATAAAAAAACTATAGTTCTCATATGATTTGATCTATCAATGAGAAAAGGATGTAAATATATATTTATACTTAGAAACTATAATTTTCTAAAAAAAATATTTTCCATCACATTTATTGTGAATTTATTTTAAATTTAATTATTGAAATTATAGATATTGACTTGTGAAAAATATATTCTATATTTGGAATAATAGGGTCCATATTAGGTAAATAATTTTATTTTATTGGTATGTAAAAGGAATAATAACTAGGGTAACATTTATCACTGCAACAATGGTTAAATTGAAATAACCTATGATAAAACTGGGATTATGGTCACCAATTCTTATATTAATTCTTATTTTATTAATTTGGTTCAAACATTTTCATCTTAGGCTAGAAATATAAGTATTTAAGGCACACTTGTAAAAGAAAATGACTCTTACAATATCTAAATTAAATAAAATTACAAAATGTAACTCCCTTACTTTTTAAAATTTCTTAGGTATTCATATATAGAAAAACCAAGTTGTGGATCAATATAAATATTTATTTTGATAATAATGAAATTATTTTTATGATTATAATTGATTTATTATTTTTAGTGAATATATAGTTACTATAAATTCATTCACCATGCAGACACGATATTTATTCAATTAATGGAATAATAAAATAAATGATTTTAAAAATGATAAAAGAAATATAATTTTATTGGGTTAAATTTTCCCACTAATTAAATATATTAAAATGATATATTAGATATTTTTAAATTATTATGTTCTATTTATAATTTTTTTTATTTTTTATCTCAAATTGAATTAATAGTCCCAAAATTGACATTAATGATATATTATGGAAATAATATATTCTTATATCATTAAAAAATAATTAAAATATTTCAAGAGAAAAATTATGATAATATATCATTGAAAATATCATTGATTTTCTATTTATGAGTCCATAGATACCTATTAAATAAAATAATAACCTTCAAGAGTAGAAAAATTATTATCATGGAAAAAGATTAAATGGGATAAAGAAGGGGTTAAACCAAAATATAAGGATTAAAACAATAAACAAATCAATACAAATTCAATTATTTTATGGGATTACCATAAAATACTATCCAATCATAAAATATATGATCATTTTGTATAATTTATCTTTAGAATCAATTTGATATATTTTATTATTTTGTGGAATTCCAAGTTTCTCCTCCCCCCACTTACAAAAGGGAAATGCTCCTTTCTCATTTTTACACCACATATTGCAATATACCTCAATAATAGCATGAAAAATAATCTCCTTAGAATAATTAGTGACATTATATAAGTTATTTTATTTCCAAAAATACAAACCTTATTATTCTGATATCTAACAGAGTTCTTTCAAAGTAGTGGTCATCTCATTAAATGATGGATTCATTTTTTTACTTATTCTTTTAGCTCCTAAAAATATATAATCTATATCTTGAAATAGTAAATTAATAATAATAAATATACGAATTTTTTATCATGAATATTAATCTTCCATTATCCATCAACATTCGCATCAAATGGGATGTGAAAGCATTGCTCATGTGGATATACAACTTACTGTCGCTAGTAGAGATAGAGTTTATTTTTCATCATAAACATTTATAGATATAAATTATGATGTGGTTAATATTTATATATGATATATGTAAAATAATTATATTTCATTAATGGTAACATAATATCTACATTATTACTTTCCAAACCATTGGGAAATGATAACATCTCTCATGTCTATGTGTGGACTACCACATCCACAAAGAGATGTGATTCATTTTTAATTTACATTTTTACTTGAACGGTAATAAGAATGAAATTAAAGAGTATATTTCATATTTTTTTATATAACAATGATTCTATAATGTTTAATTATTATTTATATTTCGTTCATTTTTGCATTCAAAAAATTCAAATAGTGTTAATGTGTATGTATGGCCAACTGTCTCCATTAATAGGGTAATTATTTTTTCTTTTGACAAATTTTATGGATTATTATTAATAATTAGATAATGAATATATATGATATTTATATAATTATTATATTTTTAATATTATGTATCCATGACCAAATTACAAATACAAAAACTAACAAAACAAATAATACCTAAAAAATAAAGTATTTATTACCTGAATGGCTAACTAAAAAACCTAAATATTAATAAATGGGTGATAACATATTTTAGGCAAGGTAATTATGGTTTTATATATTTATGAGTATGTTTATGGAATATATTTATAAATAGATAAATATTTATTATACAGGATCTTTGAACACATATGAAGGAATTCAGACCTAAGGTAATGGTTTTTTTTACATTCACATCTTTATTTGGGACTATTTATGTTTAAGTATCCTGTTGGGGAATTAATTGATCCATTTATCATAAAATAATTATATTTTATTTTTTAGTGTTTATTTTTTAAAATCAAAATTTTTACTTTCACATTCTTATCTTTAGGTAATCATTTTACCAAAATAATGTTTTTAAGGAAGACATACCATATTGTTTTACTAGGTCGGGAATCATTCACTTCCATGTCTATATATTGTAAACATGATTTCAAGAATATTTTTCCAATTCTTAAATTACTATTTAATGTAATTTTTACCGACATTTTTTTAAAAGGAATATTTTTCCTTTTTTTCAAATGATTTACTTTTTGATTTTAAGAGAGGAACATTATTTTATACTTATATGGAATAAATAGAATTTTTCACTATCATGACCACTCAATGATTTAAAGCTTCCCTTATAGGTTTACAAGTTTATTTTGAATGGAAATTTCTTACCTTATTTTTTGAGAAAAAAATAGATAAGTGGTCTCAAATTCAAAGCGGTATTTCCAAAAAATTATATTTTTAGTAATCTTTTAAAATTATTTTATATATGATAACATACTCTATTGAATTTAATTATTTAATGAGGATATACTCTAATGATACCATCCACCATATTTACATAGATAATTAATGATTATTTTTATAATGGAATGTATTGTTATTAAATATTTTAATTCTTCCTAACTATATATTTATTGATTTTTTAAGAATGTTAATTATGTTATGTTGCTTATTCATATGGTTAATTAATTAGAATTATTATGTGATGGGTGGTGCCATGAGATGCATCAGTAGGTCTAATGAGACAAGATAGATTGTGTATTTAGACAATTTCATAACCATTTATGTAATATTGATTTTCATGAGTACTTGATATTTTGTTTTAGATGTATTATCATGAGGCCTCAATATAAGGTTCTAGACTTCTATAATTTTGAATTCTATCATTATAAAATCAATTATTTATTTCCATATGACCAGTTTAATAGTTTTAATATCCATGCATAATTGTTTACCTCAGGTGATTATTTATATGGTATTATTTTATTATCATTTATTTACTTACATATTATTAATTAATTTTTTAACTTTCATTGTATACATACCCTAAATGACAATCTAAGATCACTCTTTTATTATGTTTCTTTTCCCCAAGATGAAAAGATGTTTATTTTTATTGATATAAAGGGTTATACTAGAAGAAATAATTTTTTCCTTGAATAAATTATTGTGTTTAATTTTACGTTATCAAATGTATTATAAGATTCAAATATGTATATAGTTTTTCAAGAATTATATACTATTTAGTCCTATGTGAAGTGATTAATTATAATTATTACCCATGTAATTAAGTAACCACTAGATCCGGGATACTAGGGTCAGGGTGTTTGGAGTTTGTATCAAATAAATTTTGTATATATCTTGGGAAATAGATTTTGGAAAACACAGATTTGTTAATCTAACCCTCTTACTAAATTTTAGGATAAGTCTATGTATAGGATAATGTCCTAAAGTTTTAGTAAGGTATGGATAATGTGGTTTTCCTAGATATACAAACCTATATAAATATTAAAAGTGGAAACGGTTTCAAAATAGAATATTATAGTGGTAATAAACCCAAAAATATTTCTTTTCAGTGTAACACCGCAAAACATTATGATGTATAAATTTTTAAATAAATCTCTTCAATAGCATGTGATAAACGCAATCTGAAGTCTAAATGGACAATAATATAGAATATCATTATAACCTATCCATTAAATTCGTGGGTATGAAATTAAATTAGAAAATAATGAAAATTATATGGTTTTAACATATCAAAATAAATTCATTTTATTTAATTTATTTATAAATAAAAATATAAAAAAAATTTAATAAAGAGAAATATGTTTTTAAAAAACTAATTTTCTGTAAAAACTCATTCATCAAATTTTTGTCACATATTTTTAAATTATTTTTTACAATTTTTGATAATTTATCTGAAATATTTAATTTCACATTCGAAATCAGCATGTTAAAATTCTCAATGAGTAATTTCTTTACAATTTTCTTAAAAGGATAATTTATCAATGAATAGTAAAAAATATTGACATCTATTTGAAAACTACCCTTTCATTGAAGGTATATTAAAAAATAAATACTAATATAAAATATGTTTAAAAGTTAAGTTGGTTAAATAATATTATAAATAATCCAATTTTTTTTTTGGAATCAATTTTTTTATTTTTGATATATAAACATTATATGAATAATAAAACGTTTCATTTGAAAATCGCTTTATCATCACATCTATGTGTTTAATTTTCTATTAAATTATAAAAATTATATGAATATAATTCATTGAAATAATTTTATCTTTTAATCATAATAATTTAAATTATATTATTATTTCAATGTAATTTTTTTCAAAATTAATAGTAAAAACAGTAAAAATTAGTTATCATTATTTAGGTTAAAACGAGATTACAAGGGGTTATATTAAACAATTATAGGATATAATGATTTAAAATCATGTATAATTTATTTTTTCGGAAATATTTAGAACTTTTAGAATCCATGGTTATGTAATGATCGATTTTTTATCCGTTTTAGGTGTATAAAATATGGGTATACTTTACTTTTTTCTAAAATTCCAATTGTGTCATCTCCGCCACTTATATAATTCCACCCCTTTCCACTCCTTTAGACACCATATAAAACATTGGATTATTCCAATACCTTCCCAAACAAATTTTTTAATTCCATAATCACATCAAAAAAGAATTTTGTTGATCATAAAACCATTCTAGGTAGGATTTTGGTATAAACCTAAATTGGTTGTCTGAATAAGAGGTATAGTTTATAACCATGTGGTTTAATTTTATTTATTATTCAAAAAACAAAAAATATTTATTAAATATGATAAAATAAATTAAAAATATTCTAAATTATAAACATATCTTATTATATTTATTTAATAATCAATATACAACTCTACTTCCATCAAATGGGATGTGAAACTGTCGATAGTGGGTACGATAGATACCTACTAGAGAACCAACTTAATTTTTTTCATCACTATATCTCAAAGATTGATATAATTTTGGATTTAGTGTTTATATATGAAATTCATGAAATATTTATACTCATATAAATATAATATCACATCTTCTATATTATGCTCCCAATCTATTTGAAAATGGTAACTTCGCTCGTCTGTATGTGTGAACTACTGCCTCCACAAAGCAATACGACAGGTTTTCTCTTTTTATGTTGACATTTATGGTAATAAGGATGGTTTTTAAAATATATAAGATATATAAGTTATAATAATTATTCTTTAAAGGTTATATAGTATTTACCTTTATTTCATTCCATCCATCGAAAAAAGAAAATAGTATTCATGGGTACAGACATCCTACCATCTCTATGAATAGTGTAATTTCTTTTTCTTTCTCAAAATTTTATGGAATACTATAAGTAAATATATAATTAATTTATATTATATTTATATTATGTGTGAAAAATTTTATATGATGAGATGAAGATAAAATTACATTGACTGAAACCACTAAACTAAATCATATTTGAAAAATGAAGTAGTTATTATATGGAACAATGATTTTAACCAATAATTTATAATAAATTAGTGACAAAATATTATATATAAATAAATTATGGTATGATATGTATGATATTTATTCTATAATAAATTTACAAAAATTCCATGTTTATTAAATGGGATTTTTAAACACGTAAAATTGCAGTCAAACATTGGTAAGGGATTATTTCATAATCTCATCATTATTCGAGGTTATTTATGTTCTTTCCTCATGTGGGGAAATTATATGTATCATTTAATGATTTTATTTTATTCACCTCAAGGTATTCATTAAATATTAAATTAATAGAACCTCAATTCCTCTCTTTAGTACTCAAAATTATTTGAGATGTTGTTTTTATGAAGAGACGACTTCATATCTCTCTTCAGTTGAAAATCATTTTTCTTCCATAACAATGTATACTGAAAATATTTTAATTTTTTATCAATATAATTTTTTTTATTAAATACATTTTAACCATGTTTTACATTTTAGGACATGGATGAAAAAAGAATATTATTGGATTTTTCCAAATGAGGTTATTTTTTACCTTTTTAGAAAAGTGTGAAGGAATGTTTGTAACTTGTAAGACATGAATGTAATTTAACAACTTCATGAAAACTATTTTCATAGTAAATTAATTTATATGTTTTCAAATTTTTAATCAAATAAAAAATTTTCCGTAACACATAATTTTAACTATAAATAAAATATTTCAATGTGAAAAGGTTATTTTTTTAAGAAAATTTATAGTGCTATTTTTAATTTATCTTAATCTATGTCAATATCCATTTTAGAAAATTCTGAGAATTATATAATCTAAAGATACAATAAATTTTTTTATGTATGGTTTATGTCCAGTTTTATAGGGGGTGTAATATTGTTATATTATTCACCCAATTACTCTTAGTGGTTTATGATTAGGTTTTTTGATTTAGGAATGAATCAAAATTTTATATGCTAGTACTCGATAAAAAATTTATTTTTATTATGTGTCACAATTTCATATTAGGGGATGTTCTAGGTAATTTTTTTAGGTTATATCTCTAGAACTCTGGGTCTTTTATGTGTTTCTATAGGTTACCGCTCAACTAAAAAGTGGATATTTGAAATTTTAAAAAATGTAAAATTTCAATCATTTTGTAAGTAATGGGAAAGGCCTTTTATATTCCCTAGATGTATTAGTAGGTATCATGACTGAAACTAATTTGGGTATTAGACTGAGTCCTTACCGATTTATGAAATATGTCTCAGTTTAAGGCCTTAATCTTATGTTTATGACATATGACATTATTCATTACCTCATTGAGAGATTTGTTATTAATTTACATTTGATTAATTTATTAGTTATTATATATATAATTAATTTTCAAGATCATGAGATTGTTTTTATGGAATTATTTTTTCATCATTTAATCATTTCATATTTTGTTTAATCAATTATTAAATGGATTTTTTTAGATATTTATCACACCATATTTATTATTCTTTATGTATTCATGGCTGATTCAATTGTATGCTTATCGTTACTATGTATATGAGATCACACCTATCATATGTTTTATTTCCCCAGGATGTTAGGAAGTGTAACCTGATTCAGATATAAGAATATGCTAATGTGGAAAATGGTGTACTCAAAGAAAATATAATGATGTATTTTATGTTATCAAATATAATATGAAATTAATGTCAGTATCTAGTATTATAATACTATAAATATAATTATAACTTTATGATGTGATCATATGTACATAGTGCTAATTTAATATAGTATAAATTATCTCTGGTATACTGTGGTCAGGGACTTTAAATTGAGTATATCTCAGCCATCATTCTAGTTTATGGTGAGGGTTCTCTTGCTAAACACCAGGTTTGACACTCCCTTGGTATATGATAGGGTTAACTCACATTTTTTAGATACTATTATGAAATAACTTAAAGTATTTTTATTATTTTATAATTTTCCCAATGAAACCATGTTTATGATTATATGATAATCTTTGCATTATTTTTTTAAATGTTATTAATATTTTCACCCATTTTGAAATTATACATTATAATTCATAATTTTCCAATCTAATATAGTGGATTATATTATATTGAAATGGATATTAGTGATATAAATATAAACTATATCAATAAATATATTCCTTTTAGAGATTACCCTTTAGAGAAATACAATGAAGCTGACGGAGTAGCCACAACTAGAGCTAATGAAATTATAACATTATTAGGGAAGTTGGCTCAGATTATGAGCTATCAAATTTCTACTGTATAGAAGCATAATGATCTAAAATGTAGTATAAAAATTTTATCCTACTTTATGTATTAGAAAACTACAACATTCAATTGGACTACAAATCCATTTATTGTTGACTAATGGATATGTTCCTTTGAGAATATATTTCTTACTTTGGGAATTAATGGAAAAAAGAATGTTTTAGTGGTTGTTTATCATTTTCAGGGGATGCAGATATATAATTTTCATTGATTCAAAACACTAAAGAATATGAGGAAAATTAAATCAGGAAATGGAATGGTTTTATGGATATTTTCATGGATAAATGTTTACCTCACAATCAATGGGTGGGTTTGGGGAGATAATTCTTTTGTTTAAAACTGGAGGAAGAGGAAAATATTGATGAGTATAAAGCTATCTTTTTAATGTTAGAAATTTATATTGTAGACTTTATACATAATCTAAAGGGAATGATTGACCATTTAATTAATGTTTAATAATTCAATCCTATACAGGGAGCTAGTATCTCGAAAAATATCATAAAATAAGGATATATTATCATGTGATATAAAGAAATATAAAGAATTTATCATGTTTTATGGATTATAAATACTGAAATATATGAAAAGGATGACATGGGAAAATGGATTAGTGAAATAAGAGGTAGATTTTTTTTAAATGTGGTACATTGAGAAAGAAACACCTTTGTACACGCTTAAAATGAAAGAAGAGTTTGCGTCAAAATTTGAGAAAAATATCATCATTCTAATGAATGAATGGTTAAGGGAGATTACACCATTGTAAAGTACTGTTGGGCAAAAATCCCTCAAGGTAACATTGCAGCATTTTTTGGTTGATTGTGTTTGTTGACAAAGAAGGTTTCCATGGATAATTGTCGAGTTCTCGAGAAGTTGTTGACATTCCATGTTGACAAAGAAAGATGAAAAAGGAAAGGATGATCTGGAGGCGGTACAAAAGAGCAGTACAAGGTGGCGCCGTTTACCAGTGTTTGCCAAATTTTTGGGGTCCAAAATTTGGAATTTGGTGAGCATCACAAAAAGTGGATTTCCATGAAGAGCAAAATTTAATATGGCAATGGAATGAATTTCGCGAAGATAGGATGTATGGATTGGATTTTGCGAAGACCAGAAGAATGGAGGCAGTGAGTTTTCGCGATTACGTCAAGCTTCGCGAACGACAGAGGCTGAAGCGCATCGCCGCGGTGAAGGGCTTTGCGAGGGAGCTTCGCGGCGAAGGCGCGAAGAAATATTGGGCTTCATGGGGGAGCTTCACAGAAATGTAGGAAAGGTATGTTGATGGTGATTCTTCACGACTACGTCAAGCTTCGCGAACTGCAAAGTGTCGTGGAGCTTCGTGATTTGGACAGAATTTCGGCGGAATCTTTGGAGTTTCACGATTTGAGATGACGTGGCGTTGACTTCGCGCGGAAGGGATGAGGGTCAGTGGAATCGCCTATATATAGAGGCCGACCCCCTCGAGAGAAGTAGAGATATTTTTCAGAGAAGATCATTTTCTCTCGTTTTGCGAAGGTAGTTCGCGGAGCCAGTGTGCTTCGCGAAAGAGGAGCTTCGCGGCGGATATTGTAGCTCCACGAAAGTTGTGTGCTCCACGTTGGCTCAGTGATATTCACGAGAGAAGTTGCTTTGCAATGAGTTGAGCTTCGTGGTAGTTCTTCGCGAGAGAGCTTCATGAGAGAGCTTCACGAGAGAGCTTCGCGAAAAGGCAGGAGCTTCGCGAAGGATTGTTTGAGCTTTACGAAATTGGAAGCCTTGAAAAGTAGGGTGCTTTGCGAAGGTGTTTCCAAAGTGAATTGCCTAGTGGTTCAGGGGTAAAGGGATATTCATCAATGGATGAAAGTTGGACTTTAACAAAGCATCTATCTATAGTTAGGGATGCATTACTTCATGCAAATGAAGAGACCTACAGGTCTATAAAATGTGAGTTGATTCCCTTCTGGAGTAGTGAGCTTAGGAAGAGGAAAAAGGTGATCCTCTCCACCAGCAGTGAGCCAGAGAGAGAGAAACATGGAGTGACCCTTGGGAAAGCAGTGAGCTGACCTTAAACCTTGTATAGTCAGTGAGACTGGGTATATAAGTGATCTAGCCCGAACATTGTAATCCATAGGTAGTGAAGTTTAGTGGAATTGGTACGACCGAAAACTTGTCGGCGCATGCTCCTTGGACGTAGCCCTTTGCGGTGAACCAAGTAAAATTGGTGTGTCCTGTGCATGCTTTACGTTCTGTCTACTTTGTACAACAGGAAAGAGAGAGAAGATTGTTTTTCTTAACAGTGAAACAAGATCATAACGGACATTTATTCTAAATTATTTATACCCTGATTCACCCCCCCTCTCAGGGTATTCAACCTTGTGGACCTATCAATTGGTATCAGAGGGAAGGTTGACAGTTCTTCTTCTCTAAAATGGAGGTCACTAATCATAGAGGGATTCCGATCTTCGACGGATGTAATTTTCAGATATGGAAGAATCGAATGCAACATTGTTTCTGATCTTTGGGAATGAAGGTTTTTTCAGCAGCTATGCACGGTATCACATCTGATATTACTAGTGGTGCATTATTAGAAGCAGAGCATAAAGAGTTGGAAGCTGATTCCAAAGAAATCAATTCCTTAGGGGGATCCCTTTCCAATACCATATATACAAAGGTGATGTCATGCAAAACGTCACATGCCATGTGGGAAAAGCATTTGAATATTTATGAAGGGGATACAAAAGTCATAGAGGCAAAGCTACAAGTGTTGTGGAACAAGTATGAAGATCTGAGAATGAACCCGAATGAGTCTATTGATGAATTCTTTGACAGGGTAAATGACGTGGTAGAAGACATGCAGGGTCTTGGAGAAATTATCGAAGATATAAAAATTTTGAAGCGCAAATTGAGAAAACTTCCACCTCGGTTCAATCCGAAAGTTTCTATTTTGGAAGATAAAGACCCAAAAGAACTGATATTGGATAACCTGCACAGTACTCTTGTTGCATATGAAATGAGAAACGATGATAACAAAACTGTGGAAAAGGGTAAATCCAAAGAAGTGGCATTAAAGTCCCTGAAGAAACTCACCATTGAAGATTATAATGAAGAAGAAGAGACAGATGAGGTGATGTCATTACTTTCTTCAAATCTGCAAAGAGGAAGTGGAATGTTTAAAGGTAAACTTCCACTAGAATGCTTTCGATGTGGAAAGGTTGGTCATCTTGCGGCAATATGTCCCAATAAATTTCAACATAATGATGATGATGATGATGAAGTTGAAATTCCCAAGAAGAAATCTTCAACCTATGTGAAAGTGAAGAAGCAGTCCAAGAGAAATTTCTTCAAAAGGAAGAATCTTCTTTCACAAGAAATAGACAGTTCAGATGAGTCTGAGGATGAAGAGGTTGAGGAGTTTGAAAATTGTAAAGATCACAGGCAAAATGCTATGGTAGCAGTCGTTGGTAGTTCTCAGGAAAAGGAAGAAACTGGTGCTGGAGAAGAGGAAGAATAAGTTGAAGGAAGAGTTGATATGGAAGCCGAATTGGAAGCATCTCTTGAAGAGATAGATTTTTGGAGATCAAAAAAGAAGAAATCCAATAATGTGGTTCGTGATGCCAAACTCTATATGCAAAAACATGATGAAGAAAAGAAATAACTATTAGAAGAAATTGAAAGACTAAAATCCTCAACACTAGAGAGCTCCGAAAATATTGTTGAGCATAAGATTAGAATTGAGGAACAAAAGATGGAAATTGATTGTTTGACTAACACATGAAAGGAGAAGGTCAGACATATCAAAGATCTTGAAGAAGAAGTGGTCAGTCTGTGACGAAAAATGAAGGATCAAGAAAAACTCTTGACCCCCAATGTGATATTAGAAAAGCAGGCCATTTAGAAGATAGAGAAGATGAAAGAGGAGGCTCGTAGTTCAGAAGGAGTGGAGTAGAAAGAAAGCTCAAATGCTAAGGTTGATTCAGGTCTGGATAAGAAACAAAAATCTGTGGCTGTTAATGTCAGACCACAAGCACCCGTCCCAAAATTGAAGGTTGATTTGGGCACAAAACAAAATCAGAATATTCATAGATCTCAAAGGGAAAATCATAGTGCTGATGTATCACGAAGGAATGTATCCTATATTAGGTGTTATTTATGTGGTAAAATGGGACATTCACAGTATGTGTGTTCCATAGCCAAGAGATATAGAAGGGAACAAGAACAGAAATGGAAGCCAAACAGAGAACGGTTTTCCAGAACATGTTTTGAAGGACACTGTTTTTGGTGCGGAGGATTTGGGCACATGGCTAGGTATTGTACTTCGAACATTCAGAGAAATGTGCCAAAGAAGAATCAAAACATTCACAAGCAGCAGGTCAATAAACCGACAGGTGAGTTAAAAACGCAGAATAGATTTGCAGCTTTGCAAGATGAGGTTGGTCCATCATACTCTGAGAAATAACAGAAGTCCCAATCCATGCCGAGTGTGAAAGAAAAAGTATGGACCAAAAAGAAGAAAAATGAGAAGGTCGTGGTGGCAGATATTTCCCTTAAAGCATCAGATCGATCTGGTGTTTGGATCCTTGATAGTGGTTGCACATCCCACATGATAGGTAATAAGGATCTTGTCACAGGAATCAAATATGACAAAGAAGATGTTGCCAAATTTAGAAATGATGAAGGCCTGAAGATTGTTGGCTCAGGGAAAGCCATGTTTGGGGGAAAAGAGATGAGACGTGTTGATGTCTTGGTAGTAGAGGGTCTCAGTCATAACTTACTCTGTGTCAGTCAACTATGTGACTCTGGGCACTCTATCCGATTTACTGAGAAGATGTGTGTTGTGAAAGGAAAAGATGGAGAAACTGTTCTGCAGGGAAAAAGGTCAAAGGGAAATCTCTACCTTATAGGTGGGGAAGAAGATACATGTCTTTTATCCAGAGAGGAAGAAAACCAGCTGTGGCATAAGCGACTTGGTCATCTATGGAAACCATCTATGGATGATCTCATAAAGTGTGATTCTGCTAGAGACCTTCCCAAGCTATCACATGATCTCACTCATACATGTGATGCTTGCCAACAAGGGAAGATCATCAGAAAGACATACAGGCCAAAGGAACAGAAATCAACTAGAGTGCTCGAACTGGTTCATGCTGATGTATGTGGACCTATCTCACCACGAGCTATAAATGGGCAAAGGTACTATGTCCTTTTCATTGGTGAATATAGCAGAATGGTCTGGGTATTCATCATTACCCATAAGACAGAGGTGTTCAGTTGCATAAAGCAGTATAGGAGGGAATCAGAAAAGATTCTTGGGCAGAAAATTCTGATGTTTCGTACTGATAACGGTACATAATTCACACACAGTCAAGTTGAAAACTATATCGAGAAACATGGGATAAGGAATCAAGTTTGATCGGTAAGAACTCCCCAACAGAATGGAGTGGTTGAAAGGAGAAATAGGATCATCAACAACATGGAATGAAAAATGCTTATTAATAAAGACCTTCCAGAGAAATTTTGGAAGGAATCAGTTTTGACATCGGTCTATGTTTCAAATAGGTCTATGTTGTGTCCGAAGCAAGGGAAGACTCCGTATGAACTGTGGTACGGAAAGAAGCCAATGCTGAAATACATTCGAATCTTTGGAAGTAAGTGTTTCATTCTCAACAAATTAAATCATAGGATGTTTGAGGCACGAGGAGATGAGGGGATATTCCTTGGCTACTCAGGGAAAAGAAAAGCATATAAATGTTTCAACAAAAGGCTGGGAAAAATCATTGAGAGAAATGATGTCACTATAGTTGAAAATGAACAGAATACTCAACGATCAAGTGAACAGTTCATGGATGAAAGTGATGATGAGGTAAGCAACCTAGGGGGAGCAGAAGTGGAAGAAGCTGATTCAGAAGAAGATACTGATGATGAAGAAGAAAATGTCAAGTCTGTGTCTGCGAGGAAGCCAAAGAGTCGAGCTGAAATTGATAGGCAGAATATCATTGGTGATCAAACAACTCCAGTTCAGACTCGAAGAATGAAATCATCACTGCAAACATCGTTTTTATCTCAAGTGGAGCTGAAATGTTTTTCCGATGCAGCTGAAGATGAAAACTGGGTTCAGGCTATGAACGAAGAGCTTGATCAGATTCAGAAGAACCAGACATGGGAGATTGTTTCGAGGCCAGCAGACAAGAATGTCATCGGGACTAAATGGGTCTATCGCAACAAGATGAATGAAGATGTCACAGTGATTCAGAACAAAGAACGACTAGTGTGCAAGGGGTACTCCTAAATCTAGGGAATATATGTCGATGAGACATTTGTACCGGTTGCAAGGATGGAGACAATCAGATTATTTTTTTCCATAGTAGTTCAAAGAAAGTTCAAAGTGTTCCAGATGGATGTCAAATCCACATTCTTGAATAGGGTTCTGGAAAAGGAGGTGTGTATTGAGAAGGCAGATGGTTTTCTCATTCATGAGGCTGAGAACAAAGTTTGCAGGCTGAAGAAGGCATTGTATGGGCTAAAACAAGCACCAAGGGCATGGTACTCAAGGCTTGATCAGTACTTGAAGAAGCTTGGTTTTTAGCGTGGAGGAGTTGATTACAATCTCTATTTCAGTAATGATAGTAATCAAAGGATGATGGTGTTGGTTTATGTCGATGACATAATATTTGGCGGATCAAATGAAGCTCAGTGCAGACAGTTTTCCAAATTCATGAAAAATGAGTTTGAAATGTCAATGATTGGAGAGGTAACATTTTTCCTTGGTCTACAGGTGACACAAGGAAAGAATGGAACATTAATTTCTCAATCTAAATATGCCAAGGAGGTCCTGAGAAGGTTTGGAATGGAAAATTCCAAGGAGATGAAGACTCCGGTTGCCACCTAGATGAAATTATCGAAAGATGAAGATGGAAAGGCAGTTAATATCACAGAATACAGGCAAATTATTGGAAGTTTGTTGTACTTGACTACAAAAAGGCCTGATATTGTTTTTGCCACATGCCAAACAATGAGATATCAGAGCAATCCCAAGGAAAGACACATGCTTGCAGTGAAAATAATACTTCGCTATATCCAAGGCATAGTGGATTTCGGCTTGACATATACTGATAAATCCCAGACAGAGTTATTAGGCTATACTAATGCAGACTGGGCCGGTTCAACGGATGATAGGAAATCAATGTCAGGTGGTGCTTTCTATCTTGGTGGATTGTGTATTTCTTGGCTAAGCAAGAAGCAAGATTACATTTCATTGAACACCGCAGAAGCTGAGTATATTGCAGCCACTCAAGCATGCACACAGTTATTGTGGATGAAGCATCAGCTTCAAGATATGGGAGTTGAAGTGAAGTCTCCGATCGGAATCCAGTGCGACAACTCAAGTGCTATAAATCTTAGAAACAATCCCATCCATCATTAAAGGACAAATCACATTGAGATTAAGTATCATTTTATCAAGGAGAAGGTTGAGTAGGGAATCATGAAGCTGGAGTACGTGCCTACAGAGCTACAGGTTGCAGACATTCTGACAAAGGCCTTACCCAAGGAAGCTTTTGAGAGGCATCGACTGGCTCTGGGAGTTTAGTCGATTCCCCACACTTGAAATAGTGTGGATGTGGGACCCCCCCTCTCCTTGAGGTATGATGTGTTTTTCCCTAATGTGGTGATAGGTGTTCTCTACTATGTTACAGACTACAAAGGCGTGACATTTGGGTTCGTTGACAAAGGGGGAGAAAATAGTGATCGTGCAAGGGGGAGACAGTGTGGAGACTTGACAAATCATGAATGATATGGGGAGAAGATGATAGGTGGAGCAACCATATAGGGGGAGTGCAAGCAGAAAGGGGGAGATAAATATGACGATGCTAGAAGTGATCGATCAAAGCATAAAAATCACAACAGCTGAGGATCTTGATAAAAGCAGAACTGTGGTGTTGGAATGGTGTGAGACGGTGTCCAGCTATGACCAATTGGTATCAGTGTGGTTAAAAAATTGGTATCTATTTATGAATTGGTATCAGGTTGGAATCGACAATTGGGGTCTGACATGAAGTGATTCATTGATGAACTTTTCATACTACTCTTGTTTCTCACACTGAGCATTGCTCATGTGGGCTTAGAGTACGTGTTAAGTGAATCCTTGAATGCTATCAGAATCGCAAGAGGAGGATGGTGGTAGCAGCTGTAAGAAGACTCAGTGAGGTATCAAAGTGCAGAAAATCATCTTGAGCAGAGTTGTGAAGAGTTGTCAACAAACCCAAAGGGGGAGATTGTTGGAAAAAATCTGTCAAGGTTACATTGCATCATTTTTGGGTTGATTGTGTTTGTTGACAAAGCAGGTTTCCTTGGATAATTGTCGAGTTATCGAGTAGTTATTGACCTTCCATGTTGACAAAGAATGATGACAAAGGAATGGATGATCTGGAGGCAGTACAAAAGAGCCGAAGAATGGAGGTGGTGAGTCTTCGTGATTACGTCAAGCTTCGCGAACAACAGAAGCTGAAGCGCATCGCGGCGGTGAAGGGCTTTGCGAGGGAGCTTCACGGTGAAGGCATGAAGGAATATTGGGCTTCGCGAGGGAGCTTCTCGGTGAAGTCATGAAGGTATGTTGACAGTGATTCTTCGTGACTACGTTAAGCTTCACGAACGGCAAAGTGTCGTGGTGCTTCACGATTTGGACAGAATTCCGGCGGAATCTTTGGAGCTTCGCGATTTGATATGATGTGGCGTTGACTTCGCGCGGAAGGGACGAGGGTCGGTGGAATCACCTATAAATAGAGGCCGACCCCCTCGAGATAAGTAGAGAGATTTTTCAGAGAAGATCATTTGCTCTCGTTTTGCGAAGGTAGTTCGCAGAGCTAGTGTTCTTCGCGAAAGAGGAGCTTCACGACGGCTATTGTAGCTCCGCGACAGTTGTGTGCTCTACATTGACTCAGTGAGCTTCGCGAGAGAAGTTTCTTTGCAACACGTTGAGCTTTGCCGGAGTTCTTCACGAGAGAGATTCGCGAGAGAGATTTTCGAAAATGTAGGAGCTTCGAGAAGGCTTTTTTGAGCTTTGCGAAATTGGAAGCCTTGCAAAGTAGGGTGATTTGCGAAGGTGTTTCCAAAGTGAATTGCCCAGTGGTTCAGGGGTAAAGGGATATTCATCAGTGGATGAAAGTTGGACTTTAACAGAGAATCTATCTATAGTTAGGGATGCATTACTTCATGCAACATAAGAGACCTACAGGTCTATAAACTGTGAGTTGATTCCCTTCTGGAGCAGTGAGCTTAGGAAGAGGAAAAAGGTGATCCTCTCCACCGGCAGTGAGCCAGAGAGAGATAAACAGGGAGTGACCCTTGGGAAAGTAGTGAGATGACCCTAAACCTTGTATAGGCAGTGAGCCTGGGCATAGAAGTGATCTAGCCCGAACATTGTAATCCACAGCTAGTGAAGTTTAGTGGAATTGGTACGACCGGAAACTTGTCAGTGTATGCTCCTTGGACGTAGCCCTTTGCGGTGAACGAAGTAAAATTGGTGTGTCCTGTGCATGCTTTACTTTCTGTCTACATTGTGCAACAGGAAATAGAGAGAAGAGTTTTTTGCTTAATAGCGAAACAAGATCAGAACAAGCATTTATTTTAAATTAGTCATACACTGATTCACCCCCCCCTCTCAGGGTATTCATCCTTGTGGACCTAACGAGTGCATTAATTTGAAATATATGGGTAAATTTTCCAACCAATTCACCAAACAGAAATGGTACTTGCCACAAAATAATCCAAAAGGATAAGTACGGTCATATGCAATTACGAAAACTGATGTGGATGTTCATAACGACGTCGTGAAAGGTATACATATCATTCACCCAAGATTTTAAAATGGTGTATTTGTATCAAGTTCAAAACACTCTTTTTTATATCAAAATAACTTTATAATGGTGACACATCGACACCGAAATTATTATTTATTGAGTTATCAGTGAAGAAACTTAAAGGTATAATGACCTCATCTCTATTATATTACTCCTCTCCAATAGAATTTTGTGGTAATGTTCTTCTCGTGAATTATATAATACTTACTCTTGTAAATATTGATTTAATTTTTGGTATGTCTTTGATCTCCCAGTACAGAACCCATATCATTTTCTGACGAAGGGAAGTAACATTTGAAATTCCAAATAAACCTTCTATATTCTCTCAAAGTAAGTTTTAACCTAAATATCCAATAGTAATTACTTTTATCATATGTGGTTTCTATCTATTCATAAGGATTATTTATCTCCAATGGTTCGGGAGAAACACAATGTAGAGAATGCACCAATTTTGTAAGAATATGTTAATGTATTTCCTAAATACATTCATAGTATTACCCCTAACCGTGAAGTTTATTTTTCAATAAAACACATACCAGGTGTTATGCATATTTTAATGAGGCCATATATAATAGACCATATGGAGTTTTAGGAATTGATGAAGAAACTATAAAATAATCTAGGAAAGGGATTCATTATTCCTACTACTTCTCCATAGGGTGAACATGTTATTTTTGTTATGAATAAAGATTGGTTAATTTTTCTTTCCATCGATTATCTAAGAAATTACGTAGATAAATTTTAAGAATGAGTATCATCTACATCATATTGATGATTTATTTGATCAATAATGAGGAGGTTTATATTTTTATAATATTGTTAATTGATTTGGATATCATTTGTTAAGGATCAAGAAGGAGGATATACCCATGATATCCTTCTGCATGAGGTATAGTCATTATGAATTTATTGTTATTCTATCTGATCTTACCAATTCTCCTAGTATCATCATTGATTTAAAGGATAATGTCTTTATATATGATCTTGATTAGTTTTTAGTAGTATTTATATATGATATTATTATATATTCATATTCCAATAAAGAGAATTAATACCATTATAGTAATACTAAAGGCCCTAAAAAATAAAATTTGTATGAAAAAATGTTCAAGTGTGATTTTTGGAAACAAAATTTTCATTTTTGGGTAATATAATCTCATGAGCGGGTATATCTGTGGGTCCAGTAGAGAAAATTCTGTTTGAAAGTTGACATAGACAAACTAGAGTAAATAAATACATAGTTTTCTTGAGTTTTAAATATACTACATAAAATTCATGATATATTTCTTAAAAATATCTAATAAACTCCCAATGTTGACTCAGAATGAGGTTCTTTTCATATAGATAGATTCATGTGACAAGAGTTTGAAAGAAATGAATTGAAGGTTGGTCACTTTTTTTATTCTTACACTACACTGTATTAGAGAAGGGTTTTTAATATTTTATGATGAATTAAATAAGGGACTAGGATGAATCCTCATATAGAATGTCATGTTGATAGCATATGCCTCTCACCAATTAAAAATTCATGATCCACATTTTCTGACTAGTGATTTAGAGATCAATGTGGTGATTTTTATATTCGGGATTTGGAGGGATTATTTGTATGGTGAAAGGTGTGATATATATATATATATTGATCATATAAACTTGATATATTTATTTAATCAAAATTATATGAATATTCACTAGAAAATATGGTTTGGTTTGATTAAACATTACGATTTCTCAATAAATTACCACCCAAGTAAAGAAAAAAAATATTATGATACTCTGATTCAATGTTATAATGCTATAGAATATATGATATGGATCATAAAAGATCTGTTAATTATGTATTTGAAAATAAAGGATTCATAAATCTTGAATGAAGGGAAAAAATTTATCTTCCTTAGTTGATTATTCTTTAGCTATCTATATTAGAACTGAAGAGGCAAAAATGGAATATGTGAAACTATTGGATAAGGTTAAAAATATTTCTGAGTTCAACATTTATTATGATGGAATAATATGGTTAAAGAACTATGTTTGTGTCGCCTCAAAACCAAGCTTGAAGAAGGAGTTACTAAATGAAGTTCATAGTTAATAATTTTCTATTCATCCAATAAGTAAAAAGATGTATAGACATCAAAAAGTGTATTTTGTGTGGGAAAACATCAGGAGAGAAATTGAAGAAAATATTTCTCGATTCTTGGTATATCATTTTGTTAAGTCTATGTGATAGAAGTATAACTGGATGTTTTTAACCATTGAACATTCTAGAATTTAAATGAGAATGAATCCCCATTTAATTTTTCATTATCCACCCAGATAAATATAAGGGACACACATTTATATAGGTCGTATTCAATCTCCTTACAAATTTTTCACACTTCATTCATATCAGAAAATATTTACCTCTTGATCATCATTATAGAATATATATTAGGGAAGTTGTAAGGTTGCATGGAGTAGAAAATTTTATTGTATCTCATTGGGATATACATTTTCCCTTGATGTTATGGAAAATTATTCAATAGTATCAAGAAATAATGTTTTTTCATAACATATTAAACAAAACTAGCCACCTAGTTAATTTTTTTGGTGAGACAATAAATTTGATGAAGCTGCACAGGTACCGAAGGATGTAATTATGTGGAAATTTCATTATTGGTTTTCATTGGAGTAATAGAACAATTATGGTGAAAATAATTTTAAATGGGAGTTAATGTAATGAATTAATAATTTATATTGTATTTCTGATTAATAATTTTATTTATTTGATAGTTTTCATTAAAAACAACACCGAGTTTAAATAAACTATGATCTTCTATTAAAATATTATTTATTACCAATTACAAAGACATTGGGTTGGTGAGTATGAATAATACTAAGTAAATTAAGAAAAGTATATGGTAAACCCATGTATAAAATAAATTCATTTGGTATAAATTTAATATAAATAAAAATAAAATCGTAAAATATATATTTTGATAAAAAAATGGGTTTTAAGAATGAAATGTCTTTTTATGTCAATAAATAAAAAATTTCACTATTATTGAATGATTTTAATGAAATTTATATGTCATATATTAAATAAAATGTTCTATTATTCATAAAATATCTTTTCTAGGAAATAGAAATGTATAAACATCTAGTTGTACGCTTAAAAACTATTATTTTCATAAATGTGTATTTCCTCGCTTTTTGTTCACAAAGTAAAAAAATAAATAAGAAGATATTTAATTATGAGAAATTGAATCCATATTTGTAATTATCAAATCCATATTAAGGACATAAGAACCTTTCATTTTTTAGCATTATCCATAGTTATTGGGGTAAAATTTATCACATCTATTAAGGGTAAATCTATTTAACAAAGATTAAATATAATAATTAAGGTCACAATTTCTCATATTAATTCTTAATTCATGAAGGTAATTTTACCCTTATTTTTATACCAACAAATATATAATTGTTTAAGGTACACTTTTACATGAAAATGTTCAATTTAATATCTTAGAAAAGAAAAATACAAAATCCCACACTCATACTTTAATAAATTTGTTATGTGTTCATATATGAACAAAAAAGTGTGAATGAATATAAATGGTTATTTTGAAAAAAATGAAATTATTTTCATGGTGTTAATTTATTTATAATTTTTAGTTATTATACAATTACTTTAAACCCTTTCATAATTATAATAAAATATTAATTTAATTAATGGTAAAATAATATTAATGATTTTGAAATTACTAAATGTAATATAATTTGATTTATTTATAGCGTACCATAAATTTTTTAGTTATATAAGACATATTATTGATGTTTTAAAGGATTCTATTCTAATTAATTTTCTGCATCATTGTTTTCAATGTCTAATTAAATAAATAGAACAAAAATTGACATTAATAATATATATACATATAATTATTTAATTAAATTATTTAAAATTTATAAAAATATTTCACAATTTAAATAAAGATAATATATGGTCCAATGTATAATTTATTTGCAATTTATTATTTAATATTTACCATATATATAAAATTATAACCCTTTAAATTGAAGAATTTGTTACTGGGGTTAAAGGTAAAATTAGTTAACTCACTGGTTAATAAAAAATATACAATTTAAAAGACACTTAAACCAATAAAAATTATTTGTTTTATAATATTACTACAAAACCCTTTAACTTTTTTTATCAATTTAAAAGAATTTTTCTTTACAATGATGTTTTCAAAAAAAAATGCCTTTTATGAAATTCCAAGCATGTCTTCTCCCTCACTTATAAAATGGAAACCCTCATTTCTCATCTTTACTCCACATTGATCATTCCTGATCAACCATTACCTAAAAATTATTTCTTTTAAAATCATTATCCTTATTCTATATATTATATTTTTTTCAAAATACCAGCACTAGGGTCCTTAAATGGAGATCAAAATGTTTTCTTTCAAAGAAGTGGTAATTAACTTTATTGATCACTTTCATAGAAGAGGTAATCATATCAAGGGATTTAATCCATCATTTATCTGCTATATGGTCAGAAGACCCATTTAAAGAAGTTGGTTGTTTTCTCGTAAACTATTCCACTATTTTCATGTTCTGTTGTAGTACCTATAGTAGTTCTCTTTCATAGATACCTCTACCATTTATTGCATGTTCTAGCTGAGCCATTAATGTCAAAGACTACTCTGTCATATCCCAACTATTCTGTGCTACAGATTCTGAAGGATATCATTCTTGAAGTGCCTCTCTTCTTCAGCTTCCCTATTTCTTCTGGAGACAACCATTATCAACAAACATATCTCAGTCAAAGAAACATGGTAATCATTAAATTCAATAAAATTAAAAATTAATCATAGATTAAAAAAATTACGGTATTCTATTAACATCACCCTAACCCCTAAAGTTATCTAAACCATCATCTGATACCCACTATAAAGAACCAACATTATTACATTACATATTATTTAATTTATTAAATAAATCACTTCATTTCAAATTAAGGATCTATTAAAATTTAGTTATTTAGATAATTGGGAAATAATACATTCATAACATTACACATTAATACAGAGTGGATACCATAAATACAAAGCACATTTCATAAAAAATATTTAACATTTCAAAAAAAAATTGATTTCATTGACAAATTATTCAAAAAATTAAATTGACTTCCTTATTTTTCTTACATGTCCTTATAACCTAGTAAAATCATTTATAAACACGGGATGAGTATAAAAAGCGTATTAATAGATATAAAAATATGGAAAGAACTCACTAGTCCATGAAGACTTGTAACTTATGAAGTCATTTCCAAAAGACATACTTGTAGCCCATATATACTTACTTTGTGAAACATGATATTTACACCAGATACCCAAAAAAATAAAAAAAATAAAACCATAAAGGTATCTTAGGGCATTACATACATAATCTTGTAACCCTCTCAGCTTCCATATAATTTGTAACCATCACATCTACCTTACAATTTGTTTAACCATCGTTGTTATTCATTGAATAACCATACAACCCACCTCCATATTAAACATAACCAATGAATTGGTGGGAAATATAATCCCCACAATTCATCATAATAAACTCTAAATTACTAGGAAATAATCCTAAAACATGAATAATTACATAAAAACATTGTGTTTGAATTTTTTAAAACAGAATTTTAAAAGACACTTTAAAAGAAAAATCCCCTTAAAATATCATATAATTGATGCGAGACTTATTAGAGTGGATTTAATATGTATATAAACATTAAATACAAATAATTAAATATAATATAAACAAAACCAATCACACAGACAATTTTAATACCACATAAATATGTAGAAGAATGTTGACCCACAACATGAAAATTGGGTTAAGAATTTCCTTACATTGGGTTTGTTTTAATTAAAACATTTATTTAACCCCTAGTATAATGGTTAAAAGAGTGTTATTAATTTATTAAAGAAAAATATTCATGTTTATAACTCCTTATATAATCATTTCATTACATCATTTCTCTCTTTAATTGTTAGTATTTAATTCTTTCCATTGTTTTGGGTGCAATCTTTACATGATTTCCATGATCGGTTCATGGTGGATATTATTTTAGATTAGAAGTGAAACACTAGATTTGGATTGTAGTGGTATTTAAATGTTTCAAAAAAACTACATATTTTATCATTTTAAATTATGACATGAGGATGATTCATATGTTAAAAAATTATTGATATTCGTTTAAGTCATTTTGGAGATTCTTTGATTTTAAAGAACTCATTTTAACTTTTACATTAATAGAATCTATATAAAATGATTCCATAACATTATAAAAGTTATAATACATAGATTATAATCCGTTTTAACCATAAAAATTGTTTCATGACCGGTCTGAAAGGAAGAAAAATAAATTAAAATCATATAGTCCACGATGTTAGTAAATTGACACATCAAAGATGGTGTTTTAATAACATGATTAAGTTGAAGAAGAGAAGGAATATAATGGTGAGTCTTTTATAAATATGATGAAATCCATAATATGTAATATAATAAACCATTTTTTCTTCTTCGATAATGGCATCTAAGGAATGAAAGAAAATAATGGAATCTCAAAATAAAAAAAAGTTGAGAAATCCCTTACAAAAATTTAGCAACAAAACGACATCGCTTAAAATTTCATAATATATTTTGATGAGAGAAAATGGTTATCTAATCATTATTAAATAATATGGGAAGTAAGGGGGATATTTAATGACATATCCAAAAACAATCCAATAGAAATTTAAAATAATAACATAAAATGAAATCATCAAAAAGAGAAGGCTGGTGGATTCCCTTACCTTGTAGAGTAACACAAAAAACATGAAGGATGGGACCTTGGGGGATTGAAGAAACATTTGGAAGAATACTAGGGTGAGAATAATAGATCTTAATTGGAAAGGAACTTGTAATTAATGGAATGAATGAATGGGTGTGTATTTATAGCCAAAGTGAGGGAATATTTTATTACTTTCCAAGGGACACCTCAATAGGGGTATTTGAAAAACCATGGGCTTGCCCATGATATTTCATAATTGGGACGCCTCATAAAATTTTCACTGTAAACTATTCTACTAGAATTATTACATCACTATTACATAATTAATGATTTCATTAAACACACTGAAACTCAAACTATATTTTTACTATTCTTCGAAAATTCAACAATTTCGAAAAAATCTCAAATATTCACCCAAACCATTCTTTTATGAGAAACATTCAAAAATGAACTCTATTTTTAGAAGTCAATTTTCTAAATATTATTAATTTCATTTTTTTAATAAAATCAAATTTTATTCAAAAATAACTGTTTTAAATCTATAACTGTTTTTTAACACCATGAAAAATTAATCGACATCTCATTATCTTATTTCTATAAGAAGATAAAATAATTATATGATTTAATATTCCTAAGAGTCATATTACTATTTATATTACTATTCATAATGGTGTGTTTCTATTCACCAAAAAAACAATTCAGTTCTTTAAACTCAAAATATCTTTGTGATCACAATTGTTTGTCACCGTTATTTGAAATTAAATACATAGAAGTTTTAAAATTATGTTTAAAGGATATTTATAAATATCTAACTAAAAAATGATTCTTGAATTTCAATTTATTTTAAAAAACATTGTGGTGTTACAAGAAAATCCAATAATCATTCCCATCTTGGCACCAGCTATTATACAAGATGCAGAAGCTAATGGAATGTTCTGTGAAAGCTTTATAATGATGATTAAGACTTTTTAAGGAGCACTACATACTACCCTGAATATGGAAGAGTTGACGAGGGCGTTCTATCTGTAGAATCCTCCCACCTTTTTAGGGGATGGAAGACTATAGGCTGTAGAGTCATGGTTGGAGGACGTTCTTTCTATCTTTGAGAATCTGGAGACACCTTTAGGGAGTAGAGTGAAGCTCGTGACATACATGCCACATGATTTTTACAAGGGATTGTGGGATGTTATCTCATAGGTGGGACATCATCGGGATATGGTTTGTTAAGAATTTCAGATGAACTTATTTGATTACTTCAACCCGGAGACGTTGAGGGCCGACCCATACCAGGAGTTCTTGCATTTAGAGAAGGGCTCTCTTTCAGTGATGGATTACTCTTCTTGCTTTACCATGATTCAGTGATTCACATTAGTTTTGCGATGTGTCGAGTTATAATTGGCTAAGAGATTTGAGGATGGTCTTAGGTAGGACATAAAAACACAGGTGAATTTCATCAGGCTGACATCGGGGACTGGTATAGTAAATAAGAGACCAATTACCATGCACAATCTAAAGATGTTTGGAGCTGTGAGCATGGGTGGTTCAACATCCAAGGATGGTAATCTTTTGACCGATAACAGGAAGAGTTGTAGGAAGATATTACAATATGTTTCATTAGATTTCAAAATAGTGTGCTACTAGTAAGGGAAGAGTGGGCATATAAGACCACGTTTCCCAAAGGATCTAGTAGAGTGTCGATATTGCAACAATATGGGCCATATTCAGAATTTTTTTCATTAAGTTACCACTAGAAAAAGTGAGAGTGGATCTGTTATGACTCCACATTTAGGATCAGGACACCCAGTTTCTCCTCATTCTTGGAATTTTGGTTCATCAAGTCGAGGAGGTGGTTGTGGAAGTGGAAGCCAAATGAAAGGTTTTTAGAGGCAATCTGGTGGGCCATCTCAGGGTAGGAAGGTAGGGCTGTAGGGTTGTAATATATGTTAATTTTTTTTTCAATGAAACAGTCCCAACTTGAGCAGGATCATGGACCCTATATAGTTAGAGGTACGATTATAGTTTCCTTAATTTTAGCTTCTAGTCTTTTTGATACAAGGGCCTCCCATAGATTCATATTTGTGGTCGTTGTGGATAACCTTGGGTGTCACGACCCGTCCTCGGGACCCGTGTCGTGACTACCCCAAGCCCGCCTTCCATAGGCCTGGGGCTAGCGACTAGCACCAAAGGCGCAAATCTGAACAAAAAGGGGAAGGCATTGCCTTTATAATGTAAACAAACACCATAGAGTAAGCCAGCAGAAGTAAACACTAGTAATCACAAGTACAAGTAAGTGCGGAAATGTAAGTGGGCCAGAATAGAAACCAAAACTGAAAGTAAAGTACAACTGCATAGGAAGAACAAAAACTGAAAAGTAAACCAGCAACATCAAGTTGTCCACTAGAAATACCACCTGAAGGGTCGGTACAAATAGCCTCCTCAGCTCCTCAGGTCCTGTCGTCCACCCCGTGTACGTCCAGCCCAGTGGTCCACCTCCAGGTACCGACTCGTCATGATATCCACCTCCGGGTACCGACTCGTCGTGAGTTCTTCCTCCGAGAACCGTCCATATCTACAAGCCTCAACTTCGATCAGTGATGTCCGTCTTCTGCAACTAACACAACGTAGTGCAGGCGAAGCCTGTTCAGGGGTGAGTATAAGATACTCAGTAGGGACCCCGGGACTCCCGAAGGTCTCCCAGAATCCACAAATGATATTCCACAAAGAAATATAAAATCATGAAGTAACATCCAAAACTACTTAGGTATATGACCATACATATACCTAAGTCATAAATTCTAGTTCGACTCGATCATCCGAGCCCATGTTCGATCACGTCCACATAGGATAGTACAACCCAATCCACACATGAAATCACAACCCAATCCAGCTAGGAAAGAACAGCCCAATCCACATAGGAAAGCACAACCAAATCCACATATGAAAGCACAACCCAATCATATCGAAGATAATGATTGAAAGTCAAGACTCAACTGACACAAGTATACTTCTTCGTAAGATAAAATAGATGATCAGATGTAGCCTCTGATTCATCTAAGCTGGGACCCACGTATGATACAAGAACAATAGTACTGCCAGACCCATGTAGGATACAAGAACAGTAGTCATCACCATCGAAACCATAGAGGATTCCAGTATGGTTGTCATCGTCGTCGACCCCACGAAGGAATCCAGTACGATAGTCTTCACCGTCCAACACACAGAGGATTCCAGTACGACAGTCTTCACCATCGAACCCACAGAGGATTCTAGTACGACAGTCTTCACCGTCAAACCCAAAACTGCTGGGGAACTCCTCCTTTATCGAGTACAGTGGGCCTGTCGCTACAACCAAGAGCTTCCCACTAACCTTGGACTGCTGAAGTACTCCACCTATCAAGTACTGTGGGCATGCGGCTACAACCAAGCGCTTCCCACCATGGGTCTACCGTTATAACCAAGAACTCCCCCTCATAGCCAATAGAGTTACTCCTTCTGTTGAGTACCATAGGTTTGCTGCTACAAAAAAGTGCTCCTCCGCCGTGGGTCTGCCGCTACAACCAAGCGCTCCCCACTGGGCTATCGAAACACTCTGAGTCAGTCGATCAGCAGTCGTCAAGTCTCAGTCAGGTCTAGGGTTTCCGCACACAGCACGCTCGTTTCCGGGAGAGTCCACTCCACAAGCCAAGGGGTCAACACATCAACTAACACATATTCCGGAGTTTATGTATTCCAATGTTCCGTCTCGACATAGGGAACTCAACGTGAGAGACGGCGCGTCAATCGGACGCCCGGTCTGAGAGTTATTCGCTTTTTCGTTCCCAGGGCCCGATTGGTTTTTAAGTGAGAACCAACCTTACCACACTCCAACTACGTAAAAACCTTGAGTGGAGTAATCCAAAAGGTCCATCTCACTAAGAAGAATCCAACAAAGTCGATGGCACGTCAATCAGACGTCTGGAGCTCAAGTTATAAGTGTTTCCGCTCCGAGGGCCCAGTTCGTTTTGTGTTCCAACCAACCTGGCCGTACAAAAAGTTCTCCTAAACCTTGAGTGTAATATAACTAAACGACCATCTCAATCCAAGTATCCCAACGCAACTGACGGTGCATCGATCGGAGCTCCAAAGCCCAAGATATGGGAGAATGACTGAAAACAGTCAGAATGGGGGGTCTGGGCCAGACCCGGCCCGACCCAACCCCCATGGGTCGGCCCGAACCGGGGCGAACCGACCCCGGCCGGCACAGCCAATCAGCTCATCCATTATGGCCGAGCTAGAAAAGGAAGGGGGGATGCCCCCCCTGTTTGGAAACCGTGACCCCCGCATGGGGGCCACTCCCTTGCTAGCCAGGGTTTACGACCCCCAGCTCCTCCGATCGGTCGGCCCAGCTGGCCGGCCGGTGCCACCGCCGCAAGACCCCGTGGTTCCGCTCCTCCGAGGTGCCGCCGGTCGGCGGTTTCGGCCGCCGCTCCCTGCTCCACCGCGGCCCCAGGCCGGGACCTTGGTCTGGTCGGCGCGACGTGACGACACCATGCCCCTCCGCCGCGGCCCCGCTCCGACTGCGGTGTCTTCGTGGTTCTCCGGCACGACGCGATGGAGCCTCGCCCCTTTTCCGCGGCCCGACTCTGGCCGCGGGTTCGTTCGGCCTCAACGGCGGGGCGCGATGGCGCCGCGCTTCTTCGTCGTGATTCTCCATGTTCCCGCGTGGTGCCGTTGCACCGCGCTGCCTTTGTTCGTGCCGCAACAAGAACAACAACAAAGAGAGAGGAGGGTCGGCCATGTTCATGCAGTCTGACCTCCTCCCATTATAAAGATAACAGAAGTCCCAAAAAGAATAAATACCCTCGTCAAGAAATCATAAAAATTAATCCATAATATTTGAACTCAATCCCCTACCTCAAGGAGTTGTCAAACGATGGCCGTTGCGGAACAACGATGTCACGGAAGACGGCGTTGCGAAAGACGGAGTTGTGGATTGATGCTGCGTAAGCGTTGTTGGCATTCTCCCGAAGAATTATGTGGCACGTCTTTCTTCTTTGAAGAAGGAATATCTCACTGGCTGTGGAGAGGGAAGAAGACGGTTCGGCGAACTCCCATTGCGGTGATAGAGTTCTTCATCGTAGACTCGGCGTTCTTCGCGTTCTTCGACGAGGATGAAGATATTCCTCAACAGCGCAAGATTCCTCTCCTTCATTCCGCACAACGAATCAACCCCCCCTAATAAAATAAGTCAAGTCTCATTTTATTATCACACACGCATGCCATTACTTTGAAATTGAAATAGAAACTCATACAATTAATTCACTTAATTTTAGAGCATTTAATAATCCAAAATAAACGCAAGGATTGACTTGCCATTTAATTTAGGTTGTGGGTGAGTTAAAAAATAAATGAACTAGAGGGAGGTTAAAGGGATTTGAAGGGGTGGGGCTCATATGGGACCCACTTCACTAATATCCTACATAGAGAAGTTACGATGTAGTGGGTCTCATCCCAACCCCCATCCGTAGGTTTAAACTATTAGAAAAGAAATAAAAATTGTAGCACAATATTTTATTTCATTCTTTAGGTTACCCATTTATTTAATAACCTCACCCGAGAAAATGCAACTCCAGTAATGGTGTTCCTAAGCCATTACCAACGCTGCGGTTTCATCAGTGCCCTCAGATTTCGATTCAGAGTGCTGGTTCAAAAGTTAGGAAAACCCGCTCGTTTGTCCACTGAACGTACCTGAGCTAAACTTCTGAAATTGATTCCGGGCACATCGGGCCTCAGAATCAGGTGCCGTCAGAAACTGTGTTCTTGTAAAATCCCAAAGAAAATTAAGAAAAAAAAAATTCTCTTGAAATTTACGGGTATTTACATTACTCCCACCTCAGGAATTTACATCCCCGTAAAGCTATAACACAAAATAGAGGAACATAAGTGGTACTGAGCACGCAACTGAGCCTCCCACTCCCATGTGCTCTCCAGGAGGTTCCCGTACTTCCAATTAATGCGCACCTGAGGAATCAAATGTCCTCGTAGGAACTACTCCTATTGATCCTCTTTCTCCACTAGAACCTCTGTGATTGTCTCCCCATCATCGATGTCCAACTCCCTGCGGTCGATGATGTGTGAAGGGTCATGTACGTATTTTCTTAGCTGAGATACGCGGATGACAATGTGAACCCGGTGCAACTAAGGTGGAAAGGTCAAGTGGTAAACCACCTCGCCAACCTTACTAAGGACCTTGAAAGGTCCGTCAAACCTCAGAGATATCTCACCGCCTCGGCTGCATCTCCATAAACCTCGTCGAGGTGAGACCTGTATAAGAACGTGGACGCCATCCT
This sequence comes from Viscum album, assembly GCA_963277665.1. NCBI lineage: Eukaryota > Viridiplantae > Streptophyta > Magnoliopsida > Santalales > Viscaceae > Viscum > Viscum album. The sequence continues at coordinate 820,332,193 of OY728142.1, forward strand.
AGAACTATAGAGGCCTCCATTTCCTGATTAGAACTGAAACTCAAAACTCCTACAGCCACAGGGGTAAGGTTGGCCGACTCAAGGGTGATCGACCTCACCCTCCTATGCATGAGTTTTTCCTGTGCTGCCTGAGGTTTCCTTTTTTCGGACCAAGGAAAACTCATCCCGACGTCTGTCTAATACCATCAATTTGTGTATGAATTGTGATTGCCCAGTCCATACTCAAACTAACATCATTAGTCATCGATGCTTCCACCAAGAGGTTCCAACTGAAACTCTCGCCTCAAGGGTCAGATCACACCGTCGATGTAAGTGTGATTATTGAGTATCCTCCCTAGAAAACGTAGGAATGAATAGAGAAAGAAGTGCAGGCTTGAATGTCCTTTAGACACACCTCACTCAGAAGTCCGAGACCTGAAGCACCGATTGCATCGTAGTAATCGAGTACCAGAGATGGTTTGGTATGCCCCGATGAATTCTCAGCTACCGACACGTCATCCTGCCAGTGCTGTATGAGCTCTAGGAAACTCTCAGCCACCTCCTCAAGCCAGTCCTCAGCCGCCTGTGAGTCGGGCATGCCTCAGAACTTAAGGGATATCTAGTGCTGAAACATGCAAGGCACTAAGCCAACAAGTTTCATCTACTGGTACCGCTGGTAGTGTTTGCTGTCCAACAGGTAGTGATGTAGCTGACACACTACCCGAAGTTACAATCTCAGGCATCATTGCATATACCGAAGCCTTTTCACTATACAGACCATCCCATGGTCACTCAATGGAAAACACAAGTATCTAAGTCCACTACCCTCTCTAGTAGATTCTAAATTAGGCGTAGAACTCTAACAATCACCTCCATCTAGTCCACTACTTCCTGAGAACTGTCTCGCCTCAAAATCTTGGTGGCATATGCTACCTAAAGTGTGGTGGTGCTCCTAGTACACCACCTGAAGGTTTTATCATAGTATGATGGCCTCACACCGGAACCTCGTCTCTCGGTGGACCGTCATCTCGTACAACACTCGGACCCCGAGCTGGCAGCCGTCGTGGGGCCATCCTGAAAAGAGACAGGTGCACCATGGTCAACAGTTTATACCTGGTGAGCATACAAAAAGTAATCACAAAGAAAACATTTTAAACACACATGCATCAATGTTTTTGTGCACTGAGTCAGAAATCAGAAGTCATGGTCCTGGTGTACAGATAGGTCGGCCGTCGCACCAACACTGGACTCCCTGGACTGATAACCACAGTCAATACCCTTAACATTATTGCTTCCCATAGAAGAAAGATTAGAGTCCTGAGTTCTGCAGTGGAACCGAACTCCTCTGATACCAATTTGTCATGACCCGTCCTCGGGACCCGTGTCATGACAACCCCAAGCCCGCCTTCCATAGGCCAGGGGCTGGCGACTAGCACCAAAGGAGAAAATCCCGAAAAAAGTGGAAGGCATTTCCTTTATAAAGTAAACAAACACCACAGAGTAAGCCAGTAGAAGTAAACACTAGTAATCACAAGTACAAGTAAGTGCAGAAAAGTAAGTGGGCCAGAATACTAATGCAAACTGAAATTAAAGTACAACTGTAAAGGAAGTACAACAACTGAAAAGTAAAACAGCAACACCGAGTCGTCCACTGGAAATGCCATCTAAAGGGTGGGTACAGAGAGCCTCTTTAGCTCCTCGGGTCCTGCCGTCCGCCCCATGTACGTCCTGCCCAGTGGTCCACCTCCAGGTACCGAATCGTCATGAAATCCACCTCCGAGCACTGACTCGTCGTGAGTTCCTCCTCCGAGAATAGTCCAGCTCTACAAGCCTCAACCTCGATCAGTGATGTCTATCGTCTGCAACCAACACAACTTAGTGTGGGCGAATCCCACACAGGGTTGAGAATACGATACTCAGTAGGGACCTCGAGACCCTCAAAGGTCTCCCAGAATCCCCAAAGGATTCCACAAGGAAGGATAAAATCACAAAATAAAATATAACACTACTTAGGTATATGCCCATACATATACCTAAGTCAGCAATTCCAGTTCGGCTCCATCATCTGAGCCCAGGTTCGATCACGTCCACATAGGATAGTACAACCCAATCCACACATGAAATCACAACCCAATCCACCTAGGAATGCACCACCCAATCCACATAGGAAAGCACAACCCAATCCACATAGGAAATCATAACCCAATCATATCGAAGATAATGATTGAAAGTCAAGACTCAGCTCACACATGTACACTTCTTCATAATATAAAAGAGATGATCAGATGTAGCCACTGATTCATCCAAACTGGGACCCACATAGGATACAAGAACATTAGTACTGCCAGACCCACGCATGATACAAGAACAGTAGTTATCACCATCAAACCCACAGAGGATTCCAGTACGATTTTTATTGTCGTCGAACCCACAGAGGATTCTAGTATGATAGTCATCACCATCGAACCCACAGAGGATTCCAGTACGATAGTCTTCACCGTCAAACCCACGGAGGATTCCAGTACGATTGTCTTCACCATCAAACCCACAACTACTGGGGAAATCCTCCTCTATCGAGTACAGTGGGCCTGCCGCTACAACCAAGCGCTTCCCACTAACATTGTTTTGCTGAAGTACTCCACCTCTTGAGTACTACGGGCCTGCTGCTACAACCGAGCGCTTCCCACCATGGGTCTGCCGCTAAACCAAGCAATTCCCCTCACAGCCTCCAGAGGTACACCTTCTGTTGTGTACCACAGGTCTTCCGCTACAACCAAGCGCTCCTCCATCGTAGGTCTGCCGCAATTGTCAAGCGCTCCCCACTGGGCTATCGAAACACTCCGAGTCAGTCGATCAGCAGTCGTCAAGTCTCAGCCAGCTCTAGGGTTTCCGCACACAGCACGCTCGTTTCTGGGAGAGTCCGCTCCACGAGCCAAGGGGTGGTACATCAACTGACACGTAGTCCAGAGTTGATGTATCCCAAAGTTCCCTCTTGACATAGGAAACTCAACGTGACAGACGACGCGTCAATCGGACGCCCGGTCTCAGAGTTATTGGCCTTTTCGTTCCAAGGGCCTGGTTGATTTTTAAGTCAAAACCAACATGACTGCACTCCAACTGTATCCAAACCTCGACCAGAGTAAGCCGAAAGTTCCTTCTCACTATGAGGAATCCAACAAAGTCGACAACACGTCAATCAGACGTCCAAAGCTCAAGTTATAGACATTTTTGCTCTGAGGGCCCAGTTGGTTTTGTGTTCGAACCAACCCGGCCATACCCAAAGTTCCCCGATACCTTGAGTGTAATGTACCAAAATGACTGCCTCGATCGAAGGATACCAATGCATCTGACGATACATCGATCGGAGTTCTGAAGCCCATGATATGGGCAAATGACTGAAAATAGTCAGAAATGGGGGGTCTGGGCCCGACCCGGCCCGACCCAACCCCCTTGGGTCGACCCGACCCCGGCCGATATGGCCCGACCCGGCCTGTTGAGGCTAGTTCTACCGGTTGGCCTGGCGCGGGCGCGGCCCGCGCGACCAATCAGCTCGGCCATTATGGCCAAGCGGGAAACCGAAAGGGGGGCGCGCTGCCCCCCTATTTGGAAACCGCGACCCCAGTGTGGGGGTCGCTCCCTTGTCAGCCGGGGGTTACGATCCCCAGATCCTCCTATTGGCCAGCCCGGCTAGCCCACCAGTGCCACCACCGCGGGACCCCACGTTACCTCTTTTCCGAGGCACCGACGGCCGGCGGTTCCGACCGCCGCTCCCTGCTCCGCCACGGCCCCAGGCCGCGGCCTTGGTCCGGTCGGCGCAGTTCCCCTCTGCCGTGGCCCCGCTCCAGTCGCGGTGTCTTCGTGGTTCTCTGGCACATCATGACGGTGCCACGCCCCTTCACCGCGGCCCGACTCTAGCCGCAAGTTCGTTCGGCCTCAACGGCGCGGCGCGACGGTGCCCCGCTTCTTCGCCACGATTCTCCATGTTCCCGCGCAGTGTCATTGCACCGTGTTGCCTTTGTTCGTGCCGCAACAAGAACAACAACAAAGAGGGAGGATGTTCGGCCATGTTCGTGCGGTCTGACCTCCTCCCATTATAATGATAACAGGCGGCCTAAAAAGAATAAATACCCTCGTCAAGAAAGCACAAAAATTAATCCATAATATTTGAACTCAAACCCCTACCTCAAGGAGTTGTCAAACGATGGTCGTTGCAGAACAACAGTGTCGCGGAAGACGGTGTTGCAGAAGACGACGTTGAAGATCGATGCTAAGTAAGCATCGTCGGCGTTCTCCTGAAGAAGGATGCGGAATGTCGTCGTTCATTGAAGAAGGAGTCTCTCATCAGCTATGGAGAGGGAAGAAGACGGTTCGGCGAACTCCCTTTGCGGTGACAAAATTCTTCATCGTAGACTCGGAGTTCTTCGCGTTCATCGATGAGGATGAAGATATTCCTCAAGAGCGCAAGAGTCCTCTCCTTCTTTCTACACAACATATCAACCCCCCTAATAAAATAAGTCAAGTCTCATCTTATTATCACACACGCATGCCATTAATTTGAAATCCAAAAAGAAACTCATCCAATTAATTCACTTAATTGTAGAGCATTTAATAATCCAAAATAAAAGCAAGGGATGACTTGCCATTTAATTTAGGGTGTGAATGAGTTACAAAATAAATGTACGAGAGGGAGGTTAAAGGGATTTGAAGGGGTGGGGCTCATGTGGTCCCCACTTCACTAATATCCTACATAGAGATGTTAGGATGTAGTGGGTCCCATCCCAACCCCCATGCGTAGGTTTAAACTACATAGAAAAGAAATACAAATTTCAGCACAATATTTTATTTCATTCTTTAGTTAACCCATTTATTTAATAACCTCACCTAAGAAAAAAAAACTCCATTAATGGTGTTCCTAAACAATTACCGGCACTACAGTTTCATCGGTGCCCTCGGATTTCGATTCCGAGCACTGGTTCAAAAGTTAGGAAAACCCGCTGGTTCGAACACTGAACGTACCCGAGCTAATCTTCGGAAATTGATTCCGGGCACACCGGGCCTCAGAATCAGGTGCTGTCAGAAACTGCATTCTCGTAAAATCCCATTGAAAATTAAGAAAAAAAACTTTCTTCAAATTTATGTGTCTTTACATTGGGCTCTCTATCTTTATTCAAATGATGTTACGACACTATAAACATTGTTGGGGATTAGGAAGGCTAATTTTCATTAGTGCAAGGAGACCCCTCTGGAAGTTAGTGGGTGTCTCTTCTCATGGGAAATCTTTTTAATAGAGGTTAAATGCTTCAATTTCATTCTCATAATGGACTAGTCAGTCTTCATTTTAGAATTTATTGATTATTATCTCTATAGGGTGTTTTTCGCATCACCATAGGGAAGTTCTTTTCTATACAAGGGAGAATGGGATATCATTGTGAGTAGATAAGGACCTGAGCATCTTGGTTTGGGAGGAGTTATAGTCTATATTTATAGTATTTATCTATATTTCTATGCGAATTCACTAATGGGGTTTCCTCCAGTGGGGGATCATTTCATATATGTCTTTCCACCAGACTTTTCTAGTATACATCCATAGATAGAGGTAGATTTCACTATTGATTTTGTTCTAGGAGAAACACCCATGTCTATTACTCCATATAGAATAGATACATCAGAGTTAAAGGAACTGAATAAGTAGATGGAAGAGTTATGGGAAAAGGGACTCATTTGACACAGTACTTCGGCATGGGGTTCACCTGTGCTTTTTTCAAAGAAGGTAGACAATACCCTCCAAAATAATGTGGATTATCGGAAGATGAACCAGTTGGCGGTCAAGAACCAATATCCCTTGATAAGGATTGATGATCTCTTTGATCATCTTATAGGATCTTTGGTGTTCTCTAAGATTGAAATGATATTTGGTTATCATCAGTTTCATGTTAGACCATAAGATGTACCTCTTACAGACTTTTGAACTAGGTATGTTCTATAAGAGTAAATGTTTATGTTGTTCGGTATCATGAACACACCGATAGTTTTCATTCCACTGATGAACATATTGTTACATCCTTACATGGATTATTTTGTGGTAGTCTTCAAGGAAGATATCTTGGTGTACTCTCACACTCGACGCAACCAAGCCACCAATTATGATATCCTATTGAGTACACTGAGAGAGCATCATTTATATGATATGATCTCAAAAGGTTAATTTTAGATGGACTAGAATAATTTCATGGTCATTTCATATTAGAGATAGGAGTATCTATAGACTAAATAATATGACTGGGTTAGTTTATTGGGAATATCCAAATAACATCTTCGATGTACAATGTTTTTTGGGACTGGCTGGTAACTGTGGAAAAATTGTTCAAAACATTACATGCTTAGCAGCACCACTGATAGTCCTGAATAATAAATGTTTGAAGTACTTGTAGGCAGATTCCTATAATTAATCCTTTTAGGATCTGAAAGGGAGACTGACTTCAACATCCATAATGATTTTTCAGTTGTGAGGAAAGAGTTACACTATTTACTACGATATATAAATTATCAGGCTGGGGGTAGTTCTTATGAAGGGTAAGGATTCATTGCATACATGTCTCGGTAATTGAGAAAATATTAGAGGAATTACCCAACGCATGATCTCGAGTTAGCTGTAGTTGTGCATGCTTTACACTATTGCAGACATTATCTTTTGGAAGAGCATTATGTGATTTACACTAACCACAAATTCATCAAGTATATCATTACCCAATCAGATCTGAATTTGAGATATAAATGTTGGGTTGAGTACCTTCTATCCTTTTACTTTGAGCATTCCTATACACTTCGAAAAGGAAACGTAGTAGTTGACGTGTTAAGCTTGAGGAATTAGATAAAACTAGTTCTTAAGGGCAGAAATGAGTGGCTGCTTAAGGCTTTATTTTATGAGATGCATTAGGAGGTGCATGATAGACAATGGCATACTTTTATTTCCTTTATAGTTTTTACCTCTAATTTATTATATCGTGTGACAATGAGGCATCTATCAGATTTTGATGGCCTAGTCCTACAGGAGAGTCTTTCTGGAAAGGACCCTACTCATGGGATGACCATACGAGAATATTAGGTTTTGAGTTTTCATTGAAGAATATTGGTGATAAAAGACATACACAAGGGGCTTTTGTGATATTTTCATGCCTTCATATGGGTAGTTCATTCTTTTGTCACCAAGATGAATCAATATCTACATCGTTAGTATTTGTGGCCGGGCATGAAGAGGTATGTTGTTGGTTTTATTATGGTATGTTCCACTTATTAATAGGCGAAAGAGGAGCATCTTTGATAGGAAGGGATGTTACAGCAGTTTCCCATTCCTGGGTAGAAGTAAAATGAAGTCACAATGGATTTTGTGATGGGATTACCAAGGTCCCCCCGAGGAAATGATGTTGTATGGGTTTTTGTTGATAGAGTCAGGAATATTAAACATTTCCTATCAATAAAAGAGAACTTCATTGTTGATGAACATGGAAATTTGTACATCTGAGAGATTTTACGGTTACATGGGGTTCTTTACTCTATCGTTTCAGATAGTTATTACTAGTTTACTTCTTGTGTCTATAAGGGAGTCTATAGGGTGTTAGGAACACATGTACATATAAGTACATCATACCATCCCTAAACAGATTTCCAATCCAAGAACACGATTTAGGTTTTGGAGGAATTGCTTAGAGTATGTGTCATGGATTTCAAGGGCTCTTGGGAGAGACACATACCCCTAGTAGAGTTTTCCTATAATAATAGTTTTTATAAAATGATTCAGATGGAAACTTATGAGGCTTTGTATGGTAGGCCATGCTGATCATTGCTATTTTGGTTGGAAGTGGGAGAGGCAGCTATGCTTGGACCTCATCTTGTCCAGGAGACCACCTCGCATGTGGAATTGTTTTGGAAGGGGATGGATATTGTGAAATCTCACAAAAAATATTATACTGGTTGAAAGAGATGGCCTCTGGAGTTCAAGTTTATATATCATGTTTTCTTAAATGTAACAACGAGGTTGGTACACCAGAGGATTAAGAGATAGTAGGAAGATTTCACTGAGATACGTCAGACCGTTTGAGGTTTTGTAGAGAGTGAGTTTTGTTTCTTATCTGTTTTAGTTACCTCAAGGGTATCTGTATATACGTGACTTATTTCATGTTTCTCAGCTAATCCATTACTTTTCAGACACATATCATATTTTTCAACTCAAGGAGGTTGAGTCAGAGGTGGATGCGTCCTTCGATGAGCACCGTATTCGGACTATGGATCACAACATGAAGGTTTTCTATGGCTGGAATGTTCATTTGGAATGCATGTTATGGCATAATGGACGAGTATATGATGAGACATGGGAGAGGGAGGATGAATTACAATCACAATGTCTAGAGTTGTTTATAGATCCTTTTTTTCCACCCTTGGAATATAAATTCAGAACATATTTCATTAAGTGGGATTTTGTAAAAACCCGTATCTTCATTTTAGGCATGTATCTTGATTTCAGTTCTTTAGGAAAAGGAATGAAAGTGTATTTTCTATGTACATGATGTGTACTTTTGATTACACATCGTCTACCTAGTTGCTGTGTACAGTAGCATACTAGCCCTGTAATGGCTATGTAACGGCCATGTACATGGTCATGTGGTGACCAGGAAGACTACTTAAGGTGGGGGATGGTTTAGGCTACTACAGGGCATATTCAATTAATCAAAACACCATGTAGTTTTATTTTTAATTGATATATCAGTGCCGGGTTGTGTCTCATGTCCGAAACTATATATGTATCCCTATGGTTCAAATAAGAGAGCGACGGAATGACCGACATACATCAAACCCCTCTCGACTCCCCATTTGAGCTCCGATTGAATCGTCGTCGAGTGTGATGGAATCCCATCGGTGAGTTGTCAGAAAACCTACAATCTTTCTCCCGGATTCTTCTTCTCGTGTGAGTTATTCATGTTTGGTAATAATTCACAATTTTTTATATCTATGCTAACCTAGGAAGATTCAAGGGCCGATGTTTGGGGATATTGATCGTACAACACCATCGTAGGTGGTTTGGGGATTTAATTGTTAATATTGTGATTATATATGATAAAAGTGTCATATAACCATATTAGGGGTATTCTATGTTTTGAAATTTAACCATGTTTATTTCCTGATATTATTTGGTTGATTGATAAAGGGTAGTTGAATATGGATAAGTATAAATACGTTGGTTATGGGATGGCTCATGGGTGCATTTCCATTGATTGATTATTTTTGGAAATTTTTTCAAGGTTCCCTATTAGGCGTTCCTTGATTTCATGCCTTGTTTTGTTATGATGGATTTACTGATTATTTGATATTCATGTGAAATGCATTGTGAATGTTTGACCTAAGGGAATTTTACTGTGAAACTTTCCCAAGGTAGGGTCATTTATGTATGTTTTACTGTTATGGTGACCCAAGGGTATTGAAAGAGAGAGCATCTGGGTGGACATTGACTTACGGTTTTAGACCATGAGAGCTATCCAGGTGGCATTTATAATTTACTGATGCTATGCTGAAATAGTTTTATTGACCGTGAGATATTCCCATGTGGTCTTTTGTAAATGTTCACTACTAAGTTAAACAAAAGGGTATAGACCATGAGAACTTCATAGAGGTTATTTATTTAATGAATTATTGTTATGTTAAACTAGGGGGATTATACTCTGATAGATTTCTCAAAGGGTCATTCGTGAATAAATTAATGATTTTGATGGTTTTATCATTCCAAAGTACAATCTTGGACAACATATTACATGTTTTTTTAAATGGTCTTCTGAGTCATCTGTTTTGTTACCTTCATAAGTGATATATATCATAGTCTACATCCTAAGGCATATAAGTTTCATCGGATTGAATAATTAATTTAAATGAATGTAATTTAAAAATAGTTCTATAAGAACTCGGATCTTTGTTTCAGGTATGTTTTACTTTTTCTAGAGTTTTTAAGAAAAGTGATGGTTCTGGAAATTTTTGAAGTACACGCCATGTACTTTCTGAGTGCACGTCGTGTACTCTTCCCCGTCTCGAAGCCGTGTACTGGCCGTGCTCGGGCCACACACATGGTGTGTAGGGGTGATTTGGAGGCCGTTTTTAGCGGAGTACGGAAAAACCCACTACACGCCGTGTAATTTAAAAATACACGGCATGTACGTTTTTTCACTAAATGGACCGGGGTCGCGCCTCATCACGATATTCATCTTCTTCTAGGTCTGGTTCATCCGAGAGTGACCTGTACGGCCGAATCTTCTCCAAGATCCCACCCATCTGTCCGTTCTCCGATTCGAACATGGTAGATTGATTAGGAAGCACAACGGTGAGCTATCTCTTCTGCTTTACCCTTGTTCCATGATTACTCCTCGTTTTCATGTTACCTTGGGTTGAGCGTTTTGTGCGTTTTCTCAGATCTATGACGTTCTAAGGGGAATCAATCATCGTGGTTCACGTTTGTCGATCTCCTAGGATCGAGGTAGGTGGTTTGTGCCTTTCTGTTGAATGTCAATGAGTATTTTGTGTGAATTCCACAAATTCCCTTGGGTGGGGAATTATGGGTTTCCTATTTTTCCCCTACTATTTACCTGCTTTTCTTGATTGCTGTAGTAGAGGTTTGTGCTTGTGAGTAGAGTAATTTGTATTGTGCTCAAGTTTCCTTGCCATGATTGTTTTACTTTTGGCATTTTCCAGTTGCCATGACTAGTTGTAGGATAGTGGAACTGTTTCTTATTTATTGTTGTTGAGCCTTACAATGATAGCCAAGTAGTTCTGGAGGTTTACTTGGACGATGTACGCACGCTGATCATTTTATTATCACACAGGACTGTGGGTACCTAGTGTAGCATACCATAGGGATAATTGACATAAGGGCTTCTCCAGAGTGCCTTTTAATACGATGCGAGCCCACATGGGGAATTGAAGATGAGTGCTTCCCCAGAGAGTCTATAGTTCCTCGACGCAGGCTACATGGTGAATGAGACGTTGAGTGCTTCCCTAGAGAGCCTTTAGTACGATAAACGACTATAGGGGGAATTGATAGTGAGTTCTTCCTCAGAGAGTCTATTAATTTTCATAGATGAACCAGATGGGTGAGACTGTGTGTGCCTTATAGAAGGTTTCTAGCACTTATAGGTTGAACCATAGGGGTTAGGCTATGAGAGCTACCTATAGGGTTACCTTTTTACCTTATTTTTGCTGGCTGTTTACCTGTGTACTCTGTTTGTTAGAACTGTGGATTGTAGCTGCTTGTGATTTCCTGTTTACCGCTTCTTATTTTATTACTTCCATGTACTCATTGAAAGTTAGGCACAAATCTTTGGGTAATAGCCTACTGGGATTGTATATCACACATTTTTTGGGCCATGATTTTGGGCCCAAGCAGACTTTGTTGCTGCAGGTATAGATAAGGGAAATCACCCTTCTACTTTAGGTTCTTGATTTCACTGGAGCTGGAGAGAATGGGACCGAGCTATAGCTCGTGATGTTGAGGAGTTTACTTTTTTTTCCTTTGCACTTTGTTTTTTAGTTGTACTTCAGAACATTGGTTGTTTGCTACTTTCCATAGACATATGTACCATGTTGCCTCATTATTATTTTATCTATTGCTTCCGTTGTTCAGTTCAATTGTTGTATGTTATTTAATGTTCCACTATTGTGTCTAGTTGTTTTTCCGCTGAATACTTTACCAAATGAGGGCATAGTTTCCCCACCGACTCACCAAGGCCCTCACTACTAGTCGGCAGCCTTTGGAGTTTGGGGAAACGTGCTTGAGGTCATGTGGCGAACCGGGTACGAGGCACCAGTGGAGGGACTCCGGACTTAGGTCGTTACAAAGTGGAATTAGAGGAGTTATTTTCTCTTGACTTACTGTTTGGAGACTTTAGCCAGGGATAGGACGGACTCGGTACTTGGTATTAAGCTGTGCTCGAGAGTAGTTAACTTTTTTACAGGGAAAAGCCATACTTCCTCGTTAATTGCAGTTCTGGTTAAGATTTTATGGTTGATCTGATCCACCTAGAGTGATTCACATGACTTGTGCTATTATTGTTTTGATATTTCAGTTCTATTTCTGTCACAACCCGGTGAGATGAGGGTATGCCATCTCATGCATCATATAGGCACTTGTAGAAATCACATGTCATGCATTCTTTCCATGCTATATTGGGTGAATTATCTATTGCATGCTATTGTTATAGACTTCATGTAGATTATGCATGCTATTATGATAGATTCTTGATAGAATCCCTACTGTTATGTTATAGAGCTGTTCATTTTCCCTTGTATGTGATTGTAGGAAATGCCAAGCATTGATTCGTGGGGAGTATGGTCCCTCACGAATCAGAATTTGGCACCTATTTTCCTTATTTTTAGTGTTTCTATGGTTCAATGGAGTTTCTGAGCTACTACCCAGAAAAACCCAGAATACATGGCGTGTACTTTTTGGATACATGCCGTATAGTTCTCAGACTGTGTCACTGACCGTGTGAGCAAAACACGGTGTCAGGAAGGTAACTTTAGGAACACGCTGTGTATGGTACGTACACACCCTGTAGTAATGAGCTGTGTACCCGGCCGTGTCACTAACAACACGGTTCGGGGAAGCTCGGGTAGAATACACCGTGTCAAAAGGGAACATGCCGTGTAGTACTGTCTAGGTACCCGGCCGTGTCACGAACAACACGGGCCGACGTTCCATTCCTTTCTGCATGCCGTGTTTGTTCGGAACACACCGTGTAGTCTTGTTCAGCTACCTGGCCGGGTCATGAACAACATGGGGCGGTGTCACCTTGCCAATACAAGTTGTGTTTGTTCGTAGCACGCCATGTAAGGTTCAGCCGTGTAGATGGACATGTGTTTAACAACATGGGCCGCCGAAGCATTGTCTGCTACACACCGTGTCCGCAAGGAAAATGCCATGTAGTCTCTGTTTAAGAAAACCGTGTTGGTCAGACGTGTAAGAGACTCAGGAATGAGAATAGTTTTCAGGTACACGTCGTGTGTTGGGGTCAACACGTCGTGTAGTTGAGGTGTTACACGACTTTTAGGGTAAGAGCACACACCCATGTTAGTGTCTTAGGAAGACACGTCGTGTAGTTTTTATACACACCTTGTAGTCATGTTTTGTAAACTTGTGTGTTTTACTTCCCCTGTTTTCATTTTGTAATCATGTGTTCTCTGTCCTTGTTTCCCGATCTAAGGCGTGCTTTTGATATTTCAGAGCTATGCCTCCGAGACATCCTCCGGCCATACATCTGTCGTCAGGCAGTGATCAGACACCAGATAGGGCTGATCAGGGACTTCTTGCCAATCCTCCAATCGGGCCAGCCTTAGCACTGACTGTTATACCAGTTGTAGGCGCTGATGCGAAGTTCAGGGAAGGTTTCATGAGGATGATGCAGGCCTTCTAGGGAGTGCCGCCTCCTGCCATGACTATGGAAGACTTGACGCGAGTTTTCCAGTAGTAGCATCCTTTTACTTTCTCGGGGGAAAGAGGACCACAGGCTGCAGAGTCATGGCTAGAAGCCATGCTGACTATCTTCGAGCATCTGGAGATGCCTCCAGAGATGCAGATTACGCACTCCACCTACATGCTCTGAGACTCCACCAAGAGGTGGTGAGACATGATCTCACAGGCGGTTCATCAGCAGGTTATGCCTTGGGATGAGTTCCAATGCGTGTTCTACGACTACTTCTACCCGGAGACTTTGAGGGACGATCGAGCCCGAAAGTTCATGAGAATAGAGCAGGTTACTCTTTCTGTCATGGAGTATTCCTCTCTCTTTACCGAGGTATAGTGTTTCACACCCTTCCGGGATGGGAGTGGGGTGTTCTTAGCAAGGAATTTTGAGGATGGTCTTAGGAGGGAGATCCGCTCACAGGTGAAAAGATTCCAGCTGATTTCCATCACTTCTATGGTCGATCAGGCACTGATTGCGGAGCACAATCTGAGAGACTTCAGAGCTGCGATCCAGGGCGGTTCTACTTCCAGATCTAGTTTTACTCCAAATGACAGAAAGAAGCACCGTAGGGAGTCTACGCATGGTGATCCAAGGTAGTGAGATGCATTGTCAGGCAGCCAGGTGACGTGCTAATAGTGTAGACGGTCAGGGCACACGATGCCGCAGTGCCAGAGGGACCTCGTGGAGTGCCAATCTTACGGCAAGATGGGTCACCATCAACATTTCTGCCAGGTTTTCTCACTAGCTGCTGGTGACCAGGGTTCTTCCATGACTCCTCATTCAAGAGCAGCTCCACCAATTTCTCACCAGTCAGGGAAATGGAGTTCTTCCGGCCATTCGGGCCGAGGTGGAGGTCAAGGCCGTGGTGGTCATCCACCAGTCCCTCAGCACCAGTAGGGAGGTTCAGCTCAGAGGGGTCAGCCAGGGGCATAGGGCCACGGTGCAGGCCAGTCTTTTGCTGTGGAGCAGATTTATCCGGAGCAAGACCCCGTCCCTTCTTCAGTTGGAGGTACGATTTTTGTAGCCTTAATTTTATCTTCATCCCTTTTCAATACTTCCACTACACATAGCTTTATCTCTGTTTCTGTCGTGGAGAGCCTTGGGCTCTGCATCTTTTCTTCTGCAGACTCGTTGACACTAGACACACCTTTGGGGATGAGGACATCTAGTGTACGTCAGTTTAGATAGTACCCTCTCTAGGTTTCAAGGTATCATTTCTTATGGGATCTCTATGTCCTAGAGATGACAGGATATGGTGTCATCCTCGGGATAGATTGGTTGGTTCCATTCCAGGAAATCGTCGACTGTTATCGCCGTAGAGTGAGTTTCGTTTCACCAGAGGGTGAATCCTTTATTCATAGAGGCAAATGATATGTTCAAGCGAGTCGAGTAGGACTCGAGCATCATGGGGTAGGAAAGGTGACCGCCCTGATTACTAGTAATTATCGATATGATCATGGGACTCCACATTTGTACTTTCCTCTAGTGGTGGATCACTTTAGGGATGCCTTTCTAGAGGACTTATCAGGTTTTCCTTCGGTGCGTGAGGTAGAATTCTCTATTGATCTCGTGCTATGAGTGGAACCTGTGGCCATTACTCCCTATAGAATGGCCACAACTGAGTTGCAGGAGCTCATGAAGCAGTTGGAGGAGTTGCAGGAAAAGGGTCTTATCCGACCCAGTACATCTCCTTGGGGTTTGCATGTCCTGTTTTTGAAGAAGGTAGGCGATACCCTTTGACTTTGTGTGAACTATTGGAAGCTGAACCAGTTATCGGTCGAGAACCGATATCCCTTTCCAAGGATCGATGACCTCTTTGATCAGATTTTAAGAGCTCGGGTGTTCTCAAAGATCGATTTGAGGTCCGGTTATCATCAGTTGCACGTTAGACCATCAGATATACCTATGACGACCTTCAAGAGCAGGTATGGTCTTTACGAGTATACAGTCATGCCGTTCGGTCTCACGAACGCGCCAGTAGTTTTCATGGAACTGATGAACCGAGTGTTCCATCTTTATTTGGACTCCTTCATCATGGTCTTTGTGGACGATATCTTGGTGCACTCTCACACTCGACACGACCATGCCACACATCTTCAGATCGTTCTGAGTACACTTTGAGAGAAACAACTTTATGCTAAACTCTCGAAGTGCTACTTCTAGATGGATCAGATTCACTTCTTGGGACACATCATCTCAGAGGTAGGAGTATATGTGGACCTAGAGAAAGTGAGATCTATAGTTTCTTGGGAGCAGCCGAAGAATGTCTTGGAGGTACGGATCTTCATAGGGATGACTAGATACTAAAGACGCTTAATTTATGACTTTTATTATCTAGAAGCACCTTTGATAGGTCTCGCCAAGAAGGGGTCAAAGTTCTTATGGTCAGATTCTCATGAGTCAACATTTCAAGAGCTGAAAGGGAGGCTGACATCAGCACCGATACTAGTCTTGCCAGATTCAGGGAAGATCTACACTGTTTACTGTGATGCTTTAGGTATCGGGATGGGAGCTGTTCTTATGTAGGGAGATAGAGTCATTGCGTATGGGTATCGGCAGTTGAGGCCACATGAGAGGAACTTCCCAACGCACAATCTAGATTTGGAAAATGTTGTCCATGTCCTACTCTATTGGAGACACTATCTTCGGGAAGAGCACTTTGTGGTATTCACCAACCACAAGAGTCTCAAGTATATCTTCACTCAGCGTGATCTGAATCTGAGACAGCGCGGGTGGGTTGAGTATATTAAGTCTTTTAACTTTGATCTTTCCTATACACTAGGAAATGGAAATGCGGTGGCAGATGCGTTGAGCAGGAGAACTCTGGTTCAAGAGGTTCAGGAGGCCAGTAGTGAGTGGATGTTGATGGCTCTGTTCTCTAAGATGCATCTGGAGGAGCATGACAGACAGAGACATAATTTTCTATATTCTGTAGCTGTTACCTCTGCACTTCTTGATCATGTACGGATGAGGCAGCTATTAGTCTCAGACAGATTAGTCATGCGGGGGAGTGTGTCAGGAGAGGACGCTCTTCCTGGACGGATAGTGGGCGAGGATGATATATTTTGTTTCCAGGGATGCGTATGGGTGAAAGCAGACATACCTGAGGAGCTGATGCGGGATTTTCATTCCTCTGTTTGTGAAGTTCATCCTGGCATCACCAAGATGTATTGGGATCTTCATCGGTAGTACTGGTGGCCAGGTATGAAGAAAGATGTTGCTGGTTTCGTCTTGTAGTGTTCTACTTGTCAGCAGGTGAAGGCATAACACCAGCGACCAGCAAGCCTTTTACAGCATTTACCAATTCCAGAGTGGAAGTGGAACGATGTTGCGATGGACTTCGTGACTGGGTTTCTGAGATCTCCTAGAAGGAAAGATGTTGTTTGGGTCATCGTCGACTAGCTCACAAAGGTTGCTCACTTCTTGCCGATCAAGAGGCCTTCAGTGTCGATGATCTGAGATGAATGTACATCAGGGTGATCGTTCGTCAGCACAAAGTTCCACGCTCCATTGTTTCAGACAGGGATGCGTGCTTTACCTCTTGTTTCTGGTAAGGAATTTAGAAGACTTTGGGTACATAGGTACTTTTGAGTACATCATACCACCCCCAGACGGATGGCCAGTCCGAGTGCACGATCCAGGTGCTTGAGGATATGCTTCGAGCATGCATTCTAGACTTTGGCGATTCTTGGGAGAAGCATATTCCTCTGGTGGAGTTCTCCTACAACAACAGTTTCCAAGTGACCATTCAGATGAAACCATATGATGCTTTGTATGGTAGGCCATGCTGATCACCCTTGTGCTAGCTAGAGGAAGGAGAGGTAGCTTTTCTGGGACCTCGTCTCTTTCAGGAGACCTCAGAGCAGATAGAGCTGATTCAGAAGAGGATGGCTACAGCACAGTCTCGATAGAAGTCTTATGTTAATCAGTGGAGATGACCTCTGGAGTTCAAGTTTCGGGATCATGTTTTCATGTGTGTCGCACCGAGGTTGGGACACAAGAGGATTCAGAGACATGGTAAGAATTCACCGCGGTACGTCGGGCCGTTTGAGGTCATGGAGAGAGTGGGGCCGATCGCCTATAGGTTGCAGCTACCACAGAGGTACTGGACCATGCACGGCGTCTTCCATGTCTCTCAGCTTCGACGCTACTTTTCAGACCTGTCTCATGTCTTTCAACCAGAGGAGTATGAGCTTGAAGCGGATGAGTCGTTTGAGAAGCATCCTATCTATATTTTTGATCACAGTACGAAGGTTCTCTGTGGGCTGTCTATTCCTATGGTATGGGTGCTATGGTAGCATAGGCGTGTACAAGATGAGACATGGGAAAGGGAGGCCGATGTACGATCGCAGTGGTCGGAGCTGTTCAGGGATTCTTCTTCTACGCCACACTATGGAAATTCAGGGACAAATTTCATTAAGGGGGAATTTTTTAAGAACCCGGATCTTTGTTTTAGGTATGTTTTCCTTTTTTGGAGTTTTTAAGAAAAATTAACTTTCTATAAATTTTGGAAGTACACGCCATGTACTTTCTAAGTACACGCCGTGTACACTACTCCGGCACGAAGACGTGTGCTGGTCATGCCAGGGCCACACACACGGTGTGTAGGGGTGATGTGGAGGCCATTTTTAGCAGAGTACAGAAAAACCCACTACATGCCGTGTACTTTAAAAATACATGCCATGTAATTTTTTTCACTAAACAGAATGGGGTCATGCTTCATCGCGATATTCATCTTCTTCTAGGTCAGGTTCATCCGAGAGCGACCCGTACGACCGAATCATTTCCGAGCTCCCGCCCCACCGTCTGATCTCCTATTTGAACACATTCTATTACGTTGGAAGCATAGCGGTGAGCTCTCTCTTATGCTTAATCCTTCTTCCATGATTCCTCCTTGTTTTTGAGTTATCGTGGGTTGAGAATTTTGTGCATTTTCTCAGATCTACAATGTTTTAAGGGGAACCAATCATTGTGGTTCACGTATGTCGATCTCCTAGGATTGAGGTAGGTGGTTTGTGCCTTTCTGTTGAAAGTTGATGAGTATTTTGTGTAAATTCAACAATTTCCCTTGGGCAGGGAATTGTGAGTTTCCTATTTTTCCCCTGTTGTTTACCTTCTTTGCTTGATTTTTTTAGTAGAGGTTTGTGCTTGTGAGTAGAGTAATTTGTTTTGTGCTTAGGTTTCCTTGCCATGCTTGTTTTACTTTTGGTGATTCCTATTGCCATGCATAGTTGAAGGATAGTGGAAATGTTGTTTATTTTTTTGCTGTTGAGCCTTAAAATGATATCCAAGTAGTTCTGGAGGTTTACTTGGATGATGTACACATGCTGAGCAAGTTTATTATCACACAAGAATGAGAGTACCTAGTGTAGAAGACTATAGGGATAATTGAAGTAAGAGCTTCTTCAGAGTGTATTTTAATACGAAGCGAGACCATATGGGGAATTGACGATGAGTGCTTCCCTAGAGAGTCTGCAGTTCCTCAATGCGGGCCACATGGGGAATGAGACATTGAGTGCTTCCCCAGAGATCCTTTAGTACGATACGAGACTATAGGGGGAATTGACGGTGATTGCTTCCTCAGAGAGTATATTAATTTTCAAAGCTGAACCAGAGCGGTGAGACTGTGTGTACCTCCTAGAATGTTTCTAGAACTTATAGGTTGAACCATAGGAGTTAGGCTGTGAGAGCTACCTAGAGGGTTACCTTTTTCCTTATTACTGCTGGCTGTTTACCTGTGTATTTTTTTTGTTAGAATTGTGGATTGTTGCTGCTTGTGGTTTCCTATTTACTGCTTCTTATTTTATTACTACCTTGTATTCATTGACTGTTAGGCACAAATCTTTGGGTGATTGCCTACTGGGATTTTATCTCACACCCTGTTTGGGCCATGCTTTTGGTCCCAAGAAGACTTTGTTGCTACAGGTATAGATAAGGGAAAGCGCCATTATACTTAAGGTTCTTGATTGCACTGGAGCTGGAGATCATGGGACTGAGCCATGGCTCGCGATTCTAAGGAGTTTACTTTTTTTACTTTGCACATTGTTTTTCAGTTGTACTTCAGCAGATTGGTTTATGGCTACTTTCCATAGACATATGTACAATGTTGCATCATTATTATTTTATCTATTGATTCCATAGTTCAGTTCAATTGTTGTATGTTATTTATTGTTTCCCTATTGTGTCTGGTTGTTTTTCCACTGCATACTTTATCGAATGATGGCCTAGTTTCCCCACCGACTCACCAAGGCCCTCAGTGCTAGTCAGCAGCCTCTTGCATTTAGGGAAACATTCTTGAGGTCATGTGGGGAACCGGGTACAAGGCACCAGTGGAGGGGCTACAGACTCGGGTCGTTACTAGTTGGATTGGTTATATTTGAGTACATTCTAGTTTATTTCTTCATTTCTACATATTTCATGTTATATATATTCACTGACAGTTAGGCATAGATCGTTTGGTGATTGCCTACTGGGATTCATCTCACACCTTCTTTGGGTCATGATTTTAGACCCAAACAGATAATATGGTTGTAGGTATAGATAGGGGAAAGCTTATTTCTTTATCAAGTAATTGATTTTAGTATGATCTCGAGAGAATGGGACCAAGATGAGGCTTACGATGCTGCTAGATTTTACACTATTCATTTTACATTGGTTTCAGTATTCCTTTCCAACATTCTGACTTGTTTGGATATTTTCATAGATACATATTCCATGCATCAAATATATATATATATATATATATATATATATTGGAATCAGTTAGATTTATATTCAATCTTCCACTATTTACTTTTGTGGTATTACTGCTTCAGCTACTGCATACTATCTGTTTTTCCACTGTTCTTACTCTGCCAATGAGCACATAGTTTACCCATTATCAAACCATGGCCCTCACTTATAGTCAGAAGCCTCTGGTATTTGGTGAATTGATCTTGAGTTAATTTGGCCAACCAGATATTGGGATCCTTTGGGAGGAACCTGGATCCAGGATGTTACAATGTGCATATCATCAGATGAGGGGGAAGGATGGATATATTCCAAATATTTACTTCCAGAGTCAATATAGAAATTATTAGTTTGTTGTTATACATTTTATTATCACAACCTCTCTAGTTTTTTCCTTGTACTAATGTTATTAGTGTTTTTTTAGAACCCAAATCAGTTTTTGGAAGTGATTATTAGTGATATCCCCATGTGCTTTTGGTTATTGGATGATCATTATAAGCATTTGAGTGTTATTTTAGAAGTCCTTAGATGACCTCATCTATATGGGAATATATTCATATAAATGTTCTAGAAAAAATAGTTATATTAACATGGAAATATTATGTTATCTTATATATTGTTATTCAATCCATTAAAGGTTAAGGTTTTTATTGTTGGGTGGATCCTAATAAATTTTTAAATGTTTAAAAATTATTTGATCTCATATTCTATTTCAATATATTCATGTTTTATTTATATTTGTTCATATCCCTTCTGAGAGCCTTAACTGGGAATGATGGGGCCATTTTATAGATAGATTAGTGTTATGATACATTTTAGTATTTAAAATAAAAGATGATCTGGGCCTTTATTCTTTGTTTTCCTAATGGTGGATCCATGTTTGAGGTCTATTGGAATGAAACTTTCCTTGGAATTTTTTATGATATGATGTAGTATAGGGAGGTTCTCTCTTCATTGTGTTGGTAGTTATTCCCTCATAAATATAAATATGGTTATCATGGTATCATCATTTATGCTGATGTTTTTACATTAAAACTGTTGTGGAATTATCTTATCAATGAGTGATTTATGATCTTTAGAAATCATAAAATACTATAGTATATTTTCAGTATATAAAATTTGAATTGGCATCATCATTTGTTGATGGAGTTCTTAAAGGACTAAGAATTCATGATCTAAAACAATCAAGGATTGGTAATGTGATAGTTGATATGATATATAGGATGTCTCATAGTGATGTTTCTTGAGAGTGTAACACCTGAGCTTCAATTATAGTAATCATTTCCATCTAGAGAAATAATAGCACAATACACATTGTTCTATTAAAGAATGTAATTAAAAATAGATTATGAATTTTTTTTAAATTTAATTATATTACATTTATTTCCTTTTCTAAATCATCATGTCATAATTAACATAGGATGAAATCCTGGGATTTTTCTAAAATGATTAATTTTTGAGTGAATTGTAAAAAAAATACAACTTTTTGTAACAGTAATGTTTTTTTCAATAGATTTTGAAGTAAAATTATATTTATTATTTTTCATTAATGTGAAATATTATCCATTAAATTTATAATAATATAATTAATTCTATTAAATTTCATGAATTTGATAAAATTTATAATTTTTATGCTTCAAAATAAATTTTTCTAAAATCTGTTTTTTCTATGTTTTGTGAATTTATATTAAAATTAAATATGGAAAATTTTAGAAATTTAATCTTTAAAAATTTTATAACATATTTTTAATAATAAGGTACAATTTTATTAAATATTTCCCTCTTATTTCTTGTCATTATATATAGTAATTGTGGAAAATATTTGTCGCATTGGTAAGGGTAAAATGCGTTAAAAAGGGTAAAAAATCAAAAAATCAAACCAAAACATGAATTATATTAATTTGATATGACACATTTGACCTTTGACTTCATAAATTCAGATATATGGAATTTTTGTGTAATTTTTCAAAGGTAATATAATTTATTTTATTTAAATTAAAGTAAATTTCAAAATGTACATCTCTTGACTTTAATATCTCTAAAATTTTAACATAGTTATAAAAAGAGGATAATTTAAGTTCATAATATTTATTTGAAATATAAAATAATTATTTTTATAATTATTTTTTTATTTTATTTTCTAGTGATGAAATAATCAACTTAAGTACTAACACAATGCCGACACAATGATTTTGTGAGTAGTATAAAAACATATAAATAATTTTAAATACTCTAAAACAAATATTTTTTGGGTGATTTATAGTGACCCAGAAATTTTATAGTTTTATAAAATATATTAGATA
Source organism: Viscum album (assembly GCA_963277665.1). Classification (NCBI taxonomy): domain Eukaryota; kingdom Viridiplantae; phylum Streptophyta; class Magnoliopsida; order Santalales; family Viscaceae; genus Viscum; species Viscum album. Next base: position 820,354,703 of record OY728142.1, read on the forward strand.
TGTTTGAAAAAATAATATTAAAATTAAACTTTTATCTTGATATCTTTAATTTCAAATTAAATGAATAGTTTCATAAATTATATTAATAATACTTTATTAAATAGAATTTTATTTAATTTTTGAAAAACATACAAAAATATATAGGATTATTAAAAATATAAATTTTCCAAAATTTCATCCCTTTTCCAATTATTACCAAATTTTTAACTTATATTTGAAATTATAACCCTTCAATTTTAAAAATGGTGTTACAATAGTTACGGTCAAAACGGGTTACCAGAGGGTTAATCTAAAGATATAAGGGTTAAAATAGAATAATAAATTTCCAACACTTCATTGGTGAGTTATATTTCAACCTTAACCATAAAAATATATATTTTAATTTTTTAGAGCTATTTTTTTTGATAATTACTTAATAATATTTTTAAAACATTGAAAAATTATAAGTGTTTCGCTCACCTCATTTCTAAAACAGAACCTCTTCCCTTAACATATTCACACATATTAATCCATATATCTTAATAAAATATGAAAAATATATATCTGACATGTCTAGAGACATTATTTAGGTTATTTTATTTCCAAAATATAACCATAGGGTCCACAAGGATATATCCAAATTAGATTTCTCTTAGGAAAATTTAATTGTGTTTAGAACTCTTGAAAAATTATTTCTTTTTCTAATTACTATAAATTTGTCATATCCATGCTGAAATAATAACCCCAATTTCATAAATATACATATATTTTATTTTTATTTGGTAAAAACATTTCCATGTATTTTCCATCCTACAAAATGTTAAAAATCATTACTCGTGCATATGTAATGCTTACCATCTCAACTTAGTGGTGTGATTCGTTTTTCATCAAATATTTACTTGGATGGTTATAAAGATTAAAATAATGAATATATATGATATTTATGGCATAATTATGATAATATAATTATAATATCTTATGTACTTTCTTACTATCCAATATTCTGGAAAATGATACTATTGCTCATGCGTATGTGTGGACTACCACCTCTGTGAAGAGATTGATACATTATCCATTACTAATTTATATGGATATTAATAAGAATATATTTAATAAATATATATGATATAATAATTATTCTTTAAATCTTAATTATTATTTTTATTTCATTATTTACATTTTTTTTTAAAAAAATAATAAAATTTTCATGCATATTTTTGAACAACCATCTCCACAAACAGTGTAATTATTTGTTATTTCCTCACAATTAATGAATGATTCCAGATATTTTTATAAATAATATTTATGATAATTTTATAATAATTAACATATTAGTGATAATATAACCATTAGAAAGATATACGAACTCAAATTACTTAACCAAAACATATATAAAAAACAAATCAGTTAATACTCATAACTAATAATATAAATAAATAATTACTAACAAATAGGTATTTAAATTTTATAATTGGATAATTTATGATTTAAATGTATGTAGATGGTTATGGTATAAAATTATAATACTTTTCAATTTTTTTATATTTCATGTTAAAAGAATATTCAAATTAATTTGGACCTGATGTAACAGTTTATTTCATAGTCTCATCATTATTCGAGATTATTTATTTTTAAGTCCAAATTAAGAGAATTATATAATATTTCTATCTTAAAAACAATAAATGTTCTTATCCTCTTGTTATTTCTATAAATTATAAATTTTTATTTGATTTTATTCTTTTTTTGAAGATAATTAAATATTAATTTTAAGGAAACTGATATTATTTACTTTTTAGTTGGGAACATTTTTCTACTATGTCTATATTTTCATTTATTTTTAATGAATATTTTATGGATTATTTTTATTAATTGGAAAAAATAATAACATTTCCTAAACTAAATTTTTCAATATTAATGTTTATGTTGTTTATTTTTAAGATCTTTTAAATGATAAATTCAATAAACATTTTATGTGATGGGTGAGTCTCGTTATTTTCCATCTATTCAATATAGGTCAAATGAGACAAACTAGTTTGCGAATTTTTTGTACGTGATTCTAGTTTAAAAATATTTTCTTGGAAAAAGGCCTTGATGGTAATATTATAATGTATGGTATTACAAATTCTATCATTTTGAAACTAGTGATTATTATCCTTGTGATTACTCTTATTGTTATGTTATCCTTAGATTCAATCCCATTTTATGCTATTAGTTATATGTAATAATTTATTAATGTTTATATCAACCATATTATTCATGTTTTATTTACATTATGATAGTTTGTGTTGTACCAATTCCCTCACTAATAGTATGATCTCACCCTTTATTATTTTTTCCTTTCCCTAGAATAACAAGAAGGGATCTATGATTGAAAAAATAGATTTATTATAAGAAATAATAATTTTCTCATAATATTTATTGTAATATAAGTCATTTTGTCAAATGTAATATGATATTCATGTATGTATCTAGTCTCCCAAAAAATAAAAAATCAATTCATTACTACAGGAAGTTGCTTTTTAATTATTTTCAACATAATAAAATAACCATTGAACCTGGGCTACTCGAGTTGGCATGTCATAGTTGGTATTAGAGGACATTTGATAAAAAACATAGGATCTAGATTTTGGAAAACAAATATTAGAGAACATATCCCTATAAAAAAACTCTGAGGAAATTATTTAATTATAAGAAAAAAATAATTATGTTTATAGGAAGATAAATATTATATTGTTTTAATAAAATTATTATTGCAATATGGATTCTATAAGTGGTAATGGGTTTGGAATAAATTTATGTAGGTGAAATAATCCCAAAAGTGATGGTATAGTATATCTTGGACTTCATTTTGGTGCACAATTAGAGTTCCCTTATTGCATACCTATTTTTACAGTCACAAGTAATATTCCTCGGTTAATAAATATTTTTTTACAAACAATTATAAAATATTTAAATTGTTTTAGGTTTTTAGAATATTCCACATGATACTATGATTTTGATTATATAATTATATAAGAATGGATTTTTAACTTATGTCAAATATTTAACTACATTAAAAATAATACATTATGATTCATAATGTTATAATCTACTATCATGTATTAAATTATTTTTTAATGGTATATATTGTAAGGAAAAGAAAGTGTATCAATGAATGTAATCTCTTTTAGAATTTCCCTCCAAGTGGAGATAATGAAACTGGAGCTAGAATAAGAGAAATATATTGATATGAAAAAATTATAACTACATTGGGAATGTTTAATTAGGTAATGAAAAAAACCAAACATTTATTTATCATCCTGTAGATCTAAAATATGGTTCGACAATGTTGGATCACTTCGTGCATTAGAAAACATTAACATTAAATGATATAACTAATTCATTTTTAGTGTATTAATGGATAATTTATATAGATAATATATTTCTTCATTAAGGAATTAATGAAATGAAAAATATATCAATGGTATTTTATCATCACAGAGGAGATGTAGATCCATGATGTTCATTGATTCAAAATAATATGTATGAGGAAGAATTAAGAACCCTAGAGTGGATGGGTTTTAAGGAAATTTTTTACAAAATTATTTTCCTCTCAACTAACAAATGGATATGAAGATATAATTCATATGTCTATGTCAAAAGTATGATGAACATGTTTCAAATTACAAATTCATATTTACTTGTTTATAAAGGTATTATACGTGCTATGTGTATAATTCAAACAGTAAGATTTACTATTTCATTGATAGACTGAAGACAATCCTTGAAAATGAACTTATATCTTAAACTATATTATTATACGTGGACAGTTTATCATGTGTTATCATGATAGATAAATAATTATCATGGTCTTATGAATTTAAAAGAAATCTATAAATAAAAAATTGGTTAATCACTCTTTATGTTTTATTATTATTTAAAACACTTTTGTGGAAAAGTGTGAACCCTCTAAGTTCCAAATAAAAAAATCAAACATTGTAGTAGATAATATAATTCTTTAAATCCATCATGAATCGATCAGACAAAAACTCCCTATATTATTTCTATAAATTATCATATACCTTTTTATATATTTTTCATATTAGAATTTCTTCGAATTGATATGTGAGTTTTTCTCATGTTTTCATAAACTGCTCTATTGTTATCTTGTTATCAATGAAGCCTGTGATCAGAATGAGATGTTTCTTTTTGATCCAATCACACTACTCTTTTCTGTGTTCACTTGAATTGGTCTCCGATTAATCATTTCTATATATTCATTAAAACCTTGGATAATCAATACCTTACCCAACATAACTTTTTCAATATTTAGAAAAATATCCCAAGAGTATTCCTTGGAATCTAAATTTGTTTTCCTCGATGAGTCCATTGAATTCCGTAATTATGCGTCAACAAATAATCCTATTTATAAAACAACCCCTTATCCTTCTCCTTTTTAAAATATCATGACTCTATTATTTTTGATAAGTATGAGTAGTATTTGTACCCATTATAATTTTGTTCTTTAATTGTGATACACCTCCCCGAGTGCCAACCTCCTCTTTGGTCCAACCTTCTCCTTAGACTGGGAAGCCCTCTACACTAGATTTATTCTATATGGTCATCATTAAAACAGATATAAGACCCATCAATAAACTCTTATATTTGGAGTTTTCTCACTTCATTTAGGTTACCTTACCATTAAGTATAGCCATCATAGTCTACACCTTCACATGTCAGGCCTTCAAATCAGTTGACAATCTTAATATTTTTCAGTTTCTTAAGCATATTCTACACCCTACACAAGTCTGACTATAACTCTTGATACAAGGCACATGTTGGACAACCCTCCTTTCTCTTATAAAGATAATTCTCATGACCATGTCACCCTGGTATTATCTATTGAGACCTGTCTTTTCCGAAGCTTTCATTTCCTTCCCACACTACCTCTATGTAAAATATAGCCTTGGGATTTTGTTGCTCTGTTTGAAAATTCTCATACCACATGCCATATTAATCACAATTTACATTCGTTGGCCTTTCACCTCAATATTCATTTCACACTGCATTTTTTGAAATACATCTTCCACATTCGGATCTAGAGCAATTGGATAAACTTTTACTCTAGGAGGAGAATTTGTGGATGCTTCATCGAGAACCTGTTCCATTAGACTATTTACCCTAGGCACACCAATACCTTACTCCAATACCACAACCCTTATTTGATGAAACATTCTTAGAAGGAGATGGAATAATTCTTCAAATTGTGGATACAAATTCCATACAGATCATGATTTTAATGGATGTAAAGAATCTACCAATGATTAATGCTACAACTATAAATATGTGTCTTAATATTCAGATGAATTTCCTTGGAATAATTGTAGTTTTCCTTAGAAATTATATATGGATAAAGGCTAGTCTTATGTGATCATTATAGTTGAGGATAATGTTCATAAATATGTGGTGGTATGTACATTAATCATACCCTCATATTTCTCTAATTCATTATTTTATTTTAGATCCTATCGCTTTTGTATTTCTTCCTTGTTTTATAGGAAAAATATATATTTTCCTAGCTCTATAAGAACGAAGTTATTATTCAAGAATCCTTTTGAATTATCAATCTAAAAAGGATATTTCATTTACTTCCCATTATGATAGACAAACTTGTTCTATTTGTAGACTTTATTATTATACCTATAGTCAAATTTGATATAATATGTGGTATGACCTTTTTATAAGAATATAATGGAAACATTTATTCTAAAGAGGTGGAAATTGTGATTCATGATGAAGATATAGAATTCATTATCTTTAGAGGTTATATGACTTCATCGGATAATATAAGATCTATCACCCGTAGCCCTCTATAATTTACTTTTGTGAGTAGATGTGAATAATAAACATATCAAAGATAAAGGAAACCAAGGAATAGAATATTTTCTTATAGTGAAAGAATATGTTGATTTTATTCATTAATAACTTCTTGGAAATCCAACTGAGCATATAATTTTTTTAATGAATTAATCGCTACTGTAAAACCTATATCTAAGACACCCATCATGATCAATACTATAGAGCTGTGGGAGTTAAAGAAACAACTATATATATTTTGTAATTAGGTATTCATATGCCTAAGTGTTTCACCATGGGGTGATCATGTTACTTTTTTAAAAAATGAAAGATTGGACATTGAGGTTTTACATTGATAACAATGAACATTATGACATCACTTTGATGAAAAATATTCTCGTCCACATATTGACGAACTATTCGATCATCTTCAGGGAGCATAAAATTTTTCAAATATTGATCATGAGACTCGGTATCATCAATTATGAGTAAAAAATATGATATTAAAAAGGCTACATTTTGTATGAGGTTTGTATACATAGGATTATAGTAATGCCCATTGTATTTACTAATTCACCCAATATTTTTTTGGATCCGATGAAAAAATTGTTAAATGAATATATTGATAATTTCATTATGGTATTTATTTATGATATTATAGTATACTCTAAATGTTCGAAAGAGAATATAATTTACTTACAAATCATTTTTGAGACTCTTGGAGAAAATGAGTTATATGTAAAATTTAGAATGTGAATTTTTTCTTTAAGAAGTTCCTTTTCCTAGAAATATTGTCTCTAATAATGGTATATCAGTAGATCCATCAATGTAAAAGGCATTCAAAGAATATATTATGTGGAAAAATAACTAAGGTGTGATGTTCCCTTATATTATTTGGTTATTATTGAAATTTTTTTAAAATCATTTCATGATTAGAAAACCTATTAAACAAGTTAACATGTGATGGACTTGTGCTCTTATAAACAGTGGAATGTGAATAATGTTTTGAATAATTAATGATGAGTTTTATCAATCCACCATTGTTGACACAACCGTTAAGAGGGGATGTATTTATCATATATAGTGATATATCAAAAAAAGGACAAGGATTTGTCCTCATGCATAGTGATAAAGTTATTACCTATATATAAAGTCAATTACAGATACAAGATCACAATTATCCAAACAATGACCTTTAGTTTAAAACATTAATCATTTCATTGAAGATATGGATATTTTAACACAGTGTCCAAATATGGGAGATATACACAGCTCATAAGAGTCTAAAATACTTATTTACATAGAAACATATCAAAATGAGGAAAAGGAGATTGTTAGATCTACTCAAGGATTAGGATTTATTAATTCAATACCACCCTAGAAAGGCTAATAAGGTGGTCAATTTTTTTAATAGGAAATATCATGAAGTTATAAATAATTTGAGAATTAAAAAAGATTTTCTATTTAGGGATCTATAAAAGTTAGATATTATAAATATTGTGGTAGGGGAAACATCACTCCTTTTTTAAATTATTTCCAAACCATTTTTATTGTAAAATATATAAATTTCTCAAACTAACAGTAAGTATTTTAAAAAGAAAATTGTTTCCATGAATGATGTGATGTTGGAGAACATTAATTATGAAGATTTTGTCCTTAAATTTGGTAATTTTTTATGTGTTCCATCTATAATGTATCTGAAGAGTGAATTATTAGATGATGCAAATAGATTTAATTTCTCTATACATTCTAGTAGCACCAAGGTGAAAAGAAATTCGATGGAATTTTTTTGTGGATAATAAAAGGCAGTAAATTTTTTATTATGTATCAGTATACATGGTATGTCAATAGGTGAAGAGTGAGAGAGAATATAATAAAAGAATAATGGAACCTATACATATTATTATACGGAAATGGGATGAAATTACTATGGACTTTGTCACTATATTTCCAAATACATGTAGAATAAATCACACTATATGGGTTATTGGTTGTCACCTCACAAAATATTTACATTTACTCACTATAAGGGAATATTTAACTCTTTATAATCTCGAAAGTCTATATATTAAAGAAGTTATAATAATTCAAGGTGTATACCTTTTATTGTGTGTGATTTTTACCCATGAATTGCATTAAAATTTTAGAAATGTTCAAAGAAGTCTGTTGATACCATGATCTATTATAGCACTACCATTAATCCATTGAATAATGTGTAGTTTGAGAGGACTATTAGAAAATTATTAGACATGTTTTGGTCATCCCCACTTGACTTTAAAGGTATGTGGGAGCAATATTTCCCATTGGTCAAGTTATCCTATAAAAATATCTTCTATTAAAATATTCAAATGGATTCATTTTAAGCGTTATATGGAAATATATTTCATACTCCAACTTTTTTGGGATGAAGCAAGTGAATGGAATCATGAAGTCATAGAACATTTGGAAGATACAATGATGATGGTAAACACTATTCAACCCCACAATAAATAATCTCAAAGTATGAAAAAAATATACTTCAATAACCAAAAGAGAGATTTTAAATTTTAATACGGAGATCCTGTTTAATTGTAATTATATACATGGAAGGATGTTATAATATTTGGTAATACAAGAAAAATAATACCTAGATAAATCAAACCATTTCACATTATAGAAATAATTAGAGTTGTGGATTACCATTTAGCAATGCTAAATTTCCTCTCTAATTACATGATGTGTTCCATATATCCTTTTTTGAGATGTACATAACATATCCAATGTATATACTCAAATTTTAGGAAATATAATTGTAACATGATTTATTTAACTAATATGTGGCTATCCAGAGTCATGACACTAGGGAACAAGTTGTGTAGAATCGATCGACTCAATTAGTAAAGGTACTATAAAGAAAGCATAAAATAAAAGAGGGTACATGGGAACACGAAGATGTTATGATGAAAAAATACCCAAATATTTTCATAAGGTGACATTATATAAATTTTTATGATGGAATTTTTTTGATTAAACAATTTTATAACTAAGAAAAAATTAAGTAAGGTTTTTATTCCCATAACATAATACACATATTTTTATTCAAGAATGAGAATATTAAAAAAAAATTAAAATTAAATAAATTCTATTTTCAAAAATTTATTTAATTTTTTATTTCATCATATAAAAATTAACATAGGTTGAAATCTTAGTATTTTTTGGAAACGATTTATTTTTTAGTGAATAGAAATAAATACCAATTTTTCAAATATTATCATTCATTTTAATTAGATTTTTAAAATACCAATATATTTTCGATTTATTATTTAAGAGACATATTACACATTATATTTATAATAATATAATTCATTATATAATTTTTTTAATATACTTATTTTAAAAAAAATCTTCGATAGTCTATACCACAACAACTCCATGCTTAAACGAAACACGAAATATTTTTATTCAAAACAAACTGTTACAACCTAGCTTATGAATTGGTGGTGGAATAAACACATTATTAAATACATATTATGTTTATATTTCAATAAAAACATATTGATTAATTTTTTCAACATAAAAACTCAATTATTTTTATAGTCAATTTATTATATAAAAAATATGTTCTCTTCAAAAATGATTTTCATTTATTTGTGTGGGAAAAGAAAATAACAATTTTTTATAATTTTTAAAAATATTATTATAAAATAAAATTAATTTTTGAAATAATAATTCCAAAATTACCTTATGATTAATTTTTTTGTAAAAAGTTTGATTTTTCATTTAATAATAAAAAAATATTTTTATTGAGAACTATCTCCTCATTTCCATAATTTAGGTTTTTTTTATTTTGTTTTGAAATATTTTAAATGAAAAAAATACTTTATTAACATTCATATTATGGTATATTAATTAATTTTATACAAGAATTTTATATAAAAGCAATTTTATACTAAAATGATTTTTTTTGAAAAATTATTTTTCATCACGTTTTACAGGTTTAACATTAAATTAGATTATACAAATTCTAATGGTTTTAAATTGATAAAATATACTAAATATTTTTAACAATCATATAAAAAAATTTAATTAGGATTTTTTTTTATTTTTTCCTCATTAAATGGTAGAATTGGTAAAAAATTATCACCACAGTTAAGGTTAAAACAGTTTTACAGGTGGTTAAAAAAAGATATAATAGTTAAAAAGACATAAAATATTTTTTTGATTTATATTTTCAGACATAGTTCCACCAAATAGAATATAATATTTAAGTATGATCTATTTTTAACAATTTTTCATTGAGTAAGACATTAATATATTTTATTCCTTTTATAAATTCCAAATGTGTCCTCTCCCCCACTCATAAAACAACACCCATTCCATATCTATTTAAATCATCATGATCCTTCTATATTAACATAAATATGCTAAAATATCTCCCAAAAATCCTTATCCATGTAATATATCTATTTTTATTCTGAAAGACCAATCTTAGGACCCTTAACAGGAGATGTAAAGGTGGTATATCAAAGAGAATGTAATAATCAAAACAAAGCTCTTTATTTTTTATTGTTATTTTAAGACCTTAAATTATATTCTATAAATTACAATATAATAAAACCACTATCTCCAATTTAATGAAATTTTTTTATTATTATTTAACAATATTTATCCATCTCTTTCTCCATCTATTGCGAATCAAAACCATCACATTTGTGTATGGAGGACTACCACATTTCAAACCAATGCCATTCATTTTTCATCACTGAAAAACATATATTGTCATAATGATAAAAACAATGAATATATTTATGATAATTATTAAAAGTAATATATTCTTAAAAAACAATAAATCATTTATTTCCTTAAACATTCACTATTAAAGAAATGATAACATCACTCATGCATTTCAACGGCCGACTATCTCTATGAAGCAATGGAATTCATCTTCCATGTCCATCCTTAATAAAGGATTATAAAAATATATATATTGATTAAAAATGATAATTATAACATTAATATCATTATATATATTATGAAATTATATCATATTCACAGGAAATGTAATTATCGCAACAAAACATGCCCGAGAAAACAAACATAGTTTACACCCGAAATGATGGTAATAATAAAATATTATTAAATAAATGGAAATAAGATTTTATAATAGGATCATATATGATATTATATTTATAAATATGGATATATTATAAATAAATAATAAGTTGAAAATAATTATACATGAGTTTTAGTAATTCCAAACTATGATGAAGTGTGAGGTTAAAGATTTCATCTCACTTACAACTCTGTTGAGAAATATTTTGTATAATGTGCTTGTTTATTTTTACATGGTATACATAATAACACATTAAGGTATATAACATGAATATATAATTATTTAACATGATTCATGTTTACTATTTTAAATATTTTCCATAATTTCATCCAATTTTAATCTCTTTCGATCTTTATTCAATTGGAGAAGTGTTTGAAATAAAAACTGATCTTATTTCTATTTTGATTAGGTATATTTTTATTAAATGTCCCTATTTTCCATTAAATATTGTAAAATATTATTTTTAATGTTATTAAAATAATTTTGTAATTATTTTTTACCCATGTTTTTAAAATGTTTTTTAAAAGTAACCATTCTATCAATTTCCAAATGAGGAACTTTTTTAACTTTTCTTACAAAAGAGTTAAAGGAATGTTACTTTTAATATATACAACATGAATTGAATTTAACTCCATCATGACTGCAAAATTTGATGATGCCTCTTTTGTAATGTTATGTGTTTCTATTCAAAGAATATTTTTTTTGATAAAATTTTGAAAAAATTTATATTTTAAAGAAGTGATTTCAAAATGGATATGTTATTTTTATTAGGAAAAATTTTAATGATATTTTTTTGATATTAAATTTCATAAATTCCAACAACCCTTTTTTACTTATGATTCCATGTGGAATGTTATAATGATATTATCCTTGAAACATTCACTTTATTTTTGTTAATTATTATTGGAAATTTTATTTCACTCATATATCCATATTATTTGTAACATGAATATGAGTATTACCAAAACTGTATTCCATTTCTAAAAAAGTATCATTAACTTGAATGTTATTTTATTTAATAGGTAGATATGAATAAATGTATATTATTTAAAAAAAATATGGATATTTATTGATTTAAATTGTTTTTTATTAATTTAATTGATCATCCATTTTATGAGGAATGCATTCGACAAATAGTGACATGTGGGGCTTTGTAATAGTAGGCCCCAAGATGCATCATTAGACTCAGAAGATGAATTGTTTTGCCAAATTAAATGGTTTTTTGGTGTCTAAAAACATTTTTATTAAACTATTTTGGTTTATGGTCATGTTGGTATAAATATCACGATTTTTGAGATCATGACCTATAATATTTTACATTCCCTTTATTGAGAATTCAGTTATTATTATCAAGGATATTAAAACATTGATATTATCTATGGATTCATTACGTTCTCAAATTATTAAATGGTTTGTTTTTTTGTTATTTACATTTCTATATTTATTATTCCTTATTTTCCCATGATAAATAATGTTCTATGTAACCGTTTCTCTACATATGAATTCACTCATTTTTGATTCCTACCCCCAGGATATGAAGATGAATTATTTGAATGAGTTTCAAGAAAGATGGGTATTTTATTTTTTCATGTTTTATATTTTATTTTAAATGTAAAATAGGTATCATGTATATATTTGTTTCCAAAAAAATATTATAGTAATCATTTTTATAGGATTAGATCCCTTGTGTCTTTTATAATGAAAATAAATAGACACTGACTCTAGGTTACTGGTGTTGGGGAATTCCCAATTTGTAATAATGAATGTTTAGTAGAATCCTTGAGAACTTGATTTAATAAAACATTTATTGTTGAATATAATCCTATGAAAAACATTGAGGATAAATTTAATTATATAATAACATCATGAAATTTTCATAAGATTTAGATTTTATGGAATTCCAAGAAATACATCTCTATTTGGATACTAAAATTGGATATGGTTTTGGCACATATTCATATAATTGTAACAACCATGGAAATAGTTTTTCAAGTATATGTTATCCCTCATTCTAGTTGATGGTTAATATTTCCTTATTGAACACTAGGTTTGAGACTTTTGAGGGATATTTTTTAGATAATTCTGATTTTCTTTAGAATCCATTATGAAGGATTTGAAACTATTTTGAAATAAATTATGTTCATAATACGTTAATTAACAATGTAAAATATTGATTTTTTGTTTAGTGTTATATCATATTTTAAATTATTTATTATAATTTAATATTCATAATTTTATGATATAATCTATTTTATGTCATTTTTTAGAAATGGAACATCACATGAACAATGGTATCAATACTCATTCCCAATATAGTGATTTCCCTACTATGAAATACAATATATATAGTATAGTAAAATGTGCATATCATCACCATATTATGTTATATTAGTTAGGTTATGATGAAAAATCATTCCCAAATGAAAAAACCTGTTAATATATATCTTTATTCACCTATTTTTGTTTGATTTATATGATTTAAGCCTCTACATTTAAGTGGAAATACTTATCCAATGGTAGTTTATCCATGAAGTAAGATTCTTGAACATATATTTCTATCCTTTGGATGTGCTGAAAGGGAAAATTTTATACTTGCTTTATATTGCCTTAATGGTGATGTTGATCAATAGTTGATGTTTATCTAGACAACTAGGGTGGAAGAACAAATCAAACATATAGAATGGAGAGATTTTATATTAATGTTCTTCAACAAATACTTCCTCATGAGGAACGTACTGAAATTAAGAGAAATTTCCTAATCATTAAACAAAAAATATTAATAAAATGTTGTTTATTATGATTATACCTTTATAAGAATATCCACATATACTATTGAAAATATATTTAATAAAAAATAAACATTAACTGTTACATTAAATGGCAATAGAAAAATATCTGAAGGGAACTAGTTTCTCAAAAAATATCATTATACGATGAAATAGTATTATGTTCCCTCAAAATAAAGATTTATGTTTTTAGATTCTATATATTTCGGGGAAATAAAAAATGGAGGTATTTTGAACAACAAAAAAATATCACATTAAAGAAGGATGTGATGAAGAATAAATTTCATTCATGTGAAAATTATGGGAAGAAACACCTTAGAAAAACATTAAAGGGCATTAGATTCGAGTAAAAGTGTAGAGATATGGGTATTCTGGCTAATAAATGCAAGGAAAAGAAATAGATAATTATTATCCATTGTTTCAACTATAAATAAATGTGTAGTTATCAAATAAATTTCACAATAATCAATGGAAATTATTGTATAAGATGGTAAGGTGAAAAGGACAAGCTTACATGGCCACTACAGCTGAGGTGTGAGTTCTTGAAGATGTTGTTGCAAGAACCTTAATCCTATATACAAATTTATATAATTATTTATTTAATTTCGGATCCAACAACTATTTTATATCTAATTTATTTCTGAAGAAAATTAGATATTTCCATATAACCTCAATAATTTTTTTTAAAAAAGGAAGTCTTACTACCCTACGGTCATGTTAGGCAGTTCCCATCAGGATGCAAAAATGTTCTATTTCTTATTACATTATTATCATAACTTTTATTGAATTTTATATAATAATTGGTATGTATCAGATTCCAATATATGATGCAAAAAATAAATAGTTCAAAAATAAATAAATAAATCTTCATTATGAAGATGTGTAATTCCTTATCATTATAGGGTAGCATTCATCATACAATTCATGTATAGATACACCTCTAATAGTTATTATGAATTACATTCTTGGTGAAGAAGAGTAGACACAACCTTTGGGTGAAAGAAATGTAGTATTCAAATTGGGTTTGTACCTATTGTATTCGAATAAATTAATTAATTTCATAATGAATTACCTAGACATCCACCAATGGATGATGTTGTGTTTTACATTTATTTATTCCCAAATACAAGACCCATATAAAAGAATCCCTATAGAGTGGAAACTACAGAATTTGTAAATTTTAATAACCCACATGAGGAGTAAGTTATAAGGGATTTATACATTGTAGTGTTTCACCTTGCAGATCCCCTATTATTTTCTTTGATAATAAAGATGGATCTTTGAGGTTATGGATTGATTATAGGGAAATGATATGATAATATAGATAAATTTTATTCTGCCTCACATTGATGACTTATTCGATATACTTCATGGAGATGAATATTTTTGGAAGACTTACCATGGTTTTGGGTTTCATAAATTTTGATTAAATAAGGGATATATTCAGAAGACCACATTTAGAATTAGGAATAGACATTATGAATTTATAGAAATTACATTTCAATTAATGAATGAATTATTTATTCTTTTGGATATAATTAATAGGGTAATCAATGAATATCTTGATAAATTTATTGTGGTATTTATTAATGATATCCTGTTGTATTCTACAATCTATATGGACTTTGAGAATCTAATATAGTAGATTCTTGAGACACTTAGAAGAAAATAGTTATATGTTTCATTTAGAAAATGTGAATTATGGATTCATAAATTAGTTTTTCCTAGCCATATTTTCCCAATGTGTGGAATAATATTTGATCCTATAATCAAAATGGTAGGCAATGAATGAGTTGCACAAATGAACATAAATGTGGAATATAGTTTCATTAGTTTAGTGGGTTACTATTAGTGATTTGTTTATGAAATTTTCCAACATGACACATATAGGGGTAAATTTCACATGGAAAAAGGAGTGTAGAGATGTTTTTTAATAATTTCAATGGATATTAGAAAATACTACCATTTTTACTCTACAATCAAGAAATTGTGTATTTTTTATATATATGGATAAATGAAAAAAGATACATGTTTTTATCCTCACGATGAATGATAATGTTAGTTCATATGAATCCATATAGTTAAAAACTCATGAATAGAACTATCCAACTCATTCTCATGATATAACATCCATAATATTTTCATTTGAGATGTGGACACATTATATGTATTTAGAAATATATAAAACATAAATATATATAAGAGTCTGAATTATAGTATTTTATATAAATAACACAATTAGAGTCTATTATGATGGATCCAGTGACACAAGGATTATGATATCTCAATAAAATATAATCCAGGTAAGGAAAAATAAGGTATAATATGCATTGATAAAAAATGATCATATTTATCTACTCAAAATGAGGATTAACATGGATCCTATGATAATGTATCTTGTATAGAAATATATGGGAATTATTATGGAAGGGTATATGTCACACTTTTTTCAAATAACTGATAAAACTTATTTACTATAAATGATGTGATTTTATCATTTGGATTATGAGAATTTTCAAAAGAAAAATATTTCATTAAATGATAAATAATTGCCAAGCTTTTAATAAGAATATGTTGTTTTAAAATTTGTAAATATGTTTTTTGTTGCATCAATAACTTATTTAAAAAGGGAATTATTCGATGATTCTTATAGATCTCATTAATAAATAAACAATGTTAGAACCACGATTTATGGGGATTTGAAGGAACATTTTTTTGGGTTAATATTAAGTAGAAAATTAATGGAAATGTATCCAGATTGTGGTTTTTTCAACCGGTGAAGACTTAGAGAGCATTCCAGAGGAGTAATGTATCCACTACTTATTTTCATATGGTAATAGGATGATATTACTATGGACTTTTACACAATATTACTAAATAATTTTAGAAAGAATGATGAAATATGGTTTATTATTTATCCCCTTAACAAATTTAAACATTCCCTTGATATAAGAGATGATTTACCCCTTGATCTCTATTCACATATCTATATTAATAAATTTTTCATACTTCATAGTTCACATCATTCAATTTTGTTTTATAGTGATCACCATATTACATAAAAATCAATAAAAGTGTTTAGAAGTATTTTGAAACTTATCTTCAGTTGAGAACCACTTATCACCCTCAAACTGATGGATAGACTAAAAGTCCTATTCAACCAACATAAGATATGTTAAGGTCATGATAGATAGATTTTCAATGTATATGGGTTCAGTATTTTACTTTGGTATAGTTTTACTATAATACTATATTCCATTCATTTATTATAATGGAAACTTATGAAAAAAAATTGGAAAGAGATTTCATACTCTAGCATGTTGGGATGAAGTGTGTGAGGAGAATATTATAGGCCAATAACTTGTTGATGAGACAATGACAATGGTTGAATATTTATAATCATGTAATAGTTTCTCAATATACTAAAAAAGAGTTACAATAATAATTAGAAGAAATATTTATTGTTTTAAGTGGATGTTCATGTTTCCATGAAAGTATCTCAATAAATGGTGTTATAATGTTCATTAAGAAAAATAAAATGATCCTTAGGTACATAAAACCTTTTGACATTCAATAAATAATCCTATATGTGGCCTACCTTTTAGAAATGATACTGAGCCTCTCAAAAGTAAATGGTGTGTTACGTATTTCATTGTTATAGAAGTACATGGCATACCCAATACATTTAATATCCTCTAAATAAATAGAATTGGAACCTGATCAATATCAATTCAAAGTGTGTATCCAAAATCATGACACTTGATATTGAGGGATCAGATGATTCTGATAGTAAATTAACTTTGGATAAATAGTAAAATATAGAACGCAACATGGGAACCTGTAAATTTTATAATGAATAACAACCACGATTTATTTAGAAGGTGATATTCATGAAAATTTTGATGATGAATTTTTTTACATGGTAATAATGTAATATCTAAATATTTTAAAAATTACAATATGTTTGATAACATATACAACATGCAACACCGAGATTAAACGAACCCTGGAATATTATTATTCAAATATGACACATATAATAATGAAAATGAATTGGGGGTATGAATAATAATAACTACATTATTCAACATATATTAAGGGAATATTACAATAAAACATTAACACTTAATTCATATAATTTAAACACTCAAACATTTCTATAGTCATTTAATTCTTCAAAAAAAAACATTTTCATCAAAATTATTTTTTATTGTTTTCTTGTGGGAAAATAATACAATTAATAGCTTCTAATTTAAGAAAATTTATTTAATTAAATTAATATTAATTTTTTAATTCATAATATCTCAATCATATTAGGATGAATTTTTTGGGATTTTTCTAAAATGTTTTATTTTTCAATTATTAGTGAAAAATACAAATTTTTGTTGAAAATTGTCTATTTATTTCCAGAATTTAAGAAGATAATTATTTTTTAAAAATGGATTAAAATAAAAAATTGTTAAAATATATTATTAATAATCCAATTAGTTTCTTGGAAATTAATTTTATAATCTAATTTCATATAAAAACATTTGTATACATAAAAAGAATTTACAAAAAAATGTTTTCGTCCTATTTTAAAGGTTTAAATTTAAATTAAATTATAAACATTATGTGGTTTAAATTTAATAAAATTGTTTAAAATTTTGGAATCATAATTTCACATTTTTTTAATTATTCCTCTTTCTTTTTTTCTATAATGAATAATAAAAATTTTAAAAAAATAACCACTATTAATGTTAAAACAGGTTTATTAGGGAATTGATAAGGGTAAAAGGACAGAAAATATTATATAATTCCTATATGACAACCATATATAGACCATAAATCATATAATATTCTTAAATGTCATATTTTTGTGGAATTTTTCTAGAGTAATATTTTAATTTATTTTATTCTATTTAAAATTTACAATTGTGTCATATCCCCCACTTATAAAATGGCACCCCTCCCCACTCTTATTTACACCACTTATATCTATATATATTAACCAAAAATTTCCAAATAATGACCCCAAAAAAATTATACATGTTATATATATTCTTATCTTCCCAAAATGTAAACACTATGTACACTAAAAAAATATACAAAGTATATTTCACTAAGAGAAGGTAATCATCTTAAAAAAGATCTTTCTGTTTTAGTTCTTATTTTACTGTATTCAATTATGTCCAAAATATTCCTATATAAAATTTATATTATATCAGATATACATATATTTTATTATTTTTATGGTATAATATTTTTTATAACCTTCTCCATAAAATGGGAACCAAAGTCATTGCCCACATGTATGATAGACTACTGCCTCACAAACCATGGTCAATTATTTTCTTTCACTGACTCATATATATTTTCATAATTATAGATAAAATGAATATATATATTTCTAAAGAATTTATATTAACCCTAAAAAATTAGTATATTATCTAGTTCTTTACTCATTTCCCATTAATGAAAGTATAACATCAGCCGTGTGTATATAGGACCTAACTTCTCCATAAACCAATGTGATTCATTTATCATGTACAAAATTGAAAAATTGTTTGAAAAAATATATATAATGAATGAAAATTATATTTACAACATTAATATAATTCTGGATAAAATTTAAATATAACATATTCCTAAGAACTAAAATTTATCTAATAAAACATACATGAGAAAATTAGATAGTTAACACCAAAAAAGAGTGTTATAATGAAATATTACTAACTAACAGGTAATATGATGTCATAAGGGGATCATATATGACGTTATAAAATTTAATGTGGTTTTTATAAATAAATATCAAGTTTAAAACAATTATATAGTAGTATAAATCATGTTTAACTAATTGGAAGCAAGAGGTAAGATATTTCGTCACAATTTCCACTCCATTGAGACATATTTGGTATTATGGACTTATTTACTTTTATGGGGTGTATATACTAACCCTTTGAGGTATTAAATTTTAATTTTTATTTATTCATGATGATTCATGTGTACACATTTAAGGATTTTCCATATTTTCATCCTATTTTTCTCTCTTTTTAACTTGAATCAAGCAAAGAAGTGTCTGAAAAAAACGGATCTCATTTTTCATTTCATCATGTATATTTTTTTAACATGTCTATATTTTCCAAAAAAATTATAGAATAAAATATTTAATATTCTTCAATGATTTCTTAAATACACGTTTTCCCATGTTGTAATTGTTAAAAAATTATATATAAAGAATCTTACTATGGTTTTCTGAATCAGATTATTTTTTTGAGTTATTTTACAAAAGAGTGAAAGGAATTTTCTTCTTAACTTATACATAATGAGAAAAATTTCCTGATGATGTGAAACCTCAATCATTTGAATCATGCTTTATAATTTTCAATGATTCTTTTCAAAAAAGAATTTATTCCTAAATTTTTTAAGAATATTATATTTTAAAGATGTTATTTTAAAATTGAAAGGTTATTTTCATCATGATATTTTTTAAATATATTTTTATTGTTTTTCAATAAATCAATTACAATAATCCTTTATTTTACTTATTCTCCACTAGGTATATATTGTAATTATATCATCCTCGAAAATTTCACTTTCTTGTAATTATTTTTCATTGTAAATTTTAATTATCTTAAATATTCTAATTCTTATAACATGGATATGAGTATTTACTAAGAAATATTCCATTTATACATATCATTATTTATATTGAAAGTTATTTTATTTAATTAAGAAATGTTGATAAATCATTATTATTTATTCAAAATGGATATTTATTAATAATGAATATTTTTTATGAACTGAAATTACAATTAAATATATTAGTAATGCACCAGACATGTAGATATGGGTGGGGAAAAGTTATAGATATCCCCTAGATGTGTCGATAGTCTCATGAGTTGAATCAGTTGGTCAAATTAGATGGGGTTTGGTTTATACAATCACATAGATTAAAATGCCTTGGGGTAAGGTCATGGTGGTATATATATCCTCATGATTGAGATTATGATGAAAAATATTATAAATTTACATAATTGATAATTTAGTTATTATTATCCAGGAGATTACTAAATCTATATCAATCATGGATTCATTTCATGGATAAGTTTTTAAATGAAATGTGTTTAAAATTTTTTACATTTCAATAATAGTTATTACCTATTTACTGAAGATAAATTACACTAAATGTAACCCTTAGATTTCATTTGAGTATAGCCTTATGTTATTTACATTACCTAGGATATAAAGTTTAATTCATTGAATGAGTTTCAAGGATGTCTAGAATTTTCTTTTGTTGGTTATTATATTTTACTCTCAATGTATAATGGGTATCATGAATGTATCTGGTTATAAAAGACTAATAAACTGATCAGTCTTGTGTGATTATATCTAATGTAATTTTGAAAATGTATTAAAATATATTCTTAATTTATGTTATTGTAGATTATGTTTTGACAATTTTCATGTTTTTTATATAAGTTAATTTTTTATGCTTAAAACACATTTATCTAAAAATTGTTTTTATTGTATTTTACACATTTATATTAAAATTAATTTCATAAAAAATCTATAAATTTAATCTTGAAAAATTGATACCATATTAGTAATTATGAGTATCAAATTTTTTAAATAGTTCTTGTTTATTTTTTATTCAATATTAATAGCAATGATGGTAAACATTTGTCACCACGGTAAGGGTAAAATGGGTAAAACATGGTTAAAACCAAAAAATAATGTCTCAAAATCATTCCAAAACATTTTTAGTTTCTTAATATTGGGTAAATTCAACCATATCCATAACAAATTTGGATATATGGAACTTTTGTGCCTTTTTCCATTAATCATGGTATTTATATTATTTGAATTAAAGAAAATTCCAAAAATTCAATCTCCCGATTTTAATATCTCTATAATTTTTTACATAGGGGTAAAGTGAAGATAATTTTATTATAATTATTTATTTGAAATATGAAATAATTATTTTTATCATAGTTATTTATTTTATAATTTTTATAAGTGATATAATTCATTTAAATTCTTACACAATGCCGACACAACGCTTGTGTCAGAAGAAGTAAAATCACGTAAATAATTTTTAAAAATCGAAATGTTATATTGTTTAGGTCATTTATAATTATTAAATAATTTTATATATGAATAAATCACATTATGGTTGTTTTAAGGATTTATATTCACATTTAAAAACTATCTTTATTTCGTTAATATTAAATTAAACGAACAGTTTCAAAATTATCATTAATGATATTTTATAAATATAATATTTCACTAAATTATTTTAAAAATATAAAAATATTCAAATTTGGAATATATAATTATTAAATTTATAAAATATAATACCCTATAAATTAATGATCCAATTTATGACTTATAACAAAAATTAGAACTCTTTAGTATTAAAAACATTGTCACCACGATTATGGTCAAACGAGTTACCAAGGGGTTAATTTAATAAGACAAGGATTAAAATGACCTAAACACTTTATAAAACCTCATTGGTTGGTTTTATTTAGACTTTTAAATTAATAAATTTGAATATGAGTTATTTTTATCCATTTCACAAATAACATGACATAATAATATTTAAAAAATCGAAATAGTACATGTGTATCACTCACTGCAATCATAAAATGGAACATCCTACTCTCAATTTTTCACTCTGCTTGAGACTTAATACCCAAAAAACCTAAAACATATCTCTTAAACATCCTTAGAAACATTCTAGAGTAAAATCTAAATTCAAAATAACGACCCAAGGGTTCTTAAGAAGAGATCTATAAGTAGTTTTTATAAGAGAAGTTAATAATTTTTTACAACTCCTTCAAATTTATATATTATTATGCTTCATCTAAATATTTTATACCCATAATAAAATAATAAATCATGTATCTTAAATATAATAATATTTTATTATTATCATTATATAACCATTTTCTATATCTATTCCATCTTATGAAAAAATGAAAAATATCACTTGTGCGTATGTGTAGCTTACCGTCCCCGCATTGCGATGTCATTATTTTATCATCACCATTAAACTTAAAGGGATGTAATGAAGTAAATAATTATTATATATGATATTTATGGAATAATTGGTATTTTGTAATTTTATTATAATACCTAAATTTTTACTATCCAATCTATTGGAAAACAATATCATCGCTCTCGAGTACGAATGGACTACCACCCCCACAAAGCGATTGGATTCATTTTCATTTACTATTTACATGGATGATAATAAAAATAGATTTAATGAACATATATTTAATATATGATATAATAATTATTATCTAAAAATAAATTATTTTTTACCCTTCATTCATTCTATCCATCAAAAACAGAAAACTGCATTCAAGCATATGTACGACCAACCACCTCTAAAAACAATGTAATTCATTTTATTCATAAATAATCAAGGATGACTCCAAATACATAAATAATTTTTATTTAGAATATTTATATTCTTATTATCATTATTTATTTCATGGAAACATGAGAAATATATGAGTACTGAAACTACCATACTGAAATATACATGAAAAATTAATGAGTTAACACTCGAAAACAAAAAATTTTAAAAAATAAATATTAATAAAAGTGTATTGAAATGTTGTATGTGGATCATATATGATATTATAAGTATGTATATAGTTATTTATATAATAATAATAAATTTTAATTTATTATACATGAACCTAAATTTATATACAAAGAAATTCAGGCAAGAGGTAAGTGTTTATTTCACAATCCCATTATTATTCGGGATTATTTAGGTTTAATTCATTTCTAGGGGAATTATATGATAATTATATATCAATCAAAATAAATATTTTTCTCATATGGTTTTTTCATAATAATTATAAATTTTCCTTTTATTTTCCTCTTTTATTTACACAAGATATCAAAAGAATGTTTCAAGGAAAATTGCCTTATTTTTCTATTCGACTGAGAATTATTTTCCCCAATGTCCATATTTTAACAAAAAAATTTCTAGACCTTTTTTAATCATCTAATATTATTTTATAAAATCACATTAAAAAGTTATTGAATTTAAATAAAAATGTTTCAATGGAATCTTTTTATTATTTCTGAAATGGTGTAATTTTTTCTCTTTTATCGAAAATGGGAAATGAATCATTGTTTTTAATACCCATCATGAATAGAATTCCCCACTAGCATGATCACTAAATGATTTTAATATTATCTGAAAACATTTCAATATTATTTTTAAATAATGTTTTCCCATAATATTTTGTAAATTTCTAGATTTGGAATAAGTGATTTAATAATGAAAATAATATTTTCCTCACAAAATCTTCATGTAATATTTATAATTTATTTTCATATATATCTAAAATATTTTGTGAATACTATGATTTAATAGAGATATACTATTTTTATACCATTCACTATATTAATCTGGATAGATTATGATAATGTTTTTTGATTAGGGAAAATATTAACATTTCATAGCTATCTTTTCAATATGAATGTTTGTGTTGATTATGTTTCACCCCTAACATATGATTAATTCATTAGACATATAAATTTATCGAAGTGTCCCATTATATCCCCCAATTCAGTATTTAATTTTATAATACACTCTATGTTGTGTATTTAGCATACTTTTTACCAATTTATGAATTTTTTCTTCCCATCGGGCCTTCAAAGTAAGATTAAAATGTTCAAATTTTTTCATTTTATCATTATGAAAATATTTATTTTTATCCATGTGATTATTTATGATGTTATGTTATTGATAAATTTAGTCCCCTTTTGTGGTATTAGTTATATATAATACATTATTATGGTCTGCCATGCGCAAATTATTCATGTTTTTTCTTTATGATACTTTTATTATATATTTTCCTGTAATGATCTTCTGATATCTCAGTGTACTATGTTTTCCTTTCCCATTTATATGAATATAGGATCCCGGATTTAAATAGAGTATTTTTTGAATAAATAATAAATTTCTCATAAGAAATTTTATATTATATTTAATGTTTTCAAATATAATGTATGAATCATTTATGTATCTAGTATCCCAAGACCAGTAAACTATTTTGTCTTATAGTATGTGATCCCCTTTACTTTGTGACAATGTAGAAAATAACCACTAGCATTAGGACACTGAAGTATGAGTATTACAGAGAGTCTATATATTAGTATAAGATGATCGAAGAGTTCACAACTTTGTATCATGATATGGAAGATGCTAGTAGTGGATTTTTCCTATACCAGATGATAGTGTGTTGATACATTTTTTTAACTAGTGGCGGAGTATTATTTAGGTGATTAGGAGTTGGAGGTGTAAATAGATCATATTTTATGAAGATATTCTCCCTGGGGTGGTCAAATTATGATCAAAATCATGTTTTATTCAAGGGGAAAAACATTAATCCATTATCAATGTGGTATTAAATTCATAGTTAGTTTCATATATATCTTCTAGTAGTTCATCTTAGTGTATAAAAAGTATATTTTGTGTTGTGTACTTAGTTTTAGTTCCATGGGTTGAAGTGGTCGATAAATAAATTCATGTATTGATGTTTGGTTTGTGAGATTTTGAATGATAATCATAGATATTATATTGGTTTATAACATCCATTGGATGTTCCTATATGGAAATAGGTGGAAACTATGAATGGTTTTTATTGGTTTCCCTTTATATTTCGGTCGATGTTATACCAAATAGGGGATCATAGACCGGTTAACTAGTGTGTCTCATTTATTAGAGATAATGGAATCTATTGTGGGGGATGATTTAGTAATTCCTTAGTTGGATGAGGTGTTGAAGATTCATAGTGTTTAAATAATTATCATCTCTGATCTAGATCCTCATATTATATCAAGGGTTCTTAATAGTTTATAGTCTAATTTTGGTTCCCAATTAATCTTTAACAACACATTTTTTCCTTGGATGTGTGGTAAGATAGAGAAGACAACCCAGAAACTAGATAACATGTTTTTTTTTCATGTGTTATTGATTTTTGAGGACCATAGGTAAATAATTTTCATTCGGTTAATTTTCCCTATAACAATAGTTTTCAATTATCCCCTTTCATGGTTTATTTGGAGGAAATTAATGGGAGACCATACAAATCTATATTGTATTGGACCATGTTTAGTGATTAATAAATTATTAGACCTAATTTATTAAAAATGATGATAAAGAATATGTGGGTGATTCCTGATTAGATAAAAAGTAATCAAGATCCTTCGATGTATTATGGTTATCGTTGGAGGAGACCCTTAGTTTTTGAGGTGGGTGATCATATGTTCATTAATTTTTATTATCATCATGGGAAGTGGGGGGTTATAAGAGACATGAGAATTTCACCTCATATCATTAGACCTTTTGAGGTGTTGGATACTGTCAGTAATGAAGTATATCAGGTATCTCTTTATCCATAGATCGATCATATTAAAAATTATTTCCATATGTAATATATTAGATGATACCTACATTATGAATCTCATTTACTTAATTGGGGAATGTTGGATATTGAGAATTATGTGATGTTTGTGGAATGATAATCTGTGATTCAAGATCATTAATGAAAGGTGTTTTCTCAAAATTTCAATCCTTCAGTTCATGAATTTTGATAACATAATGGCATAAATTAATTTATGTGGTATTGTGAGTCATATATGGAAGATAAATATACATTTTTTGAAAATCAATTTTCTATAATATTGATTTTGATTTTTTTTGATGTTGTGATTGAATTTTTATTTTTCTTATATATATTTCTCTATTTTTTGATAGAGATAATTTAGTTTAATAGGTAACACCTTGAGTGTTTAGTTTTTGTGTTTCTTAATTTTCATTCCTGGGTTTTATTTTTATTGTTGAGGATAAGAATATTTTGAGAGGTATCTGATATAGTGTTCAATGTTTTTTATGATATTATAATTTATGGTTGAGTGTGATTGATGTGTTATAAGAGTGTTTAAATGTGGATATGTGCTGAATATATGATTTATGTTGAGGGGAAACATGAAATTATTTTTTATTTATAATTAAATATTCTGTGAAATTTGTTGTTTGTTTTTTGGTAATGGATTTAATGGTTGCCTACTTTTTCAATTATTGATAATATTGGGTTAATTACAATAATGTTTTATAGGTTTATGTTATGATTTAATTATATTCAATAATATATCTCATTTTTATGGATTTGGACATTGTTGAAACTTATTTCTACCATGTGGAAGGATGAAATGCACATTTCATAGGTTATGGATTATTTATGACTTATTCTAGAGATTAATGTTTCATGGTCTTATCATGTGTTCTTTAGTGGAACGGTGAGGTTGGAAGGAATTATGTCATAATATTCTAAGGTTTCAGGATGCTATTGAGTGAGAAATAATCATTGTGGAAACCAATATACATTAGTGGTAGTCAAATTTGTGTTCTTATAGTGAAATAACCATAAAAAATTAGGGATATTGTCATTTTGAAGATAGAGGTTCTCAAATATTCTATGAAAAACTTCGCCAAGATATATTCATTCCCCCACAACACTATGGTGAAGTCTTCTGAATTTTATAAATTAAGATTCCAATTTTCCCTTATTCAGTTCTATTCTTCTTCTCTCAAACCCATAGTTTTCCATAGTTCAGTTTTGGGTCCTCTTGGTCATTCTCTAACGGATCATAATTCTTGGTTATATGTGATTTAACTCATGTGATTTAGGGTAATAATTGATAATTATTACCTTATTATTTCTTGTTACTACTCATGATAAGGTTATTGAAATAGATTTTTTACTGGATATATTCTATTTTAGTCAAAATTTTGATGAAGGATCGATGTGAATATATTCATTTGTGAATTTTTTTTTAGTTTTGAGGTTAATGATCATCCTTTTTTCTCATCCTTCTGTTTTTTTGAATCATTATTTTTTATTCAGTGATTAAAAATATATATATTTTATTTTTTGTAAAAATTTTCTTGAGTTAAATATTATAAATAACTAGTAATGTTAATAACTAGATTAGAAATTTTAATTTGAGAAGTGGTATAAGATCATTTTACATATTTCCTTGTTTTTTCATCTGAAATTTTCTATTTAACATGTTCTAGTGAATTTATTTTGTTGTTTATAGGATTTAAACATTTATAAATTTAAGAAATAATTTAAATATGGTAAAAATATAGAATTTTTGAATGTAAAATTAATTTTTGATAATTTTTTATAATGAATTTATTATATAGTGAAGTATGAATAAATAAAGATGTTTTCTTATTGTTTTGTATTTTAAAAGATTATTATTTCTGATGTGGTTTAGATAATATTAGTTTGGATTGTTTAGTATCGTAGAGGAAGGGAAGACGAAATGATTTTTATGTTTTTTGTAGAAATAGTTGACGTGAGTTAATTCAGTTATTAATGAGAAGGTGGGGGAGAAGATATTGTCGGTTGATGGTGTGGTTTGATGTAATAATGGTGGAATGAGGTTTGGGGTAATAATTTTTGGTAACTACCCAAAGATATAGAATAATTTTCATATGAATAAATTGAAATGTTGTAAGGTGGAATGGGTTTTTTACACTAAGTGAAGTATTCAATATTATAAAAAAGTTATAGTGGTGGTGGTTAAATAATTAAAATGAAAAGGTCGATTATGGTATAGTAAATGAAATATAATTGATGTAAAGTGGTATTGAATATATAAAAATATACATCCTAGAAATAATGTATTTAATGAATTTAAATTAGTTAATTAAGAGTAAATATGGATTTGGTATTGAAAGATGTTGGGCTATTGAGGTATTACATCATTTGGTTGTAGTTATGGTATATGATGTTTTTAGTGGTGGATGTGGTTGATTATGTGTTGATGTGATTATATAGAAAAGGGTTTTTCTTATATAGGGGTTTCTATTGGAAATAAAAATTTTGTTTGGCATGTATGTAATTACACTATATTCATTTCATATTTTTATTTATTTATTACGCACTAACATCTTTGTCGGGTAGTGAGAACAATGTTCATATGAGGTTTTGGGATTCAGGTGTACCCCAAATATCTAGGCATGGGTGATATTGTTATCTGAATAACCCCAATTGATGATCCCTCTTCCCGATACTATATGGACAAGTTGATATGGCATTATTTTTTGGGTATGTTTTGATATCTTGAGTTTTTCAATATATTGTGATGCTAGTAGGCTATGGTTGTGGTGATGTAGTGGTGATGTGATTTTGTCATAGTGATGTGGTTTTTGATGTGGTATGTGTTTTTTGTTTAGACTAAGAGGATTTGAGTTATTTTTGATGTATGAAGGAAGTTGGTTAACATGAATAATTCATGTATGTGGTGATGTTTTTTGTTTTAAATATATAAATAACTTGAAAATGGTTAATATTTATATATGAATATTCTTTATAGAGGAATTTGTGTCTAGATAATTTATTCTAATAGATTGAGGCGATGATATAGAGTCTATTATATTGAGTTGGTTGGAAAAAAGATTGAATAAATTGTTTTTTATACAGTACTCATTTGGCCACTAAAATAATGATTTCAAACAAGAAAAATTAGGTGATTATTTTGTTATTCTTAAAATTTATAAATATAAATTTTATAATATGATATTCAAGATTTGTTATTAAGATTTTAAAAAGAAGAAGTTGTTAAAACATGGAGGAACTATGTTTTTTGAATAGAAACTTCTCATATTAGTTTACAGGATAGATTTATTTTGAAAAGATCATTAAATGATATATCTATGTGGAATTACCTGATAGAGAGAAGTTGGTGATTCCAAAAAATATAGCATAGTTTTTAATTCATCATATAGAAATTCCGACAAATATTTTTAAGTATATAAGATAGATAAAAATGGATAGATAAATGAAAAAATCATTAAACAAATAAACATGAGTTATTTTGATAAGAAAGTTTTGGATGAAGGGGATATAAGTAATAAAATTACATTATAAATGAATGCTAGATATATCATTATTATAAATATGATTACTTATAAATAAGAACCACAAAAAAGGATTGTGGGTATTTATAATGTTTTCTAAAGTCATATATTGTGATGATGCTGAGCTATACATTTAGTGCCTCAAAAATTATGAAGGAAAGATCATGAATCTAAAAAACATTTACAAAAACATGGAAGATCATTGACATTGATATATGAAGAAATATCTTATGAAGTTTTCTAAATCCTATCTATTCAGAGGCATAGAAAGAGGTAAAATTAATAAAAAGTCTTGAGTAATAAATTCAAATTTAGATATAGAAATTTAAATTTTTTATTTTCGTATCTCCCTTGATTATAAGATAGACTACGAGTATATAAATTAGTGAAAGTGAATCGTGAATTTGTTGTTGAAATAGTTTTTTGGATAACATTAAGCTAAATATATCCTTTTCCAAATCACTGGAGGGAATGGTAAAACAATAGTGGTACCATATTTAGTGATGTTAGATAATGTAGTTTCAGATAAATGCATACCAAACAGACAGTTATTAGAGGAACACCTATGGGATAAAGAAGTTTCGGATGAACAATTATCAGATAGAGATTTATCAGATGGAAGAAGTATTGGTTGGAGATGTTTTTAGTGAACATGTTCAAAAAATTAAGATTTATGAACAATATTTTTCTATTTTTTTATGAAATCAATTATATAGGATACTTATCTTATATAAAGGAATGTTTTAATAACTTATGCTACATAGTGACAGTGTGTTTAAACATATTAGTGAATGTTTATTTAATTATTTCAAAAAAAAAATCATATTAACTATATGTGAAGTGAATGCACTTTTAACAAGATATAGTGCTATAATAATGATGGATATACCTTGATTTTTGTTACCATGAAAGACTATTTTCTGGTGGACGTGTGATCAAGGATTGTTTTCATGTCATGTAATGGAATAATTACTCATATTGAGTTTTGATACTTGTAAATTCTTGAATTTTTATGAATGTAATTTTTTATTGTTTTTTATTATACTCAATTTTATCCAACCATAGGTAAAGGTTATATTTTAAGAGGAAAAACATACAATGTTAGAACACTTATTAATCCCCCACCAGTGGTCACACAAATCCTGGTTGGTACATTAAATTTGTATAGAAGTATGTTTCATCATTTAATATTTATTGTTTAATGTTTCAATAAAGAGAAGAAATCCATGGATGTTCAAAACATAGTAAATAGTAAATAAATTCCTATCATTTATGGAATTAACTATCATATCCATAGGGTTATAAGTTTAACCATTCTATTTTCCATTATCTATGATGTTATTAATGATGATGAAAATAGTTACACTCTTACTAGTCGGGGTTCTTCTATAATAGCTGTAGAAAAGAAGAATCTTTAGTATGACACATTATCATGAAATGTTAATCCTTAATATCTCTTGAAAATAGGACATTAAGTTATTAAAGGAATTAGAACTAAAGTCATATGGGACAATTTGGGAATATTTATGTAGTAAATATGAATGTAATAAAATCCAAGATTCTGATCTGTAGTTTGAAGTATGAAGATCTTAAAATTGTATGCGATTAATCTTTTGGTGAGTTATTTCTAAGGTTCAATTAAATTTTATATAGCTTAATACATTATTTTGAGAAGTTAAAATATTTATATAAATTTGAAAATATTATAATGTTCAGTAAAAGATTCTATGAATTCATCAAGTTAATTTTGATGCCCAGAAATCATCTATAAAATGTATAGATCCTGACACTCTCTCTTTTATGATATTCATAGTATTATCATTATATATAAAATGAGAATAAAAAAATTGTTATGAAAAAGGAAAATGTACATCGAAAAATTTCTTTTCATATTTACTATTTAATGAAAGTATAAGAATGTTTTTGAAGAAGAAGTTAGAGATTCTAAAATTGAAGATGAAGTGGGTAAAAAGAAATAATAATAAATTTATTTATTTTTTATATAGGTAAATGATGTTTAGGGAAGTATAAAATAAATTTATCATTGAAATAATTTAACTGTGGAACCATTGTACATTTTTCACAAATTATCCAAGGCTAACATAAGATAAGTTAGTGGTCTGGAATATATAAATTCCAGATGATCTATGATGAAGATGAAAAAAAATCAACACCAAATTTCAAAGGAATGGATAATAATTTATAATAATATATAGGAGGAATTTTTTATATAAATATGATAAATATGATAATAGTTAAATAGAAGATGAAAATTCTAGTGATAATCGTGTAGAGAAGCTGGTTATTGAAAAACAGAATGATGAGAATTTTATCAATGATGAATGTAGTAAGTAAGAATAAGAATAATAAACATCGATGAAGTATATTCTTAAAATATACTTTTAAAAAAATTCTACACTTGAGAAAGAGAACATGATTTTGAGTAAAGAATATCTATCTCCAAACAATTAAGAGCTAACACATGAAGAAAATTCAATTTTGAATAAAAATATTGAATAATTAAATTTATTATTTAATGAATAAAACCCCTCATTATTATGATTTAATAAAAGGTAATGGTGAAGTAGAAATAATTTTATCTTGTACAAAAGAAACTACTTGAAGTAGAATAAGAAATATCAAATTTTCCCAACTCAAGTCTAGGAGATGGTGAAATTTAAAAGAGGTGTAAAACAAAAAAGGATGAAAAATATCATCCTTAAAAGTTAATAACAATTTTAAAAATTCTTAGAAGAAGATGTAATTTTAGAATAACAGTTATTTATCTAAAAAAATCTAATTTCAATCTTCTTAAATTTTAAAGAAATTAAAATCAAAATAAAAAACTACTATGATTGGATACACTTTTAAGGCTGATAGAAATTCTATTTTGAAGAAGAAAATGATCACAGTCCCCAAAAATTTTTGTTCAAAACATGGATCCAAGGTTGATGTTTAGAGGGATGTTGAATTACAAATACACAATTTTGGACATTGTTCATCTTCGATGGAAAAGTATTCCTTATATAGATATTTTTGGAACTTTTTATGGTTTGGGAATATAGAAGAAATTTCCTGGTTCAATCATCCACACTATAATAAATCTATGAGGTTTTGGAGGTAGAGTATGAGGGTGATTCTACCCACTCAAAGAATGTAATCTAAAAAATCCACTATGAAAACTGAAAATATATTTCAACCACTGGAAAATATTTTTGAAATATGTGATCAATATATACATTTTGTATGAGGATGTAATGCATATTACCAGTTTCACAATGTTTATATAACAAATCTCAAAAACCTTAATTGAAAGAGGAAAAATGAATATTAATGTCCTTAGTTATCAATACATATTTAGAGACACAACTAGATAATTAACATGAATGTTGGATAGTGAGTGTTCTTTAAATATTACTGAAGAATTTAATTTATAATAAAATGTTAAAGAATAAAAATAATGAAGAATGGATTTTGGAAATGATGAGTCACTCCAAATCAAAGTTTGTGGATCTATATTTATTGGAAAAGAAAAATTTAAATCTATTAATGTTTTATTATTTTATGGAATAAATTACAATGTGTTGAGATTTCTTCATCTTTTGGGTAAGTAAGTGAATTATATTTTATAAAATATTGATTTATTTTTAAAAGGATTGAATATGGAAATGTTTCAATGAGATAATAACGAATAAAAATAAATATGTTTTAGGATGGAGATGACAAGGGATCATATTATTTGGGCATGATGGAAAAATAAAGATATTTCATAAGAGGTAGGTATATAAGTTTCATAGGAATATAAATAGGCTTTAAAATAGAGAATGTATATGTGATGTTCCAAACATGACAATAATAAGATAATATTGTTGCTCAATATTCAAAAAAATAGAATATTTAAAATACATTAAATAAGGTGGTTGAGATACATAATAACCATCCTTTAGAGCTTATTTATTTTATTATATTTGTTCCCATGAGGATAAAATTGAACAATGTAGATAATTATTTTATTTCCTTTATGAATTATTTCACTCATATTATATGAATTATTTGTTTGAAAAAATATTCAGCAGTTATCAAAGGGATTAAGAGTTTTAGGAGAAGTGATAAATAAATATTATGGATAATCAATGTAGAATATTTGAACTGATAATATTAGAGAATAAAAAAAATATAATGGTTAATGTCTATCATAAAAATAATGAAATTATTCATGAAAATAGTGCACCATACACTCCACTACAGAGGGGTGTAGATTGAAGAATAAATAAAGTATTCTGGAGATTTCATGAACTATTTTATTGAACATAACAGGTATTCATTATTTTAGAGACTATATTTTGAAGAATATTATGAAATTTATAATCATTTTTTATATAGGCGAAACACTGATATTACTCTATAAATGATGTACTAAAATAGACCCCAAGATTGAAATAAAAAAGTTTTGTTTCATCCCCTACATTATCAAGATTAAAGGTTATAATCTTGTGGATTTTCAAAAAAAATTATTTTGGGTACCTTAAATGGACTCCCTCTTAATAGTAGAAGACACATGTTTTATAACATGGAAATTGGAAGGATTATTTACTCTTTTGATGTAAAATTAGTTAAAATTTCTGATAGAAAGTTGTAACATTCATATACATATATCTGCATAAGTGAAAACAGTGTTGTTCTTATTAAAAAACATGATAATTTTTTTGATATAATGGATGGTATATATGTTTTATAGGTTGAATATATTTATTCATAAATTTCATCCAATGAGGTACAATTATATTCATCTCATCCAAAGATGAGGAAGCAATTATAGGTCCAAAATATCATTGGAGGTCATGTACAATAGTTCCTGTAACACCCAGATATTTTATGAAAAATATTATTTTAATTTCATTAACGTCTTATGTTGTATTCTACACCAAGATTACCTTGCGCTATACGCAACACCGTATTAGCTTGCAGTATACGCAACACTATTCTTGGACCGTGTTACACACAATTTTGATAATAGTTATTCTACGCAACATTGAGTATATATATATATATATATTAAATGTATAAATGAAATATGGTTGGATTCTGTTATACGAAAAAATGAAGGATTCTTTCACAACACGCAACCCTGACTTGGCTTGCATTACACGCAATCGCGACCTTCCTCGATAGCGTGTGTTGTACACAATACCGTGTTTTAATAAACAATGTTATATTATTATAATATTGTCATGAACTAGCCGTTATGAATAGTATTAACTAAATTTTTAATTTTATAACATTATTATTCATCTTACACATTTCTGGAACATGGTATAAGAACAAAATAAATTTTTCGTGTAAAATAAGTATTTTTCAAAAAAATGCAGTTTTGTCGCCTTTTGATGGCGCACCCACTATAAATCTATTTTTTGACATGTTTATAAGTTCAATTTGACAAAATAAAATTCTTCTTTGGAATCAAGAAATAAAAATTTACTTTGGATAAATTTTTCATATTATTCTGGTAACTTTCACATTTTAATGAATAGTAAAAACACGCTATATTTTAATTAAAAACAACTTTTTTCATCGTAATATATTATGTGGTTAAATTATAATATTGAATGGTTTTAAAGTATAAATAGAATATACTTTTACCATTTAATATAATGTATGTCATTAGCATTGATTTTACCTTGAATTCGTAGGTTAAATCAATTCAATCTTTTGCAATGTTTTAAACAAAAACCCGATTTTATTCGACAACGGGATTAATTTTAATTTAATTTCTGCAACTTCTGTGTATGGAATTTTAAAAAATGGATTCTATATTAGAAATCAGTGGGTCCAAATTATGTTAATAAGCTACTTTTTATTTTTGGGAATTATGAATAGTAACTACGGTAAATTTTATTTACCATAGTTAAAGGTAAATCGGGTAATTAAGGGTAAATATAATATTTTAAAATTACCCTAACAAATGTCAAAATCCTATTGGATGACTAAAAGTCGACCCATATCACCTAAGGGTCAGATTAGAATCATTTAATGAACATTTTTCCATGAAAATAACTTAATTATTATTAAAACCAAAGAAAGTGACAACATGTCACTCTCTTAAACTTTATAAGTATATTAATTTTAATTTAGTGATAAACTTCATGAAACTACGAACATGAATAGTCTACAGAAAGCTAATGAAATTATCTACATCATATAAATTTATTTATAATTTTTAGGGATTAAATAATTATCATTAATTATGACACAATAGTGATGCAGAAATTGTTTATCTAGTGAAAAATCAAGAATAATGATTTTTTTAAACTAATAGTGACCATAAAATGCACAAATACCTAACCAAAACTTATTTTACATGTAAATGTAAACCATAAGCATCCAATGGTCGAATATTTGACCATTTGGAGCCTTATAAAAGCGATTATGACACTTATTTTATTTTATTTTAAATGATGCCAAAGTTGTCACCTTCATAATTTAATAAATATAACAATTTAAATATTTTGATTTTAAGATGATAAATTCGAGTAAAAGTATTATTGTGAAAGGAAATATATTTATCTTCATCATAGAATTTTATTTTAAATTTTATACAACAAATAAGTATATTAAATAATTATACAAAAATGATGTAGTAATTATTTTATTAAGAGATAAACCAAATAAATGGTTTTAAAAATAATAAAATAAATATTATATGAACTATTTAATGTGATAAACTAATTTTATAGATACATATGACCTTTTATTAATATAATAATTCTTTTATTTCGAACATATCTTCTGTATATATTTTAATAAATGAATAGTGTCAAAATTGACACTATTGTTATTTTACAAAAATAACATATTATAAAATTGTTTAAAAATCACAAAAATATTTAAAAATTATAAATTTATATTTATATGGTCTATAATGTTATAAAGTAAACAATTATGGAAAATTCACAACAAATAAGTAATTATTTGTTATAATTTAAAATTTAGAATTTTATTACCACAAATAAACTTAAATAGATTAAATAAGGATAAATCAAAATGATAAGGTTTAAAATAAGATCCAAACATGTCTAAATTTGATTGGTTGATGAGATTACAACCCTATCTCATCTAATCTTCGAATATGAGTCATTTTTGGAGGTTTTTATGTGGGGTAAGATTTATTATAAATTAATATTTTTAAGAATTCCTAAGGTGCCCCTCTCCTCCCTTATAAAAGGGCACCTCCTCCCCCTCCTCCTCACACCAAATTGAGCACTCAAGCTCGGCCAACCCCTGAAAAAATCCCTTCTCCACTTCCCTAGAATAGTCCTAGAGGTCCTGGTCTTCTTCAAAGACCAATCTTAGTTCCCTAAGTGAAGGATTCAAAGAAGCGTTCCAAAGAAGAGGTAATATCCATTACCGATCTTTTCAATTTCTTTCTTCTTCAACTTATTCTTCTTTAGTTGTTTCATGATAAAGTAATAACATCAGTATTACTTAAATACTGATATGTTATTATAAATATGAAACAACCCTAATTCACCTTCTATCCAACCTACGGAAAAATGAAATCACCGCGCGTGCGTACTTACGGAATACCGTCTCCACGCCGTGGTGTAATCTATTTTCCACCATCACTTTAAAAGGATTGGTATAATGGTGTAATGAGTAACTATTTATGATTATTATAAAGTAATATTGATACTGAAATAATATATATATACTCCAATACAGTTCCATGATCATAGGAACGATATCATCACTCGTGCGTACGTACGGAATACCGTCTCCACGATGTGATGCGACTTGTTCTACATGATCATCATTACATAGTAATTATATAAATTGAATGAATAAATATGATATATGTTACGCTAATACCATTCGGGATATAAGGTATCTATAACCTTAAAAGAAGAATAAGAATGTATTCGGCAAAACACGCATAAGAACAAAAGGCAATAAAGACCCGAGTAACAAGTAACAATGAAATATTACTATCAAGAAGCTAAGAATATGACCATATATGATATCATATCAATATGTATGATTCTGGAATAAGTCAATAACATTATTTAAACTATTATACAGGAGCTTCGGACACATACAAAGCAAATTGGACCCAAGGTAAGGGAAATATCATAATCTCATTTTTATTCGAGATTGTTTATACTTTGAAATTTACTGGGGTGTATTTTATCATCCACATCCATGTTTCCTCAACATGTAATATTATTTTCATCCACCTAAAATTGTTTAAAACCTATTTTACCCTTTGGTGAGTTTTTAGTAAAAGATATGAAAGGAATCTTTTATCGTTTTTCATACGAGGTACTTTTTGACTTTTTTGACAAAAGTACGAAGAATGTTTTTTTTAACTTATACGGCATGAATAGATTTTTAAAAAATTATTTCCAAGAAGCTTCCTTTACAAGTTTTCAAGTTTATTTTTAATCAACTTATTTTATTTTAAAGTTGTATGATATGTTATGAAAGGAAAAATGTTTTTTAAGAAGAAAGGATATTTTCCTCAACAATGGAGTTCAAGTGTTTTATCAAAATGATTTTCCATCTAAGATAATAAAGGGTTCTGTTTTTATCCCTATTATTAAATTGATTTTTTTCATGTTGTGATGAAATTATTTTTATGAATTCCTTTATCTTATATGAATTGATTTATGATGTCATGATGTTTCAAGAATCCCATTTTTGTTACATGTGTTATGCGATGATGTATGTTTTATGATTATGTGGCACACATAAGAAAGGATTCATTATAAGATGGGTGGGACCTATATCTCCCTCCAATGAATTGGGTAATGATTTTATATCTCATGAGATAGACAGGGCTGGAACGGTAGGTTATACCGGTTCAGTGAAACAGGACTGAAACGAGGGTTACTCGATTCAGAAAGGGACTTTGTCCACTAAGATAGTCTTGGAAATTAGTCTTGACTAACAAGAAATGATTATCTATGATTATGTGTGTATGCCACAAAGCTTCATGTTTTAAGTTATGATTATTGGGATTACTTTTTCACTGCCATGATTTATCCCATGATTATGAAATTATGCTCTCTTTTGCAGGTTATGATTTCCAAAATGTTATGTTCTTATGAAAATGATGTGATTGATATTTATTTTGTTTACCCTTACTGAGCATTTGAGCTCACCCTTTTATGTTTTCTTTTCCCCAGGATATAAAGAAAGGTTTTAGGTAAAAAAAGGGAATATCTTTAGGGGAGATATTGAAGATCTTTCACCACGATTAGAAGATTACCTTCCGAGTTTCCAAAGACACTAAACTATTACGATCCTTGTGTGTGTGTGTTTTTGTTATGTACTAAGTATTCCGCAAAAGTAATGTAAAGTCTATGTACATCAGGCTTCAGGTCTCTACAGTTGGTATCAGAGGAAAGGTTTAGTCAACCTTTGGAAACTAGGATGCGAGAACTTTAGTGAGATCCCTAGAGATATTTCTAAGGTATGTCTAGGGATGTCTCTAAGGTTAAGTATGCGTATAGGTTATAGTACTAGAATTACGCTAACAATCATAGAATTAAACCTAAGATATTAGATATTGAAGTTACTCCCCCTTTATTATGATTTTTGCCTCTCACACTATTCTTTTGGGTTTTAGAAAATGGCTGGAAACAAGATGATTCACGATAATGGAGGATATGATGGACAATGGAATGATATTCTTCATAATGAAATGGGATTTGGAAGTCCAAACATCATTATTATGCCGAATCAGCAATCTCATAATATGATCAATAAAGTACAATTTGGTAAGTTTCCTGACTCGGCTAATAAGAGAAAGATGGAGTTTCATGATGATCATAGAGGAAAGAAAGTTCAATTTCCCCTATGTAAATCATGTGGGAAGAGGCATCAAGGAGAATGTTTCAAAGGAACTGGAAGATGCTTTGGGTGTGGAAAAGAAGGACACAAAGCAAGTAAATGCAAAGGAAAAGGTTCAGTTAACAACATGGATGAGGATAATGGTATTGCTACGACATCAACAATGGTTAAATGTTTTAAATGTGGAATGTACGGGCATTATGCAAACCAATGCCCTAAGGGAAAGTCTCATGAAGATAATCAGTATGGTCGTATGGGAAGTATTTATGTGGATGATGATGAAGAGACTACAAATGATATGTGAGATGAAATAATTGTTGAAGCTCGGTCAACGGTTTAAGAATGTAGTGGAATGATTACATGTTTATCATGTGTAATGTTGGTACTATGGAATAAAGAGACATGTAAGGATTGTTACATTGTTGTCTGATTAATGTTACCAGTATCCATGAAAGGTTATTCAGATATTTTTGGAATGTAGATGATATGCGCATAATGAAGGGATAAGGAGAAAATAAAATGTTTGATAGTATTCATGAGCTCATGACTGATATAAGGAGAAGGTTATATCATGGTTTGAGTATATTGAATTTTTGGATTTTGGTATGTGGAAAGAGTTAACTTTTGACAGAATTCATGTTTTCACTAAGGTTTAATGGGTATTCATATTTTTCAAGAGAATACATCATTAAAGTATTCACATGATTGGAATGTGACCAACAAGATATATGGGGGATAAATGATGGTATTCACATGCTTGGTTGGCGACATTTCAAGTAATCATTTTCTTTATACTATGAGCTTGGACCGAAGTATTTTAGATAAGCCTAAAGATTGTAATGGATTATGTTAACCATAAGTTAGTATTGTTTAAGTATAGAACTTTTTTTGATATTATTTATGTGATGTTATAGTAATGTAGTTTTAGAAAAAGGACAACCTGCAGGACGGGCGACAGCCCATCGCTTCGGACAAGGCTGTGGGAATCGAACCCACAACCGAAGTGCGACTGGCCTTTATCGCCTACCACTGACCTATAGGAAGTCCCAGTTTAGTAGAAAACTAGTTTTATTATATTAAGCAGTATGATATGTGAAGTATAAGTTCATTTTAGGAACCATATATGATTAATCTCACTATAGATCGACTTATGTATATAATTTTTGCTAACCTTTTGTTTGAGACAGATGGAATGTCCCGTAATTCTATCACATGATCTGCTAACACTTCACGAATAACAAATTCATCTTCATTTATTTAAGAGATGAAGTGGAAATTGTTCAAGGCACGAACAACAGTGAGATTGTACAAAAATAAAGTAAGTATTTATTGTAATTCAAATTTTCAACTTTAGGGAAATGATCTTGAAAACCAAAAATGTTGTCCTAGTGCCCTTATATCCGATGAATCAAATGATACCCTATATCATCACAAATTTATGGCTTTGTGATTGCTAGCTTTTCCATAGCCATGTTCTCTACCACTCTCCATCAGAACATGATGGTTAGATTTCTCTTCCATATCCATATTTTCACCTATGTGGAAACCCAGTGATTAGTTTATTTGGGTAACTGTTACGTTTCATACTTTTGTTTTTTAAAGATAAGTTTGGGTATTCCTTTTTACGATGTGGGTTTCTATCAAAGAAACTTTCAAATAGTAAACCATTTATAACCCCGACGAATTTCGAGGGCGAAATTCATTTTAAGGGGGGTAGAATGTAACACCCCGAGATTTTATGAAAAATATTATTTTAATTTCATTAATGTCTTATGTTGTATTCTACACCAAGATTACCTTGCGCTATACGCAACACCGTATTAGCTTGCAGTATACGCAACACTATTTTTGGACCGTGTTACACACAATTTTGATAATAGTTATTCTACGCAACATTGAGGATATATATATATATATATATTAAATGTATAAATGAAATATGGTGGGATTCTGTTATACGAAACAATGAAGGATTCTTTCACAACACGCAACCCTGACTTGGCTTGCATTACACGCAATCACGACCTTCCTCGATAGTGTGTGTTGTACACAATACCGGGTTTTAATAAACAATGTTATATTATTATAATATTGTCATGAACTAGCCGTTATGAATAGTATTAACTAAATTTTGTATTTTATAACATTATTATTCATCTTACACATTTCTAGAACATGGTATAAGAACAAAATAAATTTTTCGGGTAAAATAAGTATTTTTCAAAAAAATGAAGTTTTGCCGCCTTTTGATGGCGCACCCACTTTAAATCTATTTTTTGACATGTTTATAAGTTCAATTTGACAAAATAAAATTCTTCTTTGGAATCAAGAAATAAAAATTTACTTTGGATAAATTTTTCATATTATTCTGGTAACTTTCACATTTTAATGAATAGTAAAAACACGCTATATTTTAATTAAAAACAACTTTTTTCATCATAATATCTTATGTGGTTAAATTATAATATTGAATGGTTTTAAATTATAAATAGAATATATTTTTACCATTTAATATAATTTATGTCATTATCATTGATTTTACCTTGAATTCGTAGGTTAAATCAATTCAATCTTTTGCAATGTTTTAAACAAAAACCCGTTTTTATTCGACAACGGGATTAATTTTAATTTAATTTCTGCAACTTCTGTGTATGGAATTTTAAAAAATGGATTCCATATTTGGAATCAGTGGGTCAAAATTATTTTAATAAGATACTTTTTATTTTTGGGAATTATGAATAGTAACTACGGTAAATTTTATTTACCATAGTTAAAGGTAAATCGTGTAATTAAGGGTAAATATAATATTTTAAAATTACCCTAACAAATGTAAAAATCCTATTTTATGACTAAAAGTCGACCCATATCACCTAAGGGTCAGATTAGAATCATTTAATGAACATTTGCCCATGATAATAACTTAATTATTATTAAAACCAAAGAAAGTGACAACATGTCACTCTCTTAAATTTTATAAGTATATTAATTTTAATTTAGTGATAAACTTCATGAAACTTCGAACATGAATAGTCTACAGAAAGCTAATGAAATTATCTACATCATATAAATTTATTTATAATTTTTAGGGATTAAATAATTATCATTAATTATGACAAAATAGTGATGCAGAAATTGTTTATCTAGTGAAAAATCAAGAATAATGTTTTTTTAAACTAATAGTGACCATAAAATGCACAAATACCTAACCAAAACTTATTGGACATGTAAATGTAAACCATAAGCATCCAATGGTCGAATATTTGACCATTTGGAGCCTTATAAAAGCGATTATGACACTTATATTATTTCATTTTAAATGATGCCAAAGTTGTCACCTTCATAATTTAATAAATATAACAATTTAAATATTGTTATTTTAAGAT
Source organism: Viscum album (assembly GCA_963277665.1). Classification (NCBI taxonomy): domain Eukaryota; kingdom Viridiplantae; phylum Streptophyta; class Magnoliopsida; order Santalales; family Viscaceae; genus Viscum; species Viscum album. The sequence goes on from OY728142.1 coordinate 820,397,576, forward strand.
GATAAATTCGAGTAAAAGTATTACTGTGAAAGGTAATATATTTATCTTCATCATAGAATTTTATTTTAAATTTTATACAACAAATAAGTATATTAAATAATTATACAAAAATGATGTAGTAATTATTTTATTAAGAGATAAACCAAATAAATGGTTTCAAAAATAATAAAATAAGTATTATATGAACTATTTAATGTGATAAACTAATTTTATATATACATATGACCTTTTATTAATATATTAAAGCTTTTAGTTCGAACATATCTTCTGTATATATTTTAATAAATGAATAGTTTCAAAATTGACACTATTGTTATTTTACAAAAATAACATATTATAAAATTGTTTAAAAATCACAAAAATATTTAAAAATTATAAATTTATATTTATATGGTCTATAATGTTATAAATTAAACAATTATGGAAAATTCACAACAAATAAGTAATTATTTGTTATAATTTAAAATTTAGAATTTTATTACCACAAATAAACTTAAATAGATTAAATAAGGATAAATCAAAATGATAAGGTTTAAAATAAGATCCAAACATGTCTAAATTTGATTGGTTGATGAGATTAAAACCCTATCTCATCTAACCTTCGAATATGAGTCATTTTTGGAGGTTTTTATGTGGGGTTAGATTTATTATAAATTAATATTTTTAAGAATTCCTAAGGTGCCCCTCTCCTCCCTTATAAAAGGGCACCTCCTCCCCCTCCTCCTCACACCAAATTGAGCACTCAAGCTCGGCCAACCCCTGCAAAAATCCCTTCTCCACTTCCCTAGAATAGTCCTAGAGGTCCTGGTCTTCTTCAAAGACCAATCTTAGTTCCCTAAGTGAAGGATTCAAAGAAGCGTTCCAAAGAAGAGGTAATATCCATTACCGATCTTTTCAATTTCTTTCTTCTTCAACTTCTTCTTCTTTAGTTGTTTCATGATAAATTAATAACATAAGTATTACTTACATACTGATATGTTATTATAAATATGAAACAACCCTAATTCACCTTCTATCCAACCTACGGAAAAATGAAATCACCGCGCGTGCGTACGTACGGAATACCGTCTCCACGCCGTGGTGTAATCTATTTTCCACCATCACTTTAAAAGGATGGGTATAATGGTGTAATGAGTAACTATTTATGATTATTATAAATTAATATTGATACTGAAATAATATATATATACTCCAATACAGTTCCACGATCATAGGAACGATATCATCACTCGTGCGTACGTACGGAATACCGTCTCCACGATGTGATGCGACTTGTTCTTCATGATAATAATTACATAGTAATTATATAAATTGAATGAATAAATATGATATATGTTACACTAATAACATTCTGGATATAAGGTATCTATAACCTTAAAAGAAGAATAAGTATGTATTCGGCAAAACACGCATAAGAACAAAAGGCAATAAAGACCCGAGTAACAAGTAAGAATGAAATATTACTATCAAGAAGCTAAGAATATGACCATATATGATATCATATCAATATGTATGATTCCGGAATAAGTCAATAACATTATTTAAACCATTATATAGGAGCTTCGGACACGTACAAAGCAAATTGGACCCAAGGTAAGGGAAATATCACAATCTCATTTTTATTCGAGATTGTTTATACATTGAAATTTACTGGGGTGTATTTTATCATCCACATCCATGTTTCCTCAACATGTAATATTATTTTCATCCACCTACAATTGTTTAAAACCTATTTTACCCTTTGGTGAGTTTTTAGTAAAAGATATGAAAGGAATCTTTTATCGTTTTTCATACGAGGTACTTTTTGACTTTTCCGACAAAAGTACGAAGAATGTTTTTTTTACTTATACGGCATGAATGGATTTTTAAAACATTATTTCCAAGAAGCTTCCTTTACAAGTTTTAAAGTTTATTTTTAATCAACTTATTTTATTTTAAAGTTGTATGACATGTTATGAAAGGAAAAATGTTTTTTAAGAAGAAAGGATATTTTCCTCAAGAATGGAGTTCAAGTGTTTTATCAAAATGATTTTCCATCTAAGATAATAAAGGGTTCTGTTTTTATCCCTATTATTAAATTGATTTTTTTCATGTTGTGATGAAATTATTTTTATGAATTCCTTTATCTTATATGAATTGATTTATGATGTCATGATGTTTCAAGAATCCCATTTTTGTTACATGTGTTATGCGATGATGTATGTTTTATGATTATGTGGCACACATAAGAAAGGATTCATTATAAGATGGGTGGGACCTATATCTCCCTCCAATGCATTGGGTAATGATTTTATATCTCATGAGATAGACAGGGCTGGAACGGTAGGTTATACCGGTTCAGTGAAACAGGACTGAAACGAGGGTTACTCGATTCAGAAAGGGACTTTGTCCACTAAGATAGTCTTGGCAATTAGTCTTGACTAAAAAGAAATGATTATCTATGATTATGTGTATATGCCACAAAGTTTCATGTTTTAAGTTATGATTATTGGGATTACTTTTTCACTCCCATGATTTATCCCATGATTATGAAATTATGCTCTCTTTTGCAGGTTATGATTTCCAAAATGTTATGTTCTTATGAAAATGATGTGATTGATATTTATTTTGTTTACCCTTACTGAGAATTTGAGCTCACCCTTTTATGTTTTCTTTTCCCCAGGATATAAAGAAAGGTTTTAGGTAAAAAAAGGGAATATCTTTAGGGGAGATATTGAAGATCTTTCACCACGATTAGAAGATTACCTTCCGAGTTTCCAAAGACACTAAACTATTACGATCCTTGTGTGTGTGTGTTTTTGTTATGTACTAAGTATTCCGCAAAAGTAATGTAAAGTCTATGTACGTCAGGCTTCGGGTCTCTACAGTTCCAAACCCAAAAAACATTGAGGATGGTTTCACATACTTTATTTAATTCATAGGTTGAGGCAATAGAGATTGAAAAATATATGGAGCATCAATAGTGGATTGATTCCATGAATAAATAATTGTATAATATTGAGAAAAATTAAGTTTGGGAGCTGGTACCCAAACCTGAAGATAAAAATATGATTGGAATAAAGTGGATTTTCAAGAATAAGATGAATTAAAATGGTAAACTTATAAAAGATAAAGAAATGATAGTTTGTAAGGAATAAAAATAGGTTTAAATAATTTATTCTTATAAATCCTTATTAAAACATATAATGATTATAAATGATCAAAATATTTCATGATATTTTTGGAAAAATGAGATATAATATATTCCAAAAGGATATTAATTCTTCTTTTGTCGGTAGAGAGCTGTTAGAAGATGTGTATTATAACACACTAAGATTTTTTGAATTTTATTCCAAATAAATATAATCTTTTCGATATTTTTCATTATATTCACTATTGATATTATAATTCATGACATGCAACATTGATTTTAGCAAGCGTTACATGTAACATTGTGTTTAAATGAAACATGATTGATCATAAAAATATTATTATTTAAAATGATAGTTATCAAATTTCCCTGGGAATATAACATATTAATTAGATTAAATATTTTATGAAAATATATGGTTTTCCCAAGAATATTTAATGAATTATTTGGTTCCCAATTAATTAGAAATTTAAAATCAAAACTATTTAAAAATATAAGAAATATTTTTCTGAAAAACAATTTTTAAGAAAAAACACAATATACATCAATAGATTTTAGAATATGTGGTGAATTGTTCTAATGAAAATATTATATCATATATTCAATAATCTGATTATAATTCATCTTATTTTTTCTATATAAGATATAACAATGTAACGCCCTGACCCCAGTTACCCAGAGTCGGTGTATTATTACATAGCATTGCCTTGATCACAAGAAAGATCAAATCTCGAAAGACCGATTCATTTAGTAGCCTTGGAATAACTAGATACATTAATGAAGTTTACATTACATCATAAAATGAAAACTACAACAACATAGTCTCCATAGTCTACACTCTTATCCCCTCATATTATCTGTCCCGGTCATTCATAATTTACTTCTTCATATTCTGGGAAAAATAAAACATAGAAAAGGGGTGAGCGCAAATGCTTAGTAAGGATAACAATATAGAGGAAACTTTCATAAATAAGAATAAACATTGAAGGCAATGTATAAATAAAACAAAATCCTTTTAAACTTGAACTTCAATATAGTATGGCAAAAATAAAATGAAATAATTCCATTTAATTATTCACATGGATATTCTACTAATCAAATAATCACATGCAATATCAATAACCACTTTCATAATGATGAAATGAATAATGTCAGACTATCATAACCACATAGCCAAGGCCTCGTGCCAAGACTACAAATAAGATTTTTCGAAGGACTTGTGCCAAGGAACTAGTTTGTCTCACAAGACCTACCGATGCATCGAGGAGCTATAGTGGGCTCCACCCGTCACATATTAAGTCTAATGCATTCCAATAGAAAAATGTTTAAACATAACATAAACATTCGTATTAAAACTAGCATACGAAATGTAAATAATTCATCCATAAACCATGAATGGTATAAAAATAACACATCCACAGTCAAACATATCACAAAACCATCAATACAATATAGAAGTTTTGTATCATATTAAATCAACTTCAAATAAGTGTAAAATCCATCAAAGGATGTTGACATAGATGAAATCAAAACTCTTTTTAGAGAAATATCTCTTTATATTTTGAAATCATTTAAGAGTCATATATTTATAAAATAAAACATTTTATTTTAAAATATTCTAATAAGCTTGTAAGGGTAGCTTCGACGATTTTATAAAGGCAGAAAATAACCGCACCCGCTGTATAAGTTAAAAAAACACTCTTACCTTAATTCTATCGAAAGGGTTAAAAAGGACCTTGTTTGGAAAACGACGAAAAGATTCCTTCATAAACCACTTATAAAAGTCACCAAGGGTATAAATGACTTTAACCCATATTCTAGTAAATAGTAAAAATGTTTTGAAATACATTTTTAAGAAACATGGATTTGAATGATAAAGAAGTCCTAGTAGATTATTACGTATAAACAACATCAGATAATGAAGAGATTGTGAAGTAAACCTTTACCAATTTGGTAACCTACGAAACAAACACCCCATGAAAGAGGTATCATACAACTAATATGTAAATACAAATAAATTAATGTGTATTACACAAAGAATACAATAATGGGAAGTACATACACCACACAAAAGGTAATAGTGGAAATATAGCATGAATCTGACGGGAAAAAGGAGTGAGATGAAAACCCCTTACCTTGTACTTTTCCTTGGTTGGGGGTAGTTTAACCTCTTGTATAATGGTGAAATAATTGTTATAAAATTATTCAAGAATCATATACTTTAATATGATGTCCTATATGATATTTTAACATTTCTTTGTTAATAATATCTTAGAATTATCGTCGTTTCGGGTGTTAACTTACTCGTTTTCTTTTATATGTTTTGTTACATAATCTGTGTTTGTTATGGATAGGATGTATCTTATTCATATCCAGAATTATATCAAGTCCTTAAATACTATTATTAGTCATCAAATGATAATTATACTTGAATGGATACGATGGAGAATGAATCTCATCGCGTTCGTGGAGACGGTAGTCCGTACGTACACATGAGCGACAATATCATTATTTTGATATTAAAATAATATAAGATTGGATGGTATATAATATATACAGAATAAGTATCATTTTATATTTATTATTTATATGAATTAAACATCATTATTATACCCATCCAAATAATAATTTATTGAATAACAATTACACCACGACGTGGAGACGGTAAGCCGTACGTACGCACGTATCGTGACATGTTATTCAAAGGGTAGATAGAATACTGAATATGGTTGTAACATATTTATAATAACATCTCATTTTATATAAGATACTGGAGTTATTATTTTAGAATGGTAATAACAAATAAAGAATAAGTGGAAGAAGAAAAGAACTTGAAAAAGGGTGGTGAAATTATTACCTCTTCTTCGTGTTCTTCCTTTTGATTTGATCAAAAGGGATCCTTAGGTTGGCTTTATGACTAAAATAGGGCCTCTAGGATGAAGTTATGTAAGTTGAGAGAGTATTTGGGCCGATTTTGGACGAACCGAAAGACTTTGAAGGCATGACTTAATGAGAAGTAGGAGTTCTCTTTTATAAGAGGTGTGAGAGGCACCTTGGGAACTGCTAGAAATATTATTTTATAATAAAATCATATTCGGTTTATAATGGCTCCAAAGTGGATTATATAAAGGTTAAGGTGGGGATAGGTCGAAAACCACTCATCCAATAGGATTTATACAGGTTTTGGTTACAATATTAACCTTATCTTTAGGTATAAATTCTTAGCTAATTAGTTTCACTTTTACAATGTCTTTTTTTATTTTTTATTATATGGTTAATAAACTTACTATATACATCAAAGAGACCACGAAGTTTTCCATTAATGATACACCTATCCTGATATAAGTCTCTTGGCCTAACCGTAGATTTTTAGGAATTTAATATCAATTAATAATATAATATTTGATTTAAAAACTCTTTTATGTTAATTTTTACACTATTAAATAGTTTATTTTTGTAAAAATTATTACAGAATGATTACTTAGAAAAAAGTTAATTAAATAATTCCTTATATGTCATATTAACCTATAAAATTAGTTTAATTCATAAAAAGTTAGAAATTATATATATTGGGGTATTTATAATATCAATTATTTTAATTTTTTCACTATTATGGTAATTACAACATCACTATTGTGTCATAAATAAATTATATTATATAATGTCTAAAAATTATAAATAAAATATCATTATGTAGTAAATCTTTTTATCTTTCTAAATACTATTTATAGTAGAACATCCAACATATATAACCCTAAGTAAAAATTGTTTTTCTAAAATATATATGTTTTCATCATTTTTGTATTTATTTTAACTTAATTTAAATAGTGTCCTTATCACCTACAATTGGCTCCATGGGGTCCCAAAATCTACCCAAAGATGTCCATGTTCGTACATGTATCCACCAATAAGGTTAGGACAAATTTTATGGTAATTTAGTATTATTATAATATTTTTTTAACCCTTATTTACCGGATTTACCCCTAACCATGGTAAATAAAATATTTACCGAAGTAATTATTCAAAATGTCTAAAAATAAAAGTTAACTTTTTAAACAAGATAAACATACTAACTCCAAATATGGAATCCATTTTTCCAAATTCAAAACAAAAAAGTGGAAGAAATTACTATAAAATTAATTCCCGTTGTTAAAACAAAAAACGTTTTTTAAGAGATAATAACTATCAAAAGATTGACACTTGTTTATGTACGGTTTAACTGTAAAATTATGTACAATGACCAAAATTGTTTTAAATGGTAAAAATATATTCTAAATATACTTTAAAACATCTCAAATTCATAATTTATCAATATAAATTATTTGGATTAAAAAATTTGTTTTTAATTAAAATTTAGTAATTTTCACTATTCATCAAAATATAAATGTTATCCGAAAAGTTCCAAAATTTCAACCTAGGCTAAATTCGATATTCTGAATCCAAAAATGAAGTCCATTTTGAGATATAAAATTTATAAAATTTAAAAAAGTAGATATTACTATTCATAACGGCTAGTTTGATTGGTTGTGGTGTGTTAGAACTCGATGTTGCATACAACACAAGCTATCACATTATTCAAAGAGAAGAGTACTTTAGAAGCTTGGGGTGTTACATTCTCCCCTCCTTCAAATAATATCATCCTAGAAATTTCTAGAATACTACCGCATGAAGATACTCGGGTGGTTCTTCATCATAAGTTCCTCGGGTTCCCACGTTGCCTCTTCCATTTTATAGTTTCTCCACAAAACTTTTACCAGTCGCGTCGTCCGGTTTCTCAGTAATTGTTCTCTCATATCAAGAATCCGGATGGGATCTTCACAATTAGATAGATCAGATTCGAGTTCTTATTCTTCAAAGGTGAGTAAATGAATTGGGTCAGGCATGTATTTCCTCAATAGATATACGTAGAACACATTGTGAACTTTGGAGAGACTTGGCGGCATTGCCAATAGGTAAGCTATAGCCCCAATTCATTCTAGAATTTCGAAAAGTCCGATTTTCCTGGGATTCAATTTACCTTTCTTACCAAAACGTATGACTCCTTTCCATGGAGATACTTTCAGGAAAACATTATCACCGACTTGAAATTCCAAATAGTTCCCTCGATTATCGGCATAGCTATTCAGCCTACTTTAAGCTGCTTTGATGAGATTTTGGATTACCTTCACCTTTTCCATCATTTCCTCCACCAGTTCTGGACCTACATGTTTTCTTTCACAATCATCATCCCCACAGGTTGGTGTGCAACATCTCTTTCCGTATAACGCTTCATATGGTCCAATCTGAATACTAAAATGGAAGCTATTGTTATAGGAAAATTCTACCAGAGGTAAATAATGATCCCACATACCCTTAAAGTCAAGTGAGCAAGATCTCAACATGTCTTCTAAGGTTTGAATAGTTCATTCTGATTGTCCATCTGTTTGAGGGTGGTTGGCAGTGCTCAAATGAAGTTCAGTATCCAAGGCTTTCTGAAGAATTTTCCAGAATCTTGATGTAAAACGGGGATCACGATCAGAAACAATCGATAGGGGTACTCCATGAAGTATCACAACTTCATCAATATATAGTCTTTCTAGACGTTCCAGTGGTAGATCTTCTCTTATAGCAATAAAATGTGCTGACTTGGTAAGACGATCAATAATAACCCATATTGCATCGTTCCTTATAGGATTCTTTGGTAGCCCCATGACAAAGTCCATCATAATATTGTGCCATTTCAACTTAGGTATGGGATGAGGTTTCATGACTCCTCCAAGTTGTTGCCTTCACGATTTCACATCTTGACAAACCATACATATTGACACAAAATCAGTAAACTCCCTCTTCATGTTTTCCCACAAAAAATGTTCCTTCAAATCTCTATATATTTGGTGCTCCCAGGGTGTATAGAGAAAATGGAACAATGAGCATCATCCTGCAATTCCCTTTTTAGAACAGGTATATCGAGAACACAAAGTCTCTTCCCGAATTTCAAAATTCCTTCTTCATACACAAAGTCTCTCAATCTACCATCATTCACAGCTTTAATATTCTTTTGAAATTTTTCATCATCAGTATGAGAACTCTTAATCCTTTCTAGTAAAGATGGTTTGGAAACCATTTGAAAAAGCATTGATGTTTCATCTTCCCTGGTTATTCCCATGTCCATCTTCACTAGATCCATGAAAATTGGATCCCTTTCAATTCTCATATTGGTCAAAACTCCATGATCTTTTTTGATCAAAGCATCTGCCACCTTGTTTTCTTTCCCCTGTTGGTAGTGTATCATACAATCATAATCCTTGATTAATTCAAGCCATCTCTTTTGCCTCATGTTGAGTTCTTTTTGTGAGAAAATATACTTCAAACTCTTGTGATCAGTATAAATCTCACATTTTTCACCATAGAGGTAGTGCCTCCATATCTTCAAAGCAAAGATCACAACTACTAACTCGAGATCATGAGTAGGATATTTTTGTTCATGAATTTTCAACTGTCGTGATGCATAGGCAATAACCCTATCATTCTGCATAAGGACACAACCAAGTCCTTTCTTCGATGCATCACTATAAATAACGAACCCATCATTCCCCGATGGTAGAGTCAATATAGGAGCATTGAATAATCTTCTATTCATTTATTTGAAACATTCTTCACACTCTTTTTTCCAAACAAATTTAACCCCTTTATGTGTGAGCTTTGTTAATGGGTTAGCCAATCGGTCAAAATTCTAGACGAAACGTCGATAATAACCTTCCAAACCAATAAAACTGCCTACCTCAGTTTTACTCGTAGGTGCAGGCCATTCTTGGATTTCCTTGGTCTTAGAAGGGTCAACATAGATTCCATCTATAGAGACAATATGGGCAAGAAAAAAAATCTCCTGAAGCCAGAATTCACACTTGCTAAACTTCCCATATAATTCATGTCTTCTCAGAGTCTTTAGGATAATGCGCAATTGATTTTCATGATCTTCGTATCATTTTGGTTATAATAAGATATCATCAAAAAATGACACCACAAATTCATCGAGATATTCATTGAAAACTCTATTCATCAGAACCATGAATAGAGAGGGTGCATTAGTCAATACAAAAGGCATTACTGTAAACTCGTAATGACCGTACCTTGTTCGAAATGATGTCTTCGGAATGCCTTCCTTCTTCACACACAACTTATGGTATCCGGATCAAAGGTAAATCTTTGAAAATTATTGAGCTCCATGAAGTTGGTCAAATAAATCATCAATGCGAGGTAGGGGATACTTGTTCTTTATTGTTATAGCATTGATCTCCCTGTAGTCAATACATAACCTCTTAGATCCATCTTTCTTTTTAACAAAAAGAACATGGGCTCCCCATGGAGAAACACAAGGGAAAATAAATCCATCATTACTCAATTCCTCTAGTTGTTTCTTTAGTTCGACTAATTCCACAGTGGCCATTCTATATGGGGTCTTCGATATAGGCCTTGATCTAGCAATTAAATCAATGGAAAATTCAACTTCTCGTTTTGGAGGATGTCTAGGTAAATCTTCCAGAAACACATCTACATACTCTTTCACAATAGGTACATACTATATTTGAACATTCCTTTCCTCAACCAAGGTAATTTCATCCTCTTCCTCCCCAATAATTGAATTTAGTTGAGCTACTGGGGGTGGATCTAGATAAGAATTAGGTGGTGACGATTATTCTCTAAAGATAAGATATTCTTTATCATCATTATCATCAAAAATCGTAACCTCCTTCTTCTTACAATAAATCTTATCATCATGGTCCGAAATCCAATACATACTGAGGATTATATCAAACTCAATCATAGGCATTACGATGAGATCAGTGGATAAAGAATATTTATGTGCTCTAATGGGGACTGATTCACAAAACTTTATTGCAATGATGCTTCCCTTAAGAGTTTTAACTAACAACTCCTTTATTAAATCAAATTAGAAATATCTAATTTTCTTAGAAAACTGGGAAGATATGAAATAATGTGATGACACATAATCAAATAATGAATTTTCTAAACTTGAGGAAACCATTAAATTACCTGCCACCACGTCTTTCAGAGCTTCTACCTCAGCAGTAGTGATAGCATATGCTCGGCCTTGATCCCATGGCCTTTTCTGAGGTAAGTTCCCCTGACGCATAGGGCATTCATTTGCATAATGTCCCATATCCCTGTAATTTTAGAACTGAAAATTGGTAGCATCCTTCTTCCCTTTGAAATCATGATCTTGGTGGCCTTTTTAACAACACTTGTAACAGACACCCATTCCCATCAAGCAAGTACCGAGGTGTTTCTTCCCACATTTACCACATGATGGATATTCAACCTTTCCCTTCTTCCCCTTATTTACATTTCCAGATTGATCAGCAGATATATTCTTCTCTTGCTTTGCTTTAATGTCATAAGACTTAGAGAATTCCTTTTCTATCTTGATAGCACATGAGACAATGTCTTCATATGATGAAAAGGATTGTGAGACAAATGATCGATGGAGAAATGGTTTTAACACATCAAAGAAAAGATCAATCATACTTCTTGGGTTACGTATATAATCTCTAGCATACCTTTCTAACCTAGTAATGTTAGCCTCATACTTTGTGACATTCTCAACCTCTTTTTTTCTTAGACTCAGAAATTCGCTTTCCATATCTGCTCAATGGTCATGAGGAACTTATTTTTCGAAAAACAGATCTTTAAACTCCCTCCATTCCATATTTGATACTTCATCATCTCCCTTCATGTTTTGAATCAATGACCACCATTGATCAACATCTCCAGTGAGGCGGTAAACTACCATGATAACTTTTTTCCCTTTCACTACTCCCCAAAGCCTGAAATATTTTCTCTAGGGAATTTATCCATTTCTCAGCTACTAAGGGATTTGTACTCCCATTGAACATGGTGGTTGTTTCCTCATGAAGTGATCTAACATTGATCCTCCACGCTGCGGATTAGGGTGCTCCATACGGGTAAGGTTATTATTCATAACCTAAGTGAGTTGTCCCAGTATGGTGATTAGATGATCGACACCAGTTGCATCACCATCTTCACTATAATTATCTTGAGCAGGAGGGAAATCCCTACATGTAGTGCACGCATTGATATAGTTTCCATTTCTTCCACTAGCCGCCATTTCTAAACTATGGCATAAACTAGACCAGTTTATGAATCAAAATACATAATTATATACTTATAAAACACTTAACATAAATTGAACTATTTATGTGTATAATCCATAATCATAATTTTTTTTGAGGATGTATATAATCATAAACCCTTCATAATGATTTGTAAAGAAAATGAGAGTTATCCTAATCATATCACCCGGGAGTGTCGTAACCAAGCGTGCAGCAAGGCCAGTTGTCGCGCACCAGTTCCCGTTCGAGTCTAGCTCAAAGCAGTGTTTTCGGGTTTTACCCCTAGGTACATCTTTGCCAGAGCCACCTCTACCTGCTCGTATCTAGACAGGGATGTATTTCTCGGAAAACTCACAAAATCTCTACAATACCAAAATTCTAGGAAGTTCTTCTATACTAATCCTTAAAGTCCATCTTAAATCTATGTGCTCTAATCCGAGTTTATCTAAATATAGCTTCCAAGGTTTTAACTAAACTTCCTCTGATACCAACTGTAATGCCCTGAACCCAGTTACCCAGAGTCAGTGAATTATTACATAACATTGGCATGATCACAAGAAAGATCAAATCTCAAAATACCGATTCGTTTAGTAGCCTTGGAATAACTAGATACATTAATAAAGTTTACATTACATCATAAAATGAAAACTACAACAACATAGTCTCTATAGTCCACACTCTTATCCCCTCATACTATCCCTTCAGGTCATTTATAATTTACTTCTTCACATGCTGGGAAAAATAAAACATAGAAAAGGGGTGAGCGCAAATGCCCAGTAATGATAACAATATAGTGGAAACTTTCATAAATAAGAATAAATATTTAAGGCAATGTATAACTAAAACAAAAGCCTTTTAAACTTGAACTTCAACTTAGTATGGAAAAAATAAAATGAAATAATGCCATTTACTTATTCACATGGATATTCTACTAATATAATAATCACATGCAATATCAATAACCACTTTCATAATGATGGAATGCATAATGCCAGACTATCATAACTACAAATCCAAGGCCTCGTGCGAAGACTACAAATAATATTTTTCCAAGGCCTTGCGCCAAGACACTAGTTTGTCTCATGAGACCTACCGATGCATCGAGGAGCTATAGCAGGCTCTACCTGTCACATATTAAGTCCAATGCATTCCCATATGAAAAGGTTTAAACATAACATAAACATTCGTATTAAAACTAGCATACGAAATGTAAATACGTCAACCATAAAACATGAATGGTATTAAAATAACACATTCATAGTCAAACATATCAAAAAACCTTCAATACAATATATAAGTTTAGCATCATATTAAATCAACTTCAAATAAGCGTAAAATCTATCAAAGGATGTTGACATAGATGAAATCAAAACTCTTTTAAGAGAAATATATCTTTATATTTTGAAATCATTTAAGAGTCATATATTTATAAAATAAAACATTTTCATTGAAAATATTCTTATATTCTTGTAAGGGAAGCTTCGACGATTTTATAACGGTGGAAAATACCTGCACCCACCGTATAAGTTAAAAAACATTCTTACCTTAATTCTGTCGAAAACGTTAAAAAGGACCTTGTTTGGAAAACGACGGAAATATTCCTTTATAAACCACTTATAAAAGTCAACAAGGTTATAAATGACTTTAAACCACATTCTAGTAAATAGTAAAAATGTTTTGAAATACATTTTTAAGAAACGTGAATGTGGATGATAAAGAAGTCCCAGTAGATTATTACGTATAAACAACCTTGGATAATGAAGAGATTGCGAAGTAAACCCTTACCAATTTGGTAACTTACGAAACGTTCACCCTATGAAAGAGGTATCATACAATGAATATGTAAATACACATAAATTAAAGTGTATTACACAAATAATACAATTATGGGAAGTACATACACCACACCAAAGGTAATAGTTGCAATATGGCATGAATCTCACGGGAAAAAAGAGTGAGATGAAAACCCCTTACCTTGTACTTTTCCTTGGTTGGGGGTAGGATAACCTCCTCTATAATGGTGAAATAAATATTATTAAATTATTCAAGAATAATATACATTAATATGATATCATATATGATCTTTTAACATTTCTTTGTTAATAATATCTTAGAATTATCGTCGTTTCGGGTGTTAACTTACTCGTTTTCTTTTATATGTTTTGTTACACAAGCCATGATTGTTATGGATATGTTTTCTTATTCATATTCAGAATGATATCAAGTCCTTAAATACTATTATTAATCATCAAATGATGATTATACTTGAATGGATATTATATAGAATGAATCTCATCGCGTTCGTGGAGACGGTAGTCCATACGTACGCACGAGCGATAGTATCATTGTTTTGATACGAAAATAATATATAATTGGATGGTATATCATATATAAAGATTCATTATCATGTTATATTTATTATTTACATGAATTACACATCATTATTATACCCATCCAGATAATAATTTATTGAATAACAATTACACCACGACGTGGAGACGGTAAGCCGTACGTACGCACGTATGGTGACATGTTATTCAAAGGGTGGATAGAATACTGAATATGGTTGTACCATATTTATAATAACATCACAATATATATAAGATACTGGAGCTATTATTTTATAATGGTAATAACAAAGAAAGAAGAAGTGGGAGAAGAAAGGAACTTTAAAATGGGTGGTGAAATTATTACCTCGTCTTTGGGTTCTTCCTTTTGATTTGATCAAAAGGGATCCATAGGTTGGCTTTATGACTAAAGGAGGGCCTCTAGGATGAATTAAGGGAAGTTGAGAGAGTATGTGGGTAGAGTTTGGCCGATCCAAAAGGCTTTTAAGGTGTGAATTAATTTGAAGGAGGAGTTCCCTTTTATAAGAGGGGTGAGGGGCACCTTTGGAAAATCTAGAAATATTATTTTATAATAAATTTATATTTGGTTTTTAGTGGCTCCAAAGTAGATTATTTAAAGGGTAAGGTGGGGATTGGTCGAAAACCACTCCACCAATAGTATTTATACCGGTTTGGGTTACTATATTAACCTTATCATTATGTATTAACTCTTAGTTAATTAGTTTCACCTTTACAATGTCTCTTTGTATTTTTATATTATATGGTTAATAAACATACATTATACATCCAATCGACCCTTAAGTGGTCCATTAATGATACATCTATCATTATATAAGTCTCTTGGCTAAACCATAGTTTTTTATGAATTTAATATCAATTAATAATATAATATTTGTTTTAAAAACTCTTTTATGTCAATTTTGACACTATTCAATAGTTTAATTTTGTAAAAATCATAAAAGAATGATTACTTCGAAAAAGTTAATTAAATAATTTCTAAAATTTCATATTAATCTATAAAATTAGTGTAATTCATAAAAATTCTCAAATTAAATCTACTTGGGTATTTGTAATATCAATTATTTTAATTTTTCACTATTATGGTAATTACATCATCACCATTGTGTCATAAATAAATTAAATTATATAATGTCTAAAAATTATAAATAAATTATCATTATGTAGGAAATATTTTTATCTTTCTAATTACTATTTATAGTCTAAAATCTAACATATATAACACTATGTAAATTTTTTTTTTCTAAAAGATATATGCTTATGTCATTTTTGTATTTATTTTAACTTAATTAAAATAAAGTGTCCCTATCACCAACAAGTGGCTCCATGGGGTCCCAAAATCAACCCAAAGATGCCCATTGTCGGACATGTATCCACCAATAAGGTTACGACGCATTTTAGGGTAATTTATTATTATTATAATATTATTTTTAGCCCTTATTTATCAGATTTACCCTTAACCATGGTAAATAAAATATTTACCGAAGTAATTATTCAAAATGTCTCAAAATAAAAGTTACCAATTTACAAAATATGAACATCCTGATTCCAAATATCAAATCCATTTTTCCAAATTCAAAACACAGATGTGACCAAAATTAATTTAAAATTAATTCCCGTTGTTAAAACAAAAAAACGTGTTTTTAAGAGATAATAACTATTAAAATATTGACACTTGTTTATGTCTGGTTTAATTGTAAAATTATGTACAATGACCAACATTGTTTTAAATGATAAAAATATATTCTAAATATACTTTAAAACCACTCAAATTCATAATTTATAAATTTAAATTATTTCGATTAAAAAAGTTGTTTTTAATTGAAATTTAGTAATTTTCACTATTCATCAAAATATAAATGTTATCTGAAAAGTTCCAAAATTTCACCCCAGGCTAAATTAGATATTCCGAATCCAAAAATGAAGTCCATTTTGAGAGATAAAATTTATAAAAGTTGAAAAGGTAGGTATTACTATTCATAACGGCTAGTTTGACTGGTTGTGGTGTGTTAGAACTCGATGTTGCGTACAACACACACTATAGCATTATTCAAAGATAAGCGTACCATAGAAGCTTGGGGTGTTACAAACAATGAATCCAATTTTAAGCCTAAAATTTGTATTTTTATAAAAAATGGTTTTGTCACATTTTTATTAATTTATTGTAAAATGAATTTTTGAAAGTTATAGAAAATTTAATTGAAAAAATTAAATTCATTTCGTGAATCATAATATCAAAATTATATTAGGGTGAGTTTTTTATAATTTTTTAAAAATAATAATTTTTTAATAAATTCTGAAAAATATTAAATTTTAACTGAAAACATTATTTTTCATTTAATATACATTTAAAGTTAAATTGTATTTGAAATTGATATTAAATTTATATTAAATAATTATATATCAATTAATCCGAGTTATAAAATTTAAATCAATATTATATTGAACTTGAATATGATAATTTTATAAACATTTGAACATTTTCTCTTTGAAATTTATTTTTCTTATCACATATATGGGACTAATGTTAAATTTTGTTTACACTTATATGAATTGAATTAGAAAAAATAGATTTAATAATTGGAATAACAATACTTTATATTATCTGTTATGTTCAAATTAATTTTTGAAAAAAATTAATTGCCAATAGAGTAAAAATTAATTACCATTGTTAAGGTAAAAATGGGTTTACTGTTGGTTAGACTAATAATATAAGGGTTAAAAACTTATCTACCATCTATTTTATTGGAATATTTAAACCCTATAATGTCTAAGGATATAAAATAATAAAATTTAGATCCTTTTTAGGATAAATACATCAGTACACATTATTATTTTCAAAAATTAAATTTTTCCACTCACCTAACTTATAAAAGGCCACCCCACTCCTCTCCTCCTAATACCATCAAACAATTTTAGTTCAGTAATTCCATTCCCAAATAACTTAAAACATACCTACTTTTATCATAAAAGCCTTATTTATGATAGAAGTAATACCTATTAAGTATTTTGGTTTAATAATAATTAGGTTACCCGAAGAAGAAGAGGGTTGAATGTGTATGAAGGAAGTCAAGACTGTATTAGGGTATTTCTATAAAAATTTTATTTTTCTATGAGGCATATTTCATATTCACCATGTGTTTCATTAATTTTGTGTATATACTTCCCATTAATGTATCGTATTTTTATTCTACTTAAAATTATTGTTATTTACCTATCCATTTTAAGATCTCTCTTGCATGAGGTTTACAGTTCCAAAGTTACCAAATTGGTTAGGGATTTTTGTCTCCATCTTCTTTCATTGAGAGATGTGATTATTTTATGCCCATGTCTTCTTAAAATAATTTTATATATATCCACATTGACAAGTAATATCATGAATTTATTTATCCTTGTGATATTTCATGTTTAATTTAACAATATTTTTTCATGAGGTTTATATTTCAAAGTTACTAAAGTGGAAATGATTTTATGTTAATGTATAATCGTTTATCAGGATTGTTAACAATGTTGTTTCTGATGATAGAAATTTAAAATATAACTCTAGATAAACTGCTTAATTTTCTTTTCCTCTAGTTATGTCATTAGAATACATGTTTTTTCTTTTTTTCCCTCTCTTTATGTACCAATATTTCAAAAATAATGTTTTTAAAAAATCATTGTTTTAGTGGAAAACATATTTTTCCTAAAAACATTTATAATTTTTTTTAAATTTTACTTAATTATATTTTTTAATTAGTTTTTATGTACATTTTTACCCATTATTAACATTTCATATAATATTTTAGAAGGAATCATCATGTTGTTTTCTAAAAAAATACCTTTTTTTCTTCTACTAAAAATGTGAATGAAATATTTAGGTATGACATGAATAAAAATTTTCACTATGATGACCATTAATTTCAATGAAGTTTCTTTTATAAATTTTCAACGTTATTTAAAAAGTAAAGGTTTTCCAAAAAAATATGATTACAAAAAAATTCAATTTGGAAAGTTTATTTTCTTCAAGAAATGTCTTAAATGTTTTTTACAGCTTAATTTATAAGTTTTCAAGTTTGTTTTCAAAGAAAAACATTTACAAAATGTTTTTTTAAAATTTATTTTCAAAATAAATTTATCTTCTTCAAGAAAAGAACCATGTGATTTATCTTTGAAAACCTTTTACCATATAAGATGACATATTTTGAAGTAACTTATGATTTACTAGGGATGTGAACTAAAGATACCATTTTTATTTGTTATTTGAATAGTTTATGATGGAAACATGTTTATGAAACCCATTTCTATTCCATGGGTTTTACCATGACAAAATTCTTATAAACATTGTTTTGTTTTCCATAGGTTATTCTTTTATGAGATAACAAAATGATTATGAATCTTGACTTTCTTATACAGGTTATGATACAATGAAATGTCTTGTAAAACCCACAAATTTTTTTTGGATCTATTATGATAAATGTTCGATGATCATGTGGAAAATAAATGAGTGGATTATGTGAATGTTGGGACCTATATCTCCTTCCAATGCATTAGGTAATTATTAATATTATATGATATCAAGGGTACATGGGAGGTTATCCCAAGACCAAAATATTTTGCATTATAATTTATCCAAATATTGAAAGAGGGTTCATTGGTAGTCATCCCATGCCTGAAGCATGTAAATAGGTGGTTAGACCAAGCCTAACATGTTATGAATGTATTGGTGGGTTTTTCTAAAATAATATTTTTTTATTCATATGTATACTATAAAAAATTATTTCTTATTTCATTTTTATTCTCTCATGGATCATATTATTTTATTTCCATACAATTAATGTCTTATGAACTATTAAACATTATTCCATAAATCAGAAAGTTGATATTTGATATGCAGGTATTGTTTTCAAATGTTTTTATCATGTTCTCATACCCTTATGCCCATGTTATGTTTGTGTATGTCCCTTTTTTACCCTTACCAATCTTTTGATCTCAACATTTCATATAGTTATATTCGGTATGTTTTAAAGAAAAGATATAAGTAGTTTATGTTTGTATAGAGTACTTAAGAGAAACATCTTTATGGGATATATTGAATATATTTCACTAAATTATAATATTTTGTACCTATTAATCAAAGACACTAAACTATTATAGTCTTAAGGTCTGTTTTGTGTAATGTATTGAATATTCATTTAAAAAGATACAATATATATGTATGAAAAGACAAGGTCTCTATAGTTGGTTTCAATAAAAAGGTTCAGTTAACCATTAGAAAAAATGATATGAAAACTTCCGTGGGATACCTATGGATATTTCTAAATATATTTCTAGGTATGTCTCTAAGGAGAAGTCTATGTATGAGTTAAAGTTTAGAAATATGTCTTGGAATTTTTTAAATTATAGAGAATGTTGTTTCCATGCAATTACATTTATATCTAGATTGTAAAAGTGGATATGGTTTAGGAATAGTGGTGCCAAGGGGTAATTATTATACAACGGGTGCATTGTTATAGACTCAATCATCATCTAATTCATGACTACTGGTGTTACTGCACACTTGGTTTGACACTCTTGGGGGATATTCTTTAGAAATTTTCAAACACTTTATAAATTGTCCTAATGGATTGAAATAGATAATGGCCCTTAATAAACTAAGATAAACCTGAAATTTTATAATTTAGAAAACATATAAGTTATTTTTCATGATTGTGTGGATCCTTTCTATGATTAGTGTTGTTCACACTATGGATTTGTTTATTGTCAATGGTTTGAACCTGAAAGAACATCGGTAATGATAAGTTCGATGGACAATAAAAATGATTATCCTCTAAAGAATCCAAATGTTATGGGAGATGGAATAGAAAATCATATTATCATGCTCTCAAAACATTCTCATGTTATGAATAATACTAAAATTTAAAAAAGAAAATGTGGGAAAAACATTTTATTGAGTCCATCGTGAGATAAAATCCACCATCCTTTAGTGGTTTTTTTGGTCCACTAGTTATTTAGTAATGGATCAGTAGAATTTAAAGGTTATTTTCCATTCACTAGTGTTTAGATCATGAAATTTTTGATTATATATATATATATATCATTTGGATGGTAAAGTGGATCTAAGGTCAACTCTTTTCATGAATATGGGGGAATATGATAAAATTGAAACCATGTAATGGGATGAGTTGAAGAACTTAGTTTTCAATAATGACATTCGTCATATTAATCATAAAAAAATAGAGGAGTTCTGTGAAATAAATCTGAAGGATAATGAATCTATTCATACCTATGAAGAAAATAATAGAAGGATAATGAGTTATTCTTCTAGTATTATCCTCCAACCTAAAATTAAGGTTGACTGATTCTTCAATGACATCAAACCTTGTCTCTAATGGGTGTTATCCCTATGGGATGTTAGGATCTATGAATATATTGTCTGATGTTCTACCAAGGTGGATATGTAGGTTATAGTTATGTATCAATTTTATTATTTTTTTAATAAGAGTAAAATTTATTTCAAATAAAAATAAAAATATAATGGAAAGAAAAATATGATATTTAATTTTTTTCTAAATGTATAGAAATAAACATGGAGGAAATTTTCCTAAGGGAAAAAGTAAGTGTTTTATGTTTATAAGGGATAGTCATTGAGAATTTGAATTTCTAAGTGATGGGAAGAAGTTAGATAGTTTTTTAAATCGATAAAAATCTACATAGAATTCACAATCCACACTCTAGTGTTTCATATTCAATGAGTGTGGTTGTTATAAAAATCAATGCCACAATCTAAGAGATAATGAGGAAAATAAGACACCGTAACCACAAAAGTGAATGTAAAAATGGAAAAAGTATTCATTCATGATGGTTGAATTGAATGACGATAATTAGAGAACACTTATCCTCTACTCCCTAGTTGAAAATTTCATGTTTGATTTTGTATAGATAAGCCCTTTGAAAATATTATTATTTTTCCTTTAGTGATACTTCATGAGATTTTAAGCATTGATTATCTACCTCTATATTTATTATGGGGTAGTAAAAACACATTTTATATTCTATCATTACATGGATGAACTAAATAATCCAGTATAATTTTTTTGTATAAGGTAAGATCTTATTTAAGGAATAAAGGGTGGATTATATTTTGTAAATAAATATGCCTCCATGTAATATTAACCAAATAGTTATGCATACCATCATGTGTTTATTAGTTTAAGTATTATCAAAAGTTTAAATACATTAACACCCCTTTTTAGGTTTTATGTTATGTGAGTTTATCAAGATTAATGATATATTAAGATACATTTATGAAAATACATCCCTTTGGTCTTTTATATTTTTTAGTAACAATGTTATTCAAGGGGGGATTTCTTTCCATATTTTGGAAATATTATTAAAGGAACTTGACACCTTTGGGGTTTATCTGATCACTGATGATGAGGTAATTACAGTTTTTATTCGATCACTGTATGAATTCAGAACACTTCTTTTCAATCCTTGAATATTTCCCTCTAGATCTTCCCACTAGAATATACATCAAGAAAGTTGTAAAATTCATGGAGTACCACGTTCATTTGTATCTGATCAGGAATAAAAGTTTACCTTGATGTTTTCACGATGTATTCAACTTTCCGTTGATATAGAGTTGAGTTTGACACTGTGTAACATCCTCATATAGATGGTAATTCAGATACAACAATTCAAACACTAGAGGATATTATACGATTTTGTTCATTGGATTTCAAAGGTGTTTGGTATCACACCTTCCTCTAATAGATTTTTTATAAAAGAATATCTTTCACTCAATAATTTAGATGGATACTTACGAATCCCATTATATGTACTGGAATGAATTATTGGAATGGAAGCTATTGGTACATGAGCTAGAGGATTAGATGGAAGAAAAGGTTAGAACCATTGATAAATGTGTAATGTCTATGCCAAGTTGAATGAAATTTTATGACGATAATCATCGACATAATCTATAATTTTTTAGTATGTGAAAAAAAATATTTCTAAAACATTATCCTTTTAAGAAAAAGAGAAAACTAATCCCTAGATATATCATTCCACTTAAAATACTAGATTTTATCAGAACAACAGCTTATCATTTAGTGATTTCATTAAACCTTTATCATGTTCATTATGTACTCTTTATTTCACTCGTGATGAACTACATACATGACCAATCACATGTACTGAAATCAAAGTTCATACAATTAGAACATGATATTTCTTATGAGGAATAGCTGGTTGAGATTATGGATTTAATATAGATTTTTCTAAAAAATAAGACAACACAACTTATCATTGTATTGTGGAAAAACTACTATTTTTAGGATGCAATGTGTGAACCTAAGAGCATAATGAGGAAAACATATCCTCAGTTCCTGGTACTAAAGTGATGAATTTTGAGGATGAAATTCAATTAAATGGGTGTATAATTTAACCCCCTGATATTTTGTGAATTTATTTTTCAAATATATTTAATATTTTCTATATTTTTCATTACACGTAATGCTAAGTTAAAATTATACATGACTTGTTATTAAAATATTTTTATTTAATATGATAGTTATAAACAAGCCATTGGAATGGAATGTATTAATATAATTAACTATATTATGACAATATAAGGTTTACACATGTATATATAATTAATTTTATGATAACCGATTAGATAAAAAATTAAAATCAAAATTATTTCCAAATAATGAAAATATT
Organism: Viscum album; assembly: GCA_963277665.1. NCBI lineage: Eukaryota > Viridiplantae > Streptophyta > Magnoliopsida > Santalales > Viscaceae > Viscum > Viscum album. The sequence continues at coordinate 820,420,906 of OY728142.1, forward strand.
TTATGAGAAAAAATTTTTTTGGTAAACAAACATGTTTTACTCAAAAAATTTTAAAAACCCATTTATTGAATTATTTTAATAAAATTTATATAGTATATATTCAATCAATTCATTAAAATTTAAATTATTTATTTTCTATACAATATATAAGAATAAATCCAATTTTTCCTATAAAAATGTATTTTTTTTAAAATGCAGTTTTGTTGCCTTTATTGCACACTTATTTTAAAAATAAATTTTTACACATTTAGTTGGTTCATTTGAAAAAATAAAAAACATTTATAAAATAATATTATCAAAAAAAATTATGCATAATTTTTGACTATTTCCAAAAAAAATATTACTTCACTGATATATAACAAAAAATACTAAATTTTGATTGAAAACTGCATTTTTTGTATAAATTATTATGAAGATAAATTATATTTTAATTTTTTTAAAGTAACAATAGCTTAATTATATATATATTAATATTATTTGAATAATTTGAGTAAAATTAAAATTAAAATTTTTAATAATAACATATTAAAATTATGAACATTTTCTCTTTGAAAACACCTTTCTCATCACATCAATGGGAATAATTTTATATAATATTTTGTAACATCTTTGAATATAATTAGAAAAAATGGATTATTTTTTGGAATAAAATTTGTTTTTATTATATATTATGGTATGATTAATTTTTGACCAGAAATAATAAGTAAAATAATAAAAAACAATTACCGTAGTTAATGGAAAAATTTGCTTATTATGGGTTAAACTAAAATGATATAGGTTAAATGACCTTAAATTATATAAAATATATTTTATAGCCATATTTTGGCCCAATAATTTATAAGACTCAATAATAATATATTTTATATATTTTTCATGCTAAAAAATTCAGTACACATTTTTCTTTTCAAAAATTACATGTGCTCCTCTCTCCTAACATAAAAAAGGCCACCCTCTGCTCTTTTCATCAGACCTTCAAACCCATTTATTTGGTAGTGAAATACCAAAATTACTTCCCAATTTACTTAATATAATCTCATAAGACATATTTTTGGAATATATCCAACATAATAAGTCTTTTGATGAAAAAATAAGTGGTTTTCTTGAAGAAGAGGAGGTTCAAATGTGTAGAAAGGAATTGAAGACTTACAGTAAGGTATTTTTGTTTAAATTTTATTTTTATATATTACACATTCCATATTCATCACATTTTTTTATATACTAACCATGAATTTATTTTTTACCTCCTAAACGTTTTATTATTTTTATTTATATATACAATTTAGGATCTCTCTTTCATGGGGTTTACAGTTCAAAATTTACCAAATTGTAATGTGATTTTTTTCTCAATTTTTCTTTTTAAGAGATATGATTATATTATGTACATATACTCTGTTATGAGGTGTATATATAACCACTTTAATATGTAATTTCATGAATTTAATTTCCCCGTGATATTTTAATTTTCATTTAATGATATTCATTCATGGGGCATACATTTAAAAGATATTACAGTGGTAAAAATTTTATGTTACAATCTCATTGTTTATCAATATTTTTTATGATTATGTTTTTCATAATATAATTTTATGATACATATCTCAATAAACTACTACCATTTTATCTCCTCATGTTATTTAATTAGAATAAATGGTTTCCCTTCATTTTCCTATCTTTATGTATGAAAGAGTTCAAAATAAATGTTTTAAAGAAAAAAATATTTCGAATGAAAACCATTTTCCTTCCAAAATTGTCACGACCTATCCCCGAGGTCCGTATCGTGACTAACCCAAGCCCAACTTCCATAGGACAGGGGATGGCGACTTGCACCAAAGTTGTAAATCTCTAAACTAGGAAGGCATTACCTTTATAACTGTAAACAAACACATCAGAGTACACAACTAGAATCAAAACACTATGTAAAAAATTATACAAAAGAAGTGATGGAATGTAAAAGGGTTAGGAAATACAATAACAACATGAAAGTACAAGTACAACTGGAAATCAAGTACAAATGAAGAAAAGTAAAGCAGCTATTGGTTCTTCCTCCGAGGTTTCTACCTAAAGGGTAGGTACAGATGGCCTCCTCGGCACTCCCATCTGCCGGATCCTCTGTGTATCGACTCGTCGTATGTTCCACCTCCGGGTACCATCCAGTCATGTCCACTCATCCACAGTCAGCGTTGTCCATCACCTACAACCAACACAATGAAGTGCGGTCATATCCCGTGCATGGGTGAGTATAACGATACTCAGTAGGGACCCCAAGACCCTTAATGTCTCACAAAAACCAACAAGGATAAACCACAAAGTACGAAATCAACAGATAATCCCACTTAGGTATATTCCCATACATATACCTATGTTATCAAATAATCCATCTCAATCATGAGGAAAGAAAAAAGTTACTAACTTAGCTTAACCAGGATTTTATTATAGGGGTAGTATCAATCTGAACCCTCGACTGCTAGAGAACTCATTCTCTATCGAGTATAGTGGGCATGTCACGTCACACATAGGCACTTCCCGCTAACTTGGACTGCTGAAGTACTCCTCCTATTGAGTACCGTGGATCTATCGTGCTCACACAGAGGCGCTCCCCACAGTGGGTCTGATGCGCTCACACAAAGGTGATCCCCCTATTTGCCTAATGAGGTACTCCACGTGTCGAGTACCGTGGGTCTGCAGCGCTCACACAGAGGCGGTCCCCACCGTGGGTTTGACGTGCTCACACAGAGGCACTCCCCACTAGGCTAGTTGAATCACTTCGAGTCGAATTGATCACCAGTCATCAAGTCTCATCCAGCTACTAGGTTCCCGCACAAATGCTTGATCGTCTCTGGAAGGTTTGCTCCACAAGGTACTAGTCGATACTCCAACTGTCAAGAAGTCCCATGTAGATGCATCTCAAAGGTCCTCCACGTCATAGAGGTCTCAAGGGAACAGACGGCATGTTAAATGGATGTCTGGTCTGTGGAGTCTTCATCACTATGTTGGCGGCTCAGCCCGAAGGCCTGGGCCATTTCGTCCAGCACCGTGAGGGGTGTGGCTGGGGCGACTTGGCCCAGGAGGCCGGTCGACTTGGAGGCCAACGGGTAGGCCGTGTGAGGCACAGGATCACTGTTGGCAGAGTGCGGGGGGCGCGGGCAAGCGGGCTGGACATTGGGCAAGCCAAAGGTGCACCGAGTAGGGCGCGGTAGGGGCAAGGTAGGCGGCGGGGGCGTCAGCAGGCCATTGGACTGGCAGCAGGGGCGCTGGCATGGCGCTACAAGGGTCGGGTAGGACGCGGAGGCATCAAATAGGGCACGAAAAGAGCCGACCATGCCATAGGGGCCCCGGCAAAGAATAGGGTCGGCCGTGGGCAGACACAGAGTAGGTCGCGGGGGCATCGGTAGGGAGCCGGGAATGCCGCAGTGTCCCCGACAGGGCGCAGCAGGGCTCGGGCAGGCTGTGGGGGTGTCGGCAGGGCGCCAGGTAGGACACGCGCAAGTTTCGGGCATGCCGTGAGGGCACCGGCATGGCACTGGGTAGGGCGCTCCAGGGGTTGGGCAGGCCACAGGGGTGTCGACAGGGTATCGGGTAGGCCATGGGCAGGCGGGCCGCGCGTCAGGCAAGGCATCCTAAGCTTTAGTGCACCGAGGGGGCGGCGCGATTCACAGAGGCCATGGGTAGCATGGCCTTCATCGTTGCCTTCGTCATTTCGTTGTCTCTTTTCCATGCCGAGGTTCAATCATAAACAAGATCGGTAGAGGGGTCAGGCCATATTGGTTTGGCCCACACCCTCTGCGTTTTGGTTAGTAACAATCGACCTATCAAGAAGGAAGAAGGTAATTTTCAATTGTTATTTTCAATCTCTACAACATTTCCATTCCAACCAATGGTGAGGAAAATGGTACAACATCAACAAGTAATAAATCCCCTACCTTTGATTCTTCGGTCATCGTTCGTTGATGTCGCAAAAAGATGGTCATCGATCCATGGTAGACAAACACGTCTCACATCGAAGGAGTCCAAGGAAAAAGGTCGGAGGGGGTCATTCTTTGTAGTCGAAGGCATCCCTCATCGGCCTTCTTCATCGGGGGAGCGTTCATCTTTCTTCGGTGGTCGTTCTTTGTTGGAGTGTTCTTCTCCTCCCCAAGCTCCACCAAAATTCCAAGGGAAAAATAATAGGTTAAAGAACTGTCTATTATTTGTTGGCACAATAATTAAAATTGTGTTGTTTAATTAAATGAGACAACGCATTTAATTAATAGAGTGGAGTTGGCTCAATTAATTGAAGAGGGTTTGCATAAATTAAATAAAGGGGAGTTGAAGAGTTTCTCCACCTTAAATGGGGGTTCCAAGGGGTTACAAGCCCGGGTGGTCCCCACAAAAATTATATCTTCCCAAAGGAGGTTATTCTCGGGTGGTCCCCACCACCATAAACTCTCATGGGCGATTAATCTGTGGTGTCCCCCACCTCTAACCTCCACTTAGTGGTTTTAACAACCAAGAATAAAAATAGAGTCACTACTTTTTTTTTATTTAATTTAAACCATAAAATCCCCAAAAACTAACTTTAATTCCCAACCATCTACCATCGAGGTGAAAGTCTTCATAAGCGAATACTGGAGCTTTGAGTTCAATGGTGGCCTCTGATTTCATTTCCGAGCACCGGTTCAAAAGTTATAAAATCTTGCTCATACGTTTACTGAACTTACCAGAAAAAAACTTTAAAATTTTATTGCGGGCACACCGGGCCTCCGAATCAAGCGCCATAAATTTTCCCAGACTTGTAAAAATCCCATGTATTAAAGAAAAAAAATTTGACGGAATTTACAGGTCTTTACATTCGCTCCACCTCAGGGATTTATGTCTTCGTAAGCTACAACTCGAACTATGGGAACAAATGGGGGTATTGAGGACTCATCTAAGCCTCCTACTCCCACATGCTCTCCTGGAGGTTCTCGTGCTGCCAGCGTACGTGCACTAGAGGTATTGACTGTCCACGTAGGACCCACTTCTGTCGATCCTCAATCTCCACTTGAACCTCCATAAAAGTCACCCCATCGTCGATGCAGATCTCTCCATGGTCAATGACGTGGGAAGGGTCGTGCACAAATCTCTTCAGCTGAGATACGTGGAAGACGCCATGCACTCGGTGCAACTAAGGTGGAAGAGATAAGTGGTAAGCCACCTCACCTTGTTTGCTGAGGACCTAGAAGGGTCCGATGAATCATAGAGATAACTTTATGCCTCGTCCAAATCTTCGTAGACCTCGTCGAGGTGAGACCCGTAGAAAGATGTGGTAACCATCCTCGAACTCTAGAGGTCTCCGTCTCCTATCAGCATATGACTTCTGTCTACTATGTGCAGTCTTCATCTGCTCTAGGATGATCTGAACCTTCTTTTTGGTAGCTCATACCATCTCTGGTCCCACCGGTGCTGACTCCCTAGGGTGTGTCCAGCACAGTGGCAATCTGCAAGGTCGACCATACAAGGCATCAAAAGGTGTCATCTCGATGGTGGAGTGATAATTGTTGTTATAGGAAAAAACCACCAAGGGTAAGTGATCCTCTGAGCTACGACCAAAGTTGAGGACACAAGAACGTATCATTTCCTCAATGGTCTGAATGGTCCGCTTAGTTTGATCATCTGTCTAAGGATGGAAGGCGGTTCTCAAATGAAGTTGTGTTCCAAAAGCCTCCAAAAACTCCTTCCATAGCCAGGATATAAACTATGTCTCACAGTCAGAGATAATAGTGGAAGGTACTCCATGTAGTCACATAATCTACATCACATAGAGGAATCCCAAAAACTCTACTGAACCCTGCTTTCTGATTGTTAGGAAGTGGGATGACTTGGTGAGTTGCTCAACGATCACCCAAATCGAGTCGTGACCCCTAGATGTATGTGGAAGACCCGTCATGAAGTCCATGGATAGCCCATCCCACTTCCACTCTGGGACCTCTAATGGCTGGACCAAGAATGCTAGTACCTGGTGCTCTACCTTCACCTGCTGACTAGTGTGGCACCGAGAGACAAAATCCGCTACGACCTTTTTCATATCTGGACACCAGTGCTGTCGACAATGGTCCTGGTACATCTTCACCACTCATGGATGTATCGCTAGAGGGGATGTGTGGAAATCCCTCAACACTTCCTCCAAAAGTTCCATTAGTACCAAGGTATGTCCTCTGAAGAGTATGACGTTCTCCCCTCCTTCAAAAAATCCATTAGGTGTATGCCCTGTGGATATCTGAGCATGTTGTGTCTCACAGTTAGAGTCCCCATGTTGTGCCTCCATGAATCGATGAGGAAGTGGGGGAGTGACCATAAGAGACTATAGGAATGCGGATTCATCTTTATCCAAAAAGGATATCTGTAAAGCAGCCAGCTACTCTGTCGCTTCTCCTAGTAGTTGTATACCAGTCCTCCTGTTGAGTTCTTCTGCAATAATGTACCCCTTTCCAGAAGTATAGACTATCTCGAAGTCATAGTAATGGAGGAACACAAGCTAACATTGTTGTATCTGGTTCATTTCCTTCTAAGAGAATATATACCTGAGACTCTTGTGATCATAGTACGCTATAAAACTCTCACCCATCAGATAGTTCTGCCGCATCTTTAGGGCGAAGACCACTACTGCTAACTCTAGTTAATGGGTAGCGTAGTTCTGCTCATGCTGTCTCAGCAGCCAAGAACCATCTGCGATCACTGCTTGCTCCTACATCAGGACACACCCGAGTCTGGTCTCTGATGCGTCGCAGTAAACTACAGACCCTACGCCTTCCTCTAGAAGCCTCGAGATGGGGGCACTATTCCGCCTCTACCTCAGCTTTTTAAAGATATGCTGGAATCTCTCCGACCACATGAAGTTTTGCACCTTCTTTTTCAAGGCTTATAGTGGTGATGCAACTATGGAGTAGTCTGGAATGAACCTCTGATAATATCCAGCCAGACCCAGGAAACTTTGTACCTCCGTCACACTCCTGAGTGGCTCCCAAGAAAGTACAACCTCAATCATTGCTGGATATACAACAACTCTAGCCTCCGAGATGACGTGTACCAAGAAGTAAACCTCTCGAATCCAAAACTGGCACTTTGAGAGCTTACCATAAAGCAAGTGCTCTCAGAGTGTGTCCAGTACTACCCACAAATGGTAGGTGTGTTCCTCCTTAGTAGTTGAGTAGATCAGAATGTTGTCGATGGAGACTACGACAAAGTGATCGAGGTATGGCTGGAAGATCCTATTCAAGATTCCCAAGTTCACTGTTGGAGTGTTGGTTATGCCAAAAGGCATAACCAATAACTCGTAGTGGTCGTAATGACACCTGAAGTCCGTCTTCTGCACATCCTTCACTCGCACTCTGAGCTAGTGATAGCCTGACTTGAGGCATATCTTCAAAAACAACTAAGCTCCCATCAGCTGATCAAAGAGGTCTTCAATCCTCAAGAGTGGGTACTTATTCTTCACGGTCACCTGGTTCAGGCGACGGTAGTCGACACAATGCCTCATGCTTTTATACACCTTTTTGGAAAATAGAATAGGGGATGCCTAGGGAGAAACACTGGGTTGGATGAATCCCTTCCCTTTCAAGTCCACCAGCTATACATGCAGCTCACGAAGCTCAGCAGGAGCCATCCAATATACTGGTGTAGATATCGGTGTCATCCCGTTGTATAGGTCAATGTAGTATTCCACCTCTCCGCGAAGAGGTATTTCAGGAACATCATCAGGGAAAACATCCATGTACTGGTCCACCATTATAGGATAGCTCTGACTCTCCACATCAACTGCTCTGAGGGTAAGGCATGCCAACTTATGAGTGATCGGTTGCACCCTCCTTCGATTAAGTCCATCCTATACTTCAAAGGTTCCCCTCTCACCGGTTAAGGTAAACCTAGTCCTATCATTGTAGACACACCACAATTTTCACCTAATACAGTCAATCTGAGCATGGAATGTAGATAACCAGTCCACAAGCAAGATGATTTCATAAGGCCTCGACGCCAATACTAGGAGATCCCATCCAAAGCTCACGCCTCATAGAGTAAGCTCTCACTACTGTCACCAGTGTGTAATTGTTTAATTAACTCTCTTAAGACTCTCTAGCCATAATGATCGAGCCAACGGATCCTTCGGAATCATCGAGCTCCAAATGAGGAATGTGGAAATGATATAATGATCGGTAACTATGTCTATAAGTACTGCAGATAAGGTGGAATAGACACAGATCATAACTCTAATCATTTATGGAGCTCTGTGATCGTAGGCCTCAGCTGCCTAGAGCTGTGCTCTCCCCTGTCCACCTACTCCCTGCGGTCAGGGTGGAACTCCTCGTGGTGGTGGTGGTAACACCTCATAACGCCGTCCACTGCCAGATGCATGTACAACTCCTCTACCACGTCCATCTCCTCCTTGAGGACCGCCTATTTTGAACCTCTGCCTCTTCCTGGGAGGTCCCTCAACTGTCTGGTGATCATCTGAATGGTGGGTCGGACATTCATGAGGTTGACCACCTGTAGGTCTTGTCCTCTTGGACCTCTACGAAATATGTATACTTCCAGCTACAAAAGACTCTGCTGTGTGTTTTCTAGTAGTGGGTCTTTCTACTAGTGACTACTCAGCAAGGAATCTCTCCACTAGGAGGGATCTCTCAAACACCCTCACCGGCGTCGGGATGCTATAAGAGGTCATCCATGCTCTGATCCCTCTCCCGAGCCTCTTATTGAAGGTCAGGGCCTTGAAGAAAGGGTCACACACCATATTAGTGGAGTAGCGCGAGAGGTCGGTGAACCTCACTAAGTACTGCACCACTGTCATGCTGCCCTACTACAGATGAAGTAGCTCCTGTATCCGCACTACGCGGAGAGTGGCTGGGACAAACTCCACCCGAAACAGGGTCTCGAAGTCTACCCAGAGTAGTAGCGCCTTGTCGTGCACCTAGACCATTAGGTTCCACCATCTGCCTACAGCTGCCTAAAAGAGACTCGTGGAAAGGATCACCATGAAGTCTGCTGGTGTCTCTACTATCCTGAAGACTCTCATCATAGGATTCGGTTAATCCTCATCCACCTGTGGGCCCTTCTCTCCCCAGAACCTGGGTGGCCTCGGGCACTGGAACTCATGGAACATGATCAAGTGGTGTGCATCGTCTGCTGCTGGGCCTGGTGGCATCGATGGACCAACGGGAAGTAGAACCGCTAGTTCCTCCACTGGTAAAGGGCTATGCACCGAGGCCTCATCGCTCAGTGGGATGTATGTACGTATGAATCTCAGGGATCTAACTAGTTATCTGTGGGAATTCATATTGAAAGAAACAGATGTGACACGGTCAGAAGATTATAACTGGTGAGTTGAACTCATTTATATGACTTAAAGAAAACTTTTGGAAACACACACGCAATCATTGTTTTCGTGGAGTAAGTAAAAAATAAGAATTCCATGTCCTTGTGTATGGATACGTCGGCCGCCCACTCCAACAATGGACTCCCTAAATAGAAAACCTTACCAAGTACCCTTAACACTATTACCTAATAGAAAAGAAATATCAGGGTTCTATGTTCTGTGGTAGAACCAACTCCTTTGATACCAATTTGTCATGACCCGTCCCCTTGGGCCCATATCCTGAATACCCCAAGACTGCTTTCCATATCTCAGTTGCTTTCGACTAGCACCAAAGGCGTAAATCACTAAACTGGGAACGAATTTCCTTTATAACTGTAAAAAAACACAAGATTACAAAACTGGAAGCAAAACACTATGTAAAACTCTATAAAAAAGAAGTGATGGCAAGTAAAAGGGGCCATAAATACAAGCCCAACAGGAAAGTACAAGTACAACTGAAAAGCAAGTACAACTGAAGAAAAGTAAAGCAACTAATGGGTCGTCCTCCAGGTTTCGTACCTGAAGGGTAGGTATAGATGGCCTCCTTAGCACTCCCTTCCATCTAGATTCTCCGTGTACCGACTCGTCGTAAGGTCTTCCTCTGGGTACCATCCAGTCCTGTCCACTCAACCTCAATTAGTGTTGTTCGTCATCTGCATCCAACACAACGAGGTGAAGGCATAGCTCGTGAAAGGGTGAGTATAAATATTCCCAGTAGGGATTGCAAGACCCTCAAGGTCTCACAAAAACCAACAAGGATAAACCAAAATGTATGAAATCAACAGATAACCCCACATAGGTATATTCCAATACATATACCTAAGTTATCAAGTAATCCATCTCAATCCTGAGGAAAACACAAAGTTGTTGACTCAGCTCAAACAAGATTTTATTCTAGGGGTAGTATCAATCTAAACCCTCAGCTGCTGGAGAACTCCTTCTCTATCGAGTACAGTGGGCCTGTCGCCTCACACAAAGGTGCTTCCCACTAACTTGGACTGCTGAGTTACTCCTCCTGTCGAGTACTAGGGATCTGTCACGCTCATACAGAGTTTCTCCCCACTAAGGGTCTGTAACACTCACACAAAGGTGCTCCACCTCATAGCCTGCTAAGGTACTCCACGTGTCGAGTACCATGGGTTTGTCACGCTCACATAGAGGTGATTCCCACCATGGGTCTGTCACGATCCCATTGAGGCACTACCCACTGGGCTAGTCCAATCACTATGAGTGGAATTGATCAGCAGCCGTCAAGTCTCATACAGCTACTAGGTTCCTGCACAAATGTTTGCTCATCTCTGGAAGGTCCGCTCCACAAGAAACCATTTGATACTCTAACTGTCATGAATTTCAACGTAGAAGTATCTCAAAGGTCTTCCACGTCATAGAGGACTCAACGCAACAGACGACGGGTGAAACAGATGCCTGGTCTGTGAGTTATTAGCCTTTTAGTCCCGGGGGCCCTGTTGGATTCATGTACGATCCAACATGACCATATCCCAAATGTACCCCAAACTTTATTGGGGTATTCTCAAATAGACCGTCATGTTCCAAGAATACCAGTGCCACTAATGATTCGTCAAACGGGCATCTAGTACCAAAGATATGGCCAATGTATGTAATGGGTCAGTAGAGGGCTCAGGTCCAGTCCGACCCAGTCGGACAGACTCGGCCCAACCCAGTATGGGCCGATCCCGGTCTGGGTCGACCCAGTAAAACTTTTTAGGTCTAACCCAGCCCGTTGGGTGGGTCATCCCGTTAAGTTCGGCCCAGTCCGCTGGGCCCGACCCATCGGACGATGAGGTAGATTTGGCCTGGATGTCGCCACGTAGGAAAAACGGCCCAAAGGCCGGGGACGGTTCGGCCTACACTACGAGGGGTGCAGCTCGAACAACTCGTCTCAGGAGGTCGGTCGGCCAGGAGGCCAGCGGGCAGGCCGAGCGGGGTGCGGGCTGACCGCGAGCAGAGCGCACGGGAGGCCGGCTGGACGCCTGGAAGGCCGCAGGTGCGCTAGGTAGGGTGCGACAGAGGGTCGAGCATGCTGCGGGGGTACCGGTAGGGCACTGGGTGGGCCGCGGGGGCGCAGGCAGGGGTTGGGCAGGCCGCGGGGGCACCGGGTAGGGTGCCGGAGGGGCCGAGCAGGCCGCGGGGTTGACGGGTAGGTTGCGTGCAGGCTGCAGGGGCACCGGAAGGGCATGAAAGGGGCTGAGCAAGCCACGGGGTGCCGACAGAATGCCGAGTAGGCTGCGGCAGGGGCCGGCCAGGCCGCTGGGGCGCCGTCAAGGTGATGAGAAGGGCGCAGGCAGGCGGGCCGCACATCGGGAAAGGTGTCAGAAGCTTTAGTGTGTCGCGGGGGCAGCATGATTCGTGGAGGCCATGGGTAGCACAGACTTCGTCGCTGCTTTCATCATTCTGTCGTCTCATCGCCATGACGAGGTTGAATCATAAACAATATCAGTGGAGGGGTCAGGCCATGTTGTTTTACCCTGCACACTCCGCGTTTAGGTTGGTAACAATTGGATCATCAAAAATTAAGAAGATGATTTTCAATTTTTATTTTCAATCTCCCCAATGTTTCCATTCCAACCAAAGGTGAGAAATACGGTACAACATCAACAAGTAATAAATCCCCTACCTTTGATTCACTGGTCTTCGTTCGTTGATGTCGTGGAGAGATGGTCATCGATTCGTGGTAGACGAACACATCCCACATCGAAGGAGTTCGAGGAAGAAGGTCAGAGGGGGTTTTTCTTCGTAGTCGAAGGCATCCCTCATCAGCATTCTTCTTTGGAAGCAAGTTCTTCGTTCTTTGGTGGTAGTTCTTTTTTGGAGAGTTCTTCTCCTCCCCAAGCTCCACAAAAATTCCAAGGGAAAAATAATAGAAGAAAGAATTGTCTATTATTTGTTGGCACAACAATTCAAATTGTGGTGTTTAATTAAATGAGATAACTCATTTAATTAATAGAATGGAGTTTGCTAAATTAAGTGAAGGGGGTTGGCATAAATTAAATAAAGTTTAGTAGAAGAGTTTCTCCACCATAAATGGGGGTTCTAAGGGATTACAAGCTGATGTGGTCCCCACCAAAATTATATCCTCCCAAGGGAGGTTATGTTCGGGTGGGCCCCACCACCAAAAGCTCTCAAGGGAGGTTAAGGTGTGGTGACCCCCACCTTTAAGCTCCACTTAAAGGTTTTAACCAACAAGAATAAATATAAATTCAGTAATTTATTTTTATTTAATATAAACCATAAAAACCCCAAAACGAACTTTTATTCCCGACTATCTGTCATCGAGGTGAAAGTCTTCTTAAGTGAATATCGGCGTTGCGAGTTCAACAGTGCCCTCAGATTTCAGTTTCAAGCACCGGTTTAAAAGTTATAAAATCTCGCATGTACGTTTACTAAACGTACTTGAAAAAAACATCATAAATTGATTCAGGGTGCACCGGGCCTCAGAGTTAAGCGCCGTAAATTTTCGCGGACTCGTAAAAATCCCATGTATTTAAGAAAAAAATTTCCATGGAATTTCTGGTTCATTACAAAAACCGTGTTTTTTATAAATATATCCAATTTTTTTAACAGTTGTTTAATATGATTAATTAAAAACATATTTTATTTTTGTTTTAATTTATAAATAAAAAATTAAATATAATTTTCTTGTCATTTTAAAAAAAATTCTTATTTTGATTTTATAGAAAAATTGAAAGGTATAATTGTATACTACATGAATAGAATTTCCCACCATCATTAACCTTATTTTATTCAAATATTACGTTATAATTTTTAAGGTTATTTTAAAAGGAATGGATTTTCATAACATTTTATGTTTTTTGAAGTTTTTTTAAAGTTAAAATGATATGTTCCTCATGATATGTTGAAAATTATTTTGAAATCTTACTTTATATGTTTACAAGTTAATTTTCAAATAAAATTTTTTAAAATTTGATTTATGTTTTAAAAAGTGCATTTTGAAGAATATTTATCTTCATCAAGAAACATTCCATGTGATTTATCTTTAAAATATATTTTCAATCTTAGATGATGTCCATTGGTGTAAATTCTTTTTTAATGTGGTATTGCACCAGGGATACCATTCTTATTCAATATCTAAGTGTTTTATACTGGTGATATTTTTATGAAATTTATGTCTTTTGGTTGGGTTATACCATGATAAAATTCTTATGAAACGTGTTTCTTTTACCATGGGTTAGGATTTGATTACATGATAAAATGATTATGAAATCTGTCTCTTTTAAATAGGTTATGATATGATGAAATATTTTATGAAACTCATTTCTTGTCTTTATTTTTGAAATGATGAATTTTATATGATCTTTTGAAACTTAAATCTATAGATTATGTGATGGGTGTGAATATATCTCCCTAAAATGAAGTGGTTTATGATTGATGTTATATGCACTCAAAGGGTACATATGAGGTTATCCCATGTCTGAAATATTATACACTGGGGGAGATACGAAGCCCAGTAGAGGGTACATGGGTGATTATCCCAAGACTGAAAGGTGGCACATAGGAGGTCATTGAAATTATGATATATATACACGGGGCGTTATCACATGACTAAAATGTTATGAATGACTTTGTGGGTATCCATGATGTAAGATTTTATATGCTTATGTGTGTGCCATGAGTTTTTATCTTCTTAAAATGTTTTACTCTAAGGGATCATGTTCTCAAATTTCATTATTATTCAAGTCTTATTAATAAACAATATTTCTTCCATGAATCAAGATGTTGATATTTTATATTAATGGCATGGTTTTAAAATGTTATTCTAGGGTTCTCATACCCTTATTCTCATGTTATGTTTACATTTTTTCCATGTTTACCCTTACTGAGAATCTAATATCAACCTTTTTTATGTTTCATTTCCTAGGGTTATGATGATTGTTTTTAAGAAAGTTATGTTTTTCAAGATTACTAAATGGGAGATATTTATAGGATATGTGGAAGATCTTCCACAAATTGAAAATATTAGGTAATGAGCCTCAAAATACACTGAATTATTATAGTCATCGTGTATGATTTGTGTAATGTATTGAATATTAATCTAAAAATATGTAATATCAATGTATAAATATCTAGGTTTTCTATATTTATATTGATCAAATATATGTATTCTTGCTTGATCAAGATGAAAACAATGGTTAAAAGATGATGAAGGATTTTAATGGAATAAAATAAGCTCTGAGAGCTTGTAAATCTATTATGGACACTTTATTGAGGATGTAGAATTTTAGAAAAGGGAGAGTTGATAATAAAATTTGTAGATAATATAATCAAGAGGTTTCCTTCATTTTGATTTTTCATATTAATGATATAATATTCATAGGGATAATTTATAATTATTTTGAATTATTCTCCAGAGAAATGAACATATTGTCTAAAATTTATATTCATGGATAAATGTGTTACTTTCTTGGATTGAAAATTTATCAATAAAAAGATCAAATATTTATATCATAATAAAAACATGCCAATAAATTACTCAAAATATTGGGAATGGATGATAAAAAAATGTTTTAAACACCTATCACAGTTGGAAAATACATTTAAAGATGAAGTTAAAAGGAATATTGATCCTAAATAATTTATAAAATATATTGAAATATTATTTTATTTAACATTATATAGAATAAAAAGATTTATATTGTTACCATATATGAATATATTCCATCGTTCACAAAAAATGAATCATTTTTTACTGTAAAAATAATTCTCATAGAAATGAAGGAAAGTACAGATAATAGGTTAATTTGTGACATCAAGGGAAAGTTGAATCTATTTGGATAAAAAAATTTAGACCAGGCTATTAATGTCAATGATCAAATATCCACATATAGTGGAATTTTCCTTCCATAATAAATATTTTTACGTTGGTGTAACAATAAGAAAATACCTATGACTCTGATCACATTAGAAGCTATAACATCGACTCAAGCTATAACATAATTAATATAGATGAAGACATGGTTATAATATTTGATGGTTGATGTGAAGATATCACGTTTCTTAGGTTTTTATGATCAATGTTCGATTAATGTCATGATGAATCCAGTGAAACATTCATAATATAAACTCATTTAAATTAAATAACTCATTTTTAAACAGCATGTTAAAAGAAATGAATTAATGTTACAATTTTTCCCTAGAAGATAATAGTTAAATCATATCTTCACTAATCCATTAATGAGGGAACATATCAAAATTTGATATTAACTATGGGAACTCTTACTCACTCTCTTCAATGTAAGGATATAAGATAACTATCCCCGATCTTACATTTTCATCGAATATTATTGTTTAAGGGGATAAATATGACATCAAAAAATATATGAATTGCTATATTTTATACATTATAAGGGAGAGAATATATTTATGGGGTTTTATAATGGGAATGAAATAATGTTATCTTGTGTGTACTATATTAATAATTTATTAATGGGAGTTTATAAATAGTTTGTTATAGTTTTTTTAGATTTTGATGATTAATTTTTTCTTTTAGGAAATGGTTTGGAACCATTTTGGATCACTAAATTGTTGATAACATGATATTTTTGTTAAATTATTCTTGTTTCCTACACTACTTTCACTCGTTTAGTCTTAAAATAGTGGTATAGTGATCAATTTATTGAGTTTTATAGATTTAGTGATCTATGTTCCTTAGTTGAAAACAAAATATAAAGGGTAAAAAATATGGGACAAAGAGTTATTTTGTTGTTCTTATTCTAATAGTTAATTTTGTTAAGTATAAGAATAATTTTTGTGGTGTTTTATTTTTTATAAATATATAAATCAATTTACAATGGTTGAGATTTATATTTGATGTTTCAGGGTAGTGTAATATGAGACATGTAGATGGAGTCCAGTAGACCCAGGTGATTATATGGATTCTATTAGACTTAGGTGATCAAATTAAAGATAAGATAATGTGTTCATTCAAAATATCTTAGTGGTTCATCAGGTTGAATATTTCAATCAAGGAAAATAATTTTATGAATTATTTCTTCAAAGTCCCAAAATCATGTAATAAAAAATATATTATTTATTATATATTATGTTTTTCAAACTAAATAGTTGGTGAAAATTGGGCAACATTGTTTTGTGAATATATGTTTCAAGTCATATCTTACCAAATCGAGTGTTTTTGTAATGATCATTATATGAAGTATCTTTGTGGAATTGTTAATTGAGAAAAGTTAGTGATTCAACTATCACAACCATTATATTCAATGAATTTTACTTTTTAATATTTAAACATAATTTACCAAGGAAATGTCTTTCAAAATAAAATTATGTTTACAAAAAATTCAAGGTGGAAAGTATATTTTTATCATGAAATCATGTGATTTTTTAATGAATAATTTATATTTTTTCTAGTTTGTATTCAAATAAAACGATTTACAATATGTTTTTGGTTTTAAAAATTTATTTTAAAATTAAATTTATCTTCCTCAAGAAAATTTCCAAGTGCTTTATCTTTCAAAACCATTTTCGAAATAAGATGACATCTATTGAGGTAACATATGATTTACTAGGGATATAATCTAAAAAACCATTTTTATTATTTATGGGAATAGTTTATAATGACAAGATGTTTATGAAACCCTTTTCTATTCCATGGTTTTTACTGTGAAATATTAATTAGAAACCTTCTTTCTTTTTCCACAGGATATTATTTTATGATATGATTAAATGATTATGAAAATTATCTATTTTACAATGATTATGATATGATGAAATGTTTTAAAAAACCAACATATTGTCATGAAATCTATTATGATGATTATTCTATGATCTTGTGGAACATTAATGAATGGATTATGTGAATTGTAGGACCTACATATCCCCCTAATTAATTTGGTTGTGATTAATATTATATGATCTAAAAGGGTACATGAGAGGATATACCAAGAGCAAAAGAGGGAACATTATAGTTTATCTAAATCCTGAAAGAGGGTTCATGGGTGGTCATCCCAAGCCTGAAGCATGTACATAGGTGGTTGGACCATGCCAAAAATGTTATAAATGTCTTGGTGGGTTGTTGTGAAATAATATTTTCTATTATTATGCATAAAACAAAATATTATGTCTTATTTCATTTTTATTCTCTCATGTATCATATTCTTTGATTTATTTATGATTCATAACTTATGAAATATTAGTTTTTATTCCATGAATAATGATGATGGTCTTTGATATGCAGGGTATGGTTTCCAAGTGTTATTATCATGTTCTCATACCATTATGTTCTTTTTATGTTTATATATTTCCATTTTTTACCCTTACCATGCATTTTAACTCAACCTTTATTATAGTCACATTCCTCATGATGTAAAGAATGGTTTTATGTAGGTTATTTTTGTTTAGTGTACTTCATGGGAAGATCAATATGGGATATATTGAATATATTTAACTAAATTTGAATATTTTTTACCTAGTCACCAAATAAACTAAATTATTATTGTCTTAAGGTGTTTGTTGTGTAATGTATTCAATATTTATATAAAAATATATAATATCTATGTATAAAAATATTATGTCTATATAGTTGGCTTCATAGGAGAGGCTTAGTTAACCATTGGAAAAAAGGATGAGAAAAATTTAATGGGATACTTGTGAATATATCTAAGGATATGTCTAAGTATATCTCTAAGGATTAGTCTATGTATGATCCATTGTAAGGGAAAATGTCATGAAAATTTAGTAAATTATAGAAAAAGTGGTTTTCATGCAATTAAATCTATGTATGTATTGTAAAAGTGAATGTGGATTATGAAAATAGGTTCCTAGTGGTAATTATTCTATAAAGGGTGCATTGATATAGACTCGATCACCACCTAATGCATGACCACAGGCGTTACTACACAACTGGTTTAAAACTACTCAGGGAGACACATTAGAAAATTTCAAAATCTTTATGAACTATTATAATGGATTTAAATAGGTAATGAACCTAGATGAACTAGGATAAAACTAACATTTCAGGATTTAAACAACCTATATGTTAGTTTTCATGATTTAGTGGCTCCCCACTATGATTAGTGTTTCTAGCACTATGATTTTTTTAGTCAATGGTTTGAACCTGAAGAAAACATGTTAATGGTAAGTGCATTGGGAAATGTGTAACGCCCCGACCCTAGTTACCCAGAGTCGGTGCATTATTACATAACATTGGCATGATCACAAGAAAGATCAAATCCCGAAAGACCGATTAGTTTAGTAGCCTTGGAAACACTAGATATATTCATAAGTTTTACATTACATCAGAAAATGAAAAACTACTACAACAACATAATGTTTCCAACGTCCACACTATAAACCCCTCATAATATCCCTGCAAGTCAATCATAATTTACTTCTTCACTACCTGGGAAAAATAAAACATAAAAAAGGGGTGAGCTCAAATGCCCAGTAAGGATAACAATATAGGAGAACATTCAAAATAAGCATAAACATTTAAGGCAATGAATTACTAAAACAAAAGCCTTTTAAAATTGAACTTCAACATAGTATGGCAAAAGTAAAATGAAATAATGCCATTTACTTGTTCACATGGATATTCTACTAATCGAATAATCACATGAAATATCAATAACCACTTTCATAATGTTGGAATGCATAATGCTGAACGTTAATTTCTTTGTCTAGGCCTCATCCCAAGACCTAGGGGTTACTTCTAACCGGAACCCAACCCGGAGTGCCTCTAATAACCGGACACCAACCCGGAGTGCCTCTAATAACCGGACACCAACCCGGAGTGCCTCTAATAACCGGACACCAACCCGGAGGGCATACTTTTAACAGTCCCTAACCTGGAGGGCTTACTTTAACCAGTCCCCAACCTGGAGGGCTTACTTTTACCGGTCCCCAACCCGGAACATACTTGTTTAGCACGTTCATCTGAAGAAAAGTTTGAAATATAACATAAACATTCGGATTAAAACTAGCATACGAAATGTCAATAGTTTCACCATAAACTATGAATGGTATAAAATAGAACATCCACAGTCAAACATATCACAAAACCTTCAATACAATATAGAATTTTTGTATTATAATAAATCAACTTCAAATAAGCATAAAATCCATTAAAGGATGTTGACATAGATGAAATCAAAATTCTTTTTAAAGAAATATCTCCTTTTATTTTGAAATCATTTAAGAGCCATATAAAATAAAACATTTTCTTGAAAATATTCTTGTAAGCTTGTAAGGAAAGCTTTGACGATTTTATAACGGCGGAAAATAACCGCACCCGCCGTATATGTTAAAAAAAGCATTCTTATCTTAATTCTGTCGAAAAGGTTAAAAAGGACCTTGTTTTGAAAACGACGGAAAGATTCCTTTATAAACCTCTTACAAAAAGTCAAACAAGGGTATAAATTAATTTAACCCATATTCTTGTAAATAATAAATATGTTTTGAAATACATTTCGAAGAAACATGGATGTGGATGATAAAGAGATCCCAGTAGATTATTACGTATAATACAACCTCGGATAATGAAGAGATTGTGAAATAACCCTTACCTTGTACTTTTCCTTGGTTGGGGTAGGTTAACCTCCTGTATAATGGTGAAATAATTGTTATTAAATTATACAAGAATCATATACATTAATATGATATCATATATGATCTTTTAACATTGCTTTGATAATAATATCTTAGTATTATCGTTGTTTCGGGTGTGAACTTTCTTGTTTTCTTTTGTATGTTTTGTTACGTAAGACATGTTTGTAAAGGATAGGTTGTATATTATTCATATCCAGAATGATATAAAGTCCTTAAACATAATTTTTAAATCATAAAATGATAATTATACTTGAATGGATACGATGGAGAATGAATCTCATCGCGTTCGTGGAGACGGTAGTCCGTACGTACGCACGAACGCTACTTCCATTTAATTTTTTATTTTAAAAGAATCGAATCCAAATGATACATAGGTATATTACTATTCCAGTATAATATAATATTTTATATATGTTACATAAGTTCATTAACACCATCCTTTATATGTTCCATGTGTGGTATGAACGAGTCATATCATTTTAAGGGGGCGGTAGTCCGCACTTCCTCAAATGAAATTATCGTATGTATATACAACATGAAACGAATAATGGTATGAAATAAAATGGAATTTCAGAAGCTTATATATAAAATATATATCATTAATATCATATTTAATTACAGTGACATCATAATGGACACCATGAGAGGTGGTAAGATGTATTTGAACAATCATCGTTTCGTGAGGCGTTAGTTTGCCTTCCACAGAAACATTATGTCCATCATCCATTAGATGGAGTTGTGTGTATGTGTAGTTTGAATCCTTCTTATAACAACATCCTAGTATATTTAGGATACTGGTGTTGTTACAAAAGAAAGGAAATAAAAAGATTTTGGGGGTTGGAGAAGCAAAATAAATGAAAATACTTTAAGAGAAATTGTTACCTTTAATTTAGGTAACTCACTTTGGTTGGAACCAAAGGACTTCTTGAAATGCTTTCTGCCTAAGGGGAAGCTTCAAGGAGGAGGAGAGGGATGTGGGGAGCTTATTTGGGCAGAGTTTGGACGAGCCAAGTGGCTTGAGAGGTGTGAGGAAAAGAGAAGGAGGAGTGCCCTTTTATAAGAGGGGTGAGGGGCACCTTTGGAAAAGCTAGAAATATTAATTTATAGTAAATTCATATTCGGTTTCCAAAGGCTCCAAAGTTGACTATTAAGAGGATGAGGTGGGGATAGGTCGAAAACAACTCATCAAATAGAATTTAGACAGGTTTGGGTACTTATATTAACCTTATCTTTAAGTATTAACTCTAAGTTAATTAGTTTCACTTTTACAATGTCTCTTTGTATTTTTATATAATATGGTTAATAAACGTACTATGTACATCCAAGCGACCCCCAAGTGGTCCATTAATGATGAAACTATAATAATATAAGTCTCTTGGCCGAACCTTAGATTTTTAAGAATTTAATATCAATTAATAATATAATATTTGTTTTAAGAACTCTTTTATGTCAATTTTGACACTATTCAATAGTTGATTTTTGTGAAACTCATAACAGATTGATTACTTCGAACAAAGTCAATTAAATCAATCCTAATATATCATATTATCATAGAAAATTAGTTTAATTCATTAAAAGTTTCATATTATAATTATTTGGGTATTTATAAGATCAATTATTTTAATTTTTCACTATTTTAGTAATTACTGCATCATCATTGTGTCATAAATAAAATATCTTATTTAATGTCTAAAAATTATAAATAAAATATCATTATGTAAGAAATCTTTTTATCTTTCTAATGAATATTTATAATCTAAAATCCAACATGTATAACCCTATGTAAAAATTGTTCTTCTAAAAGATGTAAGCTTATGCCATTTTTATTTTTATTTTAACTTTATTAATATAATGTGTCATTATCACTTACAAGTGGCTCCAAGGGGTCCCCAAATTGACCCAAGGATGCCCATGGTCAGGTATGTGTACACCAATAAGGTTAGGACACGTTTTAGGATAATTTTGTATTATTATAATATTATTTTTTTAACCCTTATTTACCGGATTTACCCTTTAACTATGGTAAATAAAATATTTACCGCAATAATTATTCAAAATGTGTAAAAATAAAAGTTACCTATTTACATAATTTGGACATCCTGATTCCAAATATGGAATCCATTTTCATAAATTCAAAACACATAAGTGGCAGAAATTAATTTAAAATTAATTCCCGCTGTCAAAACAAAAAGCGTGTTTTTAAGAGGTAATAACTATCAAAAGATTGACACTTGTTTATGTTCGGTTTAATTGTAAAATTATGTCCGATGACCAACATTATATTAAATGGTAAAAATATATTCTAAATATACTTTAAAACCACTCAAAATCACAATTTATCACTATTAATTATTTTGATTAAAAAAGTTGTTTTTAATTAAAATTTAGTAATTTTCACTATTCATCAAAATATGAAAGTTATCCGAAATGTACCAAAATTTCACCTTAGGCTAAATTCGATATTCCGAATCCAAAAATGAAGTCCATTTTAAAATATAATATATATATAATTTCAAAAAGTAGGTATTACTATTCATAACGGCTAGTTTGATTGGTTACGGTGCGATTGAACTTGGTGTTGCGTGTAGTGAAAGTTATTGAATTATTTTGAAGAAATAACACACTATAAAATCTTGGGGTGTTACATTCTCCCCTCCTTCAATAAATTGCGTCCTCGCAATTTGAAATTGTTCTTAAAAAATAAAAGGTTTAAAATAGAAAATATATTTGTGGGAAAACCCACATCAGAAATTGGGTTACTAAAATTTAGTCTTAATATGAGGAAAAGAGAAATGAAAGGGTCACCACCAAATTATGATCTCGATTCGGAGAACATTGGTGGTAATTTAGAGACATATAATTGGATGAAAAATGTAAATATTTATAGGTAGTGATTGAGGTCATCAATCACAAACAAGTATGAAATTGAGGTCCTTGAATTCATCAATCTATGATGATTTGAAATACCATCGGTTCAACAAAACATAGGGTATTAGGATAACACATTTTTGACGTTTCGAAATATCTTAGTTGAAATCCCACATCGAAAAATGAATTAATGAGGCCTCTATTTAAAATAAAGAGTGGAAAGTATGAAGATTACCGAAAATAACACATACTAGGGTTCCATATAAGAAAATATGGATATGGAGGAGAAATCTAACCATCAATTATCTGATGGAGAGTGGTAGAGGACATGGCTATGAAAAGGCCAACAATCCCAAATCCATAAATTAGTGATGATTTAAGGTACCATCTAGGAAAACATTTTTGTTCTAAGTTGCTTTTCTTAATGTTGAGTAATTTATTTATGAGATTGGCTAAGATCATAAGGGGATATAATTACTTTATAATTATAGTTTTATCCATTAATAAATTTCTACCACAAACTCATCTTTCACTCTAAAAGATAATAGAACGTAAATTTTTTTTTCTATTTATACTATTCGTACAGGGTTCCAAAATAAATTAATTTATAATTCATCTACCAGATCTTTTAAAAAAAACTACATTATTAAATCCAAGACATCTCGTGGGCTAGTGGTAGGTGATACACCCTTGTCGCCCTTCGGTTGCGGGTTCAAGTCTCGCAGCCTTGTCGGACGCGACGGGTTGCCGCCCGACCTCCGGGTTGTCCTTTTATGGCAATCCAAAATAATCCAAACTAGAACTATCCAAAATACTTCTGTCCAAACTCACAGTCCAACATTTATAAGGAAGGTAAGAATAATGTAGATCCTTTTTACCCCATAATAGCATATGAATACCTTCATCTTGTATTCTTTTAATACACCGAAACATCCTGAATTACCATATTCCTTATTGATTACATTCACGCTCCCCTATTCCATATAGAATGATGGATATACTTCATCAATCCAAAAATGTTTTAAACCCCAACAATAATGGAATATACAGATCATTAATCAGTTCCAAGGTAGTCAAGAATATCCAATATAATTTATCCAAATCAATCATGTATTATTCTAAAATCACTAACTCGGTATCAGAACTATATTATGGTTTATCTTTCTCTCAACCATATATTTTCCAAAAATTTATCCTTCTATTGAGTCACTTTTCTTTGTTCCACACAATCTCAAGTCCTTAATGAAATAGTACTGCAGTACAATCCTTATATAATCCATAATCATTATAACAAGTACATTGTTGATACAACACTCAATTGGCATAATCAACATAAGAAATCTAATCATTCCTCTTCATCTGTGGTAGTATCATAACTTGATTATTATCCAATAGAATCATTTGCGGCATAGTCTGATGACTGGGACATAGGTTCGCGTAGTGTCCAAACTCCTTGCAAATGAAGCATTGTACATTTGAAACCATTTTCTTACCCTTGCAGTCACGTACATTGTGCCCTTTTCCTCCACACTTATAACAAACTCCCATTCCTTTCAGGCAAGTTCCAGGGTGTTTCTTTCCACAGTTACCACATATGGGAAAATTCTTCTTTTCCCTCTTCCCTTTATCCATCTTTTTCTCTTCCATCCTTTTCTTCTCTTGCTTCCCTTCAAAGCCATAGGACTCAGTAAACTCTTTACTTATCTTATCAACACATGATATTATTTCTTCATATGATGATAATACATGGGAGACTATTTCTCTTATCAATTCTAGCTTAAGACCATGAAAGATATGATCCTTCCTTCTCTTTGGATCATGTGCATTTCTGGAGTTCTCATTCCTTCTACTGGGCGCCATTTCTAAACAATGGCATAAACTAGATCAGTTTATGAATCAAAATACATAATCCCATACTTATAAAACACTTAACATAAATTGAACTATTTATGGATATAATCCATAATCATAAAAAATTTTTCTTTGAGGAAGTATATACTCATAAACCCTTCATAATGATTTGTAATGAAAATGAGAGTTATCCTAAGCATATCCCCCGGGAGTGTCGTAACCAAGAGTGCAGCAAGGCCCGTTGTCGTGCACCAGTTCCCGTTCGAGTCTAGCTCAAAGCGGTGTTTTCGGGTTTTACCCCTAGGTACATCTGTGCCAGAGCCGCCTCTACCTGCTCGTATCCAGACAGGGATGTATTGCTCGGAAAACTCACAAAATCTCTACAATACCAAAATTCTAGGAAGTTATTCTATACTAATCCTCAAAGTTCATCTTAGGTCTGCGTGCTCTAATCAGAGTTTACCTAAATCTAGTTTCCAAGGTTTGTACTAAACTTCCTCTGATACCAACTGTAACGCCCCGACCCTAGTTACCCAGAGTCGGTGCATTATTACATAACATTGGCATGATCACAAGAATGATCAAATCCCGAAAGACCGATTAGTTTAGTAGCCTTGGAAACACTAGATATATTCATAAGTTTTACATTACATCATAAAATGAAAAACTACTACAACAACATAATGTTTCCAACGTCCACACTATAAACCCCTCATAATATCCCTGCAAGTAAATCATAATTTACTTCTTCACTACCTGGGAAAAATAAAACATAAAAAGGGGTGAGCTCAAATTCCCAGTAAGGATAACAATATAGCGGAACATTCAAAATAAGCATAAACATTTAAGGCAATGAATTACTAAAACAAAAGCCTTTTAAAATTGAACTTCAACATAGTATGGAAAAAGTAAAATGAAATAATGCCATTTACTTGTTCACATGGATATTCTACTAATCGAATAATCACATGAAATATCAATAACCACTTTAATAATGTTGGAATGCATAATGCTGAACGTTAATTTCTTTGTCTAGGCCTCATCCCAAGACCCAGGGGTTACTTCTAACCGGAACCCAACCCGGAGTGCCTCTAATAACCATACACCAACCCGGAGGGCATACTTTTACCAGTCCCTAACCTGGAGGGCTTACTTTAACCAGTCCCCAACCTGTAGGGCTTACTTTTACCGGTCCCCAACCCGGAACATACTTGTTTAGCACATTCATCTGAAGAAAAGTTTGAAATATAACATAAACATTCGGATTAAAACTAGCATACGAAATGTCAATAGTTTCACCATAAACTATGAATGGTATAAAATAGCACATCCACAGTAAAACATATCACAAAACCTTCAATACAATATAGAATTTTTGTATTATAATAAATCAACTTCAAATAAGCGTAAAATCCATTAAAGGATGTTGACATAGATGAAATCAAAATTCTTTTTAAAGAAATATCTCCTTTTATTTTGAAATCATTTAAGAGCCATATAAAATAAAACATTTTCTTGAAAATATTCTTGTAAGCTTGTAAGGAAAGCTTTGACGATTTTATAACGGCGGAAAATAACCGCACCCGCCGTATATGTTAAAAAAAAGCATTCTTATCTTAATTCTGTCGAAAAGGTTAAAAAGGACCTTGTTTTGAAAACGACGGAAGGATTCCTTTATAAACCTCTTACAAAAAGTCAAACAAGGGTATAAATTAATTTAACCCATATTCTTGTAAATAATAAATATGTTTTGAAATACATTTCTAAGAAACATGGATGTGGATGATAAAGAGATCCCAGTAGATTATTACGTATAATACAACCTCGGATAATGAAGAGATTGTGAAATAACCCTTACCTTGTACTTTTCCTTGGTTGGGGTAGGTTAAACTCCTGTATAATGGTGAAATAATTGTTATTAAATTATACAAGAATCATATACATTAATATGATATCATATATGATCTTTTAACATTGCTTTGATAATAATATCTTAGTATTATCGTTGTTTCGGGTGTGAACTTTCTTGTTTTCTTTTGTATGTTTTGTTACGTAAGACATGTTTGTAAAGGATAGGTTGTATATTATTCATATCCAGAATGATATAAAGTCCTTAAACATCATTTTTAAATCATAAAATGATAATTATACTTGAATGGATACGATGGAGAATGAATCTCATCGCGTTCGTGGAGACGGTAGTCCGTACGTACGCACGAACGCTACTTCCATTTAATTTTTTATTTTAAAAGAATCGAATCCAAATGATACATAGGTATATTACTATTCCAGTATAATATAATATTTTATATATGTTACATAAGTTCATTAACACCATCCTTTATATGTTCCATGTGTGGTATGAACGAGTCATATCATTTTAAGGGGGCGGTAGTCCGCACTTCCTCAAATGAAATTATCGTATGTATATACAACATGAAACGAATAATGGTATGAAATAAAATGGAATTTCAGAAGCTTATATATAAAATATATATCCTTAATATCATATTTAATTATAGTGACATCATAATGGCCACCATGAGAGGTGGTAAGATGTATTTGAACAATCATCGTTTCGTGAGGCGTTAGTTTGCCATCCACAGAAACATTATGTCCACCATCCATTAGATGGAGTTGTGTGTATGTGTAGTTTGAATCCTTCTTATAACAACATCCTAGTATATTTAGGATACTGGTGTTGTTACAAAAGAAAGGAAATAAAAAGATTTTGGGGGTTGGAGAAGCAAAATAAATGAAAATACTTTAAGAGAAATTGTTACCTTTAATTTAGGTAACTCACTTTGGTTGGAACCAAAGGACTTCTTGAAATGCTTTATGCCTAAGGGGAAGCTTCAAGGAGGAGGAGAGGGATGTGGTTAGCTTAGTTGGGCAGAGTTTGGACGAGCCAAGTGGCTTGAGAGGTGTGAGGAAAAGAGAAGGAGGAGTGCCCTTTTATAAGAGGGGTGAGGGGCACCTTTGGAAAAGCTAGAAATATTAATTTATAGTAAATTCATATTCGGTTTCCAAAGGCTCCAAAGTTGACTATTAAAAGGATGAGGTGGGGATAGGTCGAAAACAACTCATCCAATATAATTTAGACAGGTTTGGGTACTTATATTAACCTTATCTTTAAGTATTAACTCTAAGTTAATTAGTTTCACTTTTACAATGTCTCTTTGTATTTTTATATAATATGGTTAATAAACTTACTATGTACATCCAAGAGACCCCCAAGTGGTCCTTTAATGATGAACCTATCATAATATAAGTCTCTTGGCCGAACCTTAGATTTTTAGGAATTTAATATCAATTAATAATATATTATTTGTTTTAAGAACTCTTTTATGTCAATTTTGACACTATTCAATAGTTGATTTTTGTGAAACTCCTAACAGATTGATTACTTCGAACAAAGTCAATTAAATCAATCCTAATATATCATATTATCATAGAAAATTAGTTTAATTCAGTAAAAGTTTCATATTATAATTATTTGGGTATTTATAAGATCAATTATTTTAATTTTTCACTATTTTAGTAATTACTGCATCATCATTGTGTCATAAATAAAATATATTATTTAATGTCTAAAAATTATAAATAAAATATAATTATGTAGGAAATCTTTTTATCTTTCTAATGATTATTTATAATCTAAAATCCAACATGTATAACCCTATGTAAAAATTGTTTTTCTAAAAGATGTAAGCTTATGCCATTTTTATTTTTATTTTAACTTTATTAATATAATGTGTCATTATCACTTACAAGTGGCTCCAAGGGGTCCCCAAATTGACCCAAGGATGGCCATGGTCGGGTATGTGTACACCAATAATGTTAGGACACGTTTTAGGGTAATTTTGTATTATTATAATATTATTTTTTTAACCCTTATTTACCGGATTTACCCTTTAACTATGGTAAATAAAATATTTACCGCAATAATTATTCAAAATGTGTAAAAATAAAAGTTACCTATTTACATAATTTGGACATCCTGATTCCAAATATGGAATCCATTTTCCTAAATTCAAAACACAGAAGTGGCAGAAATTAATTTAAAATTAATTCCCGCTGTCAAAACAAAAAGCGTGTTTTTAAGAGGTAATAACTATCAAAAGATTGACACTTGTTTATGTTCGGTTTAATTGTAAAATTATGTCCAATGACAAACATTATATTAAATGGTAAAAATATATTCTAAATATACTTTAAAACCACTCAAAATCACAATTTATCACTATTAATTATTTTGATTAAAAAAGTTGTTTTTAATTAAAATTTAGTAATTTTCACTATTCATCAAAATATGAAAGTTATCCGAAATGTACCAAAATTTCACCTTAGGCTAAATTCGATATTCCGAATCCAAAAATGAAGTCCATTTTAAAATATAATATATATATATAATTTCAAAAAGTAGGTATTACTATTCATAACGGCTAGTTTGATTGGTTACGGTGCGATTGAACTTGGTGTTGCGTGTAGTGAAAGTTATTGAATTATTTTGAAGAAATAACACACTATAAAATCTTGGGGTGTTACAAAATGAAATTATTGTCCTCCAACGAATATAAAAGTTATACGATATGGAATAAAACTAATATTACTATTCTCTCAAAATGCTCTCTTGTTATGAATCATACAAGAAATTAAAAAAACAATGGTCGGACAAACATTCTATTGATTACATCATGAGGTAACATCCACCTTATTTTTTTAGGGTTTCTGATCCACTAGTTGTTGAGTAATTGAAATTACTATTTAAATGATGATATCTATTCACCAGTGTTTAGGTCAGGAAAAAGTAATTTTTATATCTATCATTTTGATGGTTAAGAGAAACAAAGGTAAACTCTAATTAAGAATATAGAGAAATAGGATATAATTGGTTCCATTAAACTGGGTAAGTTCAATAACTTGTTTTTCAATTATTATATTCCTCATATTCCTCATTAAAATATAGAGAAAGAGTTTCATGAGATAAATGTAAAGGATATTGAATCTCTTGGTACCTATGAAGAAAATATTAGAAGGCATGTGAGGTATGCTTTTAGTAATATCTTCCTACCTAAAAGTAATATTGACTGATACTTAAATGACTATAAACCTTGTATCTAATTGGTGTTATCCCAAATAGAATTTAGGATCTATGAATAATTTTTTTGATTTTCTACCAAAGTGGAAATGGACTTTATAGTTACGTATCAATTTTCATATTTTGTTAATAAGAGAAAAATATAATTAAAATGAAAATATATAGATAATAAAAAGAAAAATATGATATATAATTTATGCTAAATGTGTTGAAAGAAACATGGAGGAAATATACAAAATGTTACAAGTAAATGTTTTATTTTTGGAAGGTATGGTCATTGATAATTTGAATGTTTGCATGATGGGAAGAAGTTAGCTTATGTTGAAAATAGAGATAAATCTATAGAGAATGAACCACCCACACTCTAGAGTTTAAAATTCAATGATTATGGTTGTTATGAAAATAAATGCTTCAATCCAATGGATGATGAATACAATAAGACAAAATAACTTCAAAAGAGAAAGGAAAAATTGAAAAAATATTAATTTATGACGGTTGAATTAAATCATGATAATAAGGGTACAGCAATCCTCCACTCCCTACTAGATAATTTCATGTTTTATTTTTTATAGATAAGCCCAATGAAAATATTATTATTCATAATTTAGTGATATTTCATGAGATTTTGATCATTGATTAGCTCCTTCAATATTGATCTTGTTATAGTAAAATCGCATTTAATATTCTATCGGTACATGGTTGAGCACAAAATTTTAATTGAAATTTTTGGTTTATGATAAGATCTAATTTAAGGAATAAAGGATGAATTGTCTTTTGGAAGATAATATTCCTCCACTTAATATTAACTTAAGAGTTATGTATACCATCATGGGTTTATTAGTTTATGTTTTTTGCCAAGTTAAATTCACTGAAACCTCTATTTATGTTTTATGTGATGTGATTTTTTCAATATTAATGATATTTTAAGTGAAATTTATGAAAATTCAACCCTTTGGTCTTTTATATGTTTTATTAACAATGTTATTTAATGGGTAATTACTTTAAATATTTTGGAAATATAATTAAAGAAATATAAAACATTCAGGGTTTATCTTATCACTGATGTTGAGGTAATTAGGATTTTATTCAATCATTGTATGAATTCAGAACAATTATATTAAATTAGATAATATTTTACTCTAGATCTTCTCAATATAATAAACATTAAGGAAGTGTTAAAATTCATGGAGTACCACATTCAATTGTATCTGATTTTTATTTGAAGTTTACCTTAATGTTTTGGGAAAGACTTCAGCAATATGTTTATATAGTGTTCAGTTTCAGTATTGTGTAAAATCCTCATATAAATGTCAAGTATGATAGAGCTATTCAAACCCTATAGAATATTCTATGATCTTTTTCAATAGATTTAAAAGGTGGTTGGTTTCACACCTTCTACATGTTGAGTTTTCATACAAGAATATCTTTCACTCGAAAATTTAGATGGATCCTTATGAATCCATTTATATATACTAAAATTAAGTTATAGAAATGAAGCTATTGGTACCTGAGCTAGCTGATGAGATGGAAGAGAAGGTTAGAACCATTCAGAAATGTGTAAAGGCTATACAAAGTAGACCAGAATGTTATGACGATAATCATTGACATAATCTAGAATTTTATGTTGGATAATATATTTCTAAAAATTTATCCTTGTAAGAAAAAAAGGGATAACAAAGCCCTAGATATATCATTCCACTTAAAATAATCAAATGTATTAGAACAATATCTTATCATTTGGTTCTTTCACAAAACATTTATCATTTTCATTATGTATTCTATGTATAACTCATGATGAAGTACATACATGATCCATCAAATGTACTGAAATCAATGGTTGTACTACTACAATGTGATATTTCACAGGATGAACATATTTTTGAGATTATGGATATAATATATGTTTTTTTAAAATAATACCACTCACCAAGTTAATGATTTGTATAAAACCCACAATCTTTAGGAGGCTATGTGGGAACTTAAGAATATAATGAGGGAGAAGTATCCTCATTTTTTGGTACTGAATTAATGAATTTTGAGGGTGAAATTAATTTTAAGGGGGTAGAACGTAACACCCTGCTATATTGTGAATTTATTTTTCAATGAAATTTCATATTTTCTATATATTTCATTACACACAATGCTATGTTAAAATGAAACATGACTAAACATTAAAATATTATTATTTCATATGATATTTATCACCAAGACATTCGAATGGAAATTTTTCAAAGGATTAACTAAATTATTAAAATATAAGGTTTACACATGTATATAGAATGAATTACATGTTAACCAATTAGTTAAAGAATTTAAAACAAAAATATTTTAAAATAAAGGAAATCTTTTTTGGAAAAATAGTTTTTACGAAAAAAAACATGTTTTACTTCAACAAATTAAAAAACAATTTATTAATTGATTTTAATTAATTTTTTTAATTTTATATTCAATCAATTAATTAAAGTTTCTCTTATTTTTTCTATAAAATAGATAAGCATAAATCCAAATTTACTCTTAAAACTGTATTTTTTCAAAAAGCATTTTTGTCGCCCTTACTGCACACATATTTTAAAGATAAATTTTCACAATTTTAATAGATTTATTATAAAAAATCATCTTTATTTATGAAATCATATTATCAAAATTTTCTTATGGTTAATTTTTTGGAATTTTTTAAAAATAAATATTTTCTAAAAAATACCAAAAATATTTAATTTTAATCAAAAACTGCCTTTTTGTATAAATTAGTTTGAAGATAAATTATATAATAAATTTTTTAATGTAAAATTAGTTTATATATATATATATAATATATGTCATTTGAGTCAAATTAATATTGAAATTTGAAATAAAAACATTGTAAAATTTTGAACATTTTCTATTTGAAATCCATCATTCTTATCACGTCTATGGGATTAATTTTATTTCAAAATTTTAATGTTTTATGAATTTAATTCATAATGCATTCCATATTTGGAATAAAAATAATTTTTATTATCTAGTATGGTAATATTAATTTTTAACCAAAATTAATAGTGAAAATAATAAAAATTAATTACCTTAGTTAATGGGAAAATTGTTTTATCAGGGGCTAAACTAAAGTGATAAGGGTTAAAATGAACTGAATATTATCAAAAAAAATTCTATGGACATATTTCGACTAAATCAGGGCTAAGGATTGATAATAATCTATTTTAGATCCTTTTTTAGTGATCACCTCACTTATAAAAGGCCACCTTTCTCCTTTTTTCATCACACCTTCAAACCCCTTTGATTTGGAAGAGAAATACCCAGATCACTACCCAAATTAACTAATGTCATCTTATAAGACCTATTTTGGGTATAAATTTGGCATAATATTTTTTGATGAAAAAATAAGGAAGTTACCTGAAGAAGAGGTGTTACAAATGTGTACGAAGGAAGTAAAGACTTACGGTAAGGTATTTAAGTCTCAATTTTATTTTTTGATTATGCACATTCCATCTTCATCTCATTTTTATTTTATTTGGATTATATACTAACAATGAAATTATTTTATGCAACATTGACTTTTTATATTTTTATTTGCACATCCATTTTAGGATATCTCTTTTGTGGGGTTTTCGTTTCAAAATTTACCATATTGGTATGATATTTTTGTCTCAATTTTACTTCTTTGAGAGTTATGATTATGTTATGTACATATATTTTTGAATGAGGTGTATATACCTCCAATTTTACATGTAATTTAATGAATTTAATTTTTCTCATGATATCAAAATTTTCATTTAATGATATTCCTTCATGGGGCATATATTTCAATGATATTATATTGGTAAACATTTTATGTCACAATATCATTTTTTATCGATAATTTTTGTGATTATGATTCTGATAATATAATTTTATTAGAATTATCTCAATTAACTCCTAAATTTTAATCTCCTTAGATTATGTCATTAGAATAAATGGTTTCCCTTAATTTTCAAAACTTTATGTACTTAAGAGTTTAAAAATAATGTTTTTAAGAAAAATCGAATTTTCAAATGAAACCCATTTTTCTAAACCATGTTTTATAAAAATATTTTAAAAAATGTATTTAACATGTTTCTAATATTATTTACTAAAGGCATATTTTATCTTTTTTTTAATTTTTACAATTTTTTTTAAAAGTAATCTTCATGAAATTTTTAAAAACAATTCCTATATAAAGTTTATTGAAAAATTGAAAGGAATAATTTTATAAGGCATGAATATAATTTCCCTCTAGAATGAAAATTATTTTGTTTAAATGTTTCATTATAATTTTTAAAGGTTATTTTAAAATTAATGGATTTTCAAAAAGTTTTATGTTTTAAAAAAAAAACATTAAAGTGGATGGGATGTGTTTCTTGAGAAATGTTTTAAATTATTTTTAAATATTCATTTATAAGGCTGCAAGTTTATTCTCAAAGACAAATACATAAAATTTTCTTTTATCTTTTAAAAAGTCATTTTCAAAAAAAATATATCTTCCTCAGAAAAATTACAAGTGATTTATCTTTCAAAATGATTTTCAATATTAGATGAAGTAAATTGATGTACCTATTCTTTACTGAGGGTATGAACCAAGGATATCGTTCTTAAACATTATTTAAGTGTTTTATGAGGATAATATGTTTATGAAATTCATTTCTCTTCCATGGGTTACACAATGATTAAATTATTAATAAACGTGTTACTTTTACCATGGGTTAGGCTTTGATTACATGATGAAATTATTATGAAATCTGTCTCTTTTCCATAGGTTAGGATATGATGAAATATTTTATGAAACCCATTTTTTCATTATGGTTTAAATGATGAATGTTATATTATCTTTTCAATATTAAATTTAAAGATTATGTGATGGGTGGGACCTATATGTCCCTAAAATGAATTGGGTTATGATTGATGTTATATGCACTCAAAGGGTACACATTACGTTATCCCAAGCCTGAAAGATAATACACAAGGGGTTATACCAATCACTAAAGAGGGTACATGTGAGGATATCCTAATCCAAAAAGAGGGCACATGTGAGGTCATCCCAAGTTTGAAGTATATACATGTGTGGTTATCCCAAGACTAACATGTTATGAATGACTTGGTGGGTATCCTTTACAAAAGATTTTATATTCTTATGTTTACGCCAATAATTTTTATCTTATTCCAATGTTATCCACTCATAGATCATGTTCTATGATTTTTATATGATTTTTATCGTATATGCATCAAATATATATTCCATGAATAAATATTATGATATTTGATATAAATGGTATTGTTTTCAAACGGTATTCTCATGTTCTCATACCCTTATTCTCATGTTATGTTTACTTATTTTCCATGTTTACCCATATAGATAATCTAAGATCAACCTTTCTTATGTTCAATTTCACTAGGTTATAAAGAATATTTTTAAGTAAGGAATATTTTTGAATATTAATAAGGGGGATATATTTATAGGATATGTGGAAAATATTCCACAAATTTAAAATATTGTCTACCTAGTCTCAAAATACAATAAAATATTATGCTCATTAATCATGTTTTCTGTAATTTATTGAATTTTCATCTAAAAATATGTAATATCTATGAATAAAAATACTGGGTTTTATGTTTATATTGATCAAATATATTGATTCTTTCTTGATCAGGAGTAAAACAATGTTTACAAGATGGTGAAGTATTTTTATGTGTTAATAGAAGCTTTGAGAGCCTGTAAATATAACATGGACACTTTCTTGAAGACGTAGAATTTCAGAAAAGGAATAATTCACAAAAACCTCTGTATAAAATAAAATAAAAATTATTCTTTCATTTTAATTATTTATAGTAATGATATAATATTCATAGGGAATATTTTTGAATATATTGAATTACTCTCAAGATAAATGAAGATGTTGTTTGAAATATCAATGAATGATAAAATGTCTTACTTTCTTAACTCGAAAACATAAAAATATAATGATAAAATTTTATTATCATAATTAAAACATGACTATAAATTACTCATAATATTGGTAATGGAAGATTAAAAATCGTTTTTAACAAAAATCATAGTGGAATAATTTATTAAAACATGAAGTTGAATGGAATATTGATCATATAGAATTTAAAAAATATATTGGAAGCTTCTTTTATTTAACGTACTACATTATAAAAATGATTTATGTTGTTATAATGTATAATATATTTCATCATTCACTAAAAATGAATAATTTTTTACTAGAAAAAGAATTCAAAGAGATACAATGGAATGTATAGATTATAGGATAAAGTGTGACATCAAGGTAATGATGAATCTAATTAGATAAATATATGAATATTTTACATGTAATGTTAATGATAGAATTTATACATGTGGTAGAGTATTCATTCCAAAATATACATCTTTATGTTGGGGTACCAATAAAAAAATCCCCTTGACTCTTATCACATTAGAAGTTGTAACATCCACTCAAGAAACTACATAATTAATATTGATGAAGAGATGATTAGAATGTTTTTGGTTGATATAAAGATACCGATTTTCTTAGGTGGTGATGATCAATGTTATATTAATATCCCAAAGAATTAAATGCATCATTAATAGTCTAAGAACATTTAAAATAAATAACACTTTTTCAAAATACATGAGAAATGAAATGAACTAATGCTATAATTTTTATCTATAAGGGAGTAGTTAACTCATATCTTTACTAAACCATTAATGCTTGAAACATTTCCGAATTTGATGTCAGTGATGGGAACTCGACCACACTCTCTTTATGGTTAGGATATATGTTATATATCCCTTATCATTGATTTTCATTGAATATTATTGTAAAAGAGGATAAATTTGACAACATAAATCTATGAATTTATATATTTTATACCTTTTAAGGGACAAAATATATTTAGGGGTTATTAAAATCGGAAAAATATAATGTAAGTATGTGTGAAATATTGAAACACTTTATTAATGGTAGTTCAAGAATATTTTGTTTACATTTTAGGATTTTTTTTGATAAATTAGTGAATTTAGGAAATGTTTTGGAACTATTTTTTATCTTTACATTGTGGATAACATTGTATTTTTGTTAAATGGTTATTTTTTTCCTACTCTAATTTTACTTACGTAGTCTTAGAATTGTGGGATAGTGATCAATTTCAAGATTTTTTCTGCTTAGTGATTTATGTTTCTAGGTTGATAACAAATTATAGAGGGGTAAAATTTGAGACCAAGATGTATTTTGTTGTTTTTATTATGATAATTAATGAGGTTAAGTAGAAGAAGAATTTTTTGTTGTGTTTTATTTTTATTATAAATATAAAAATAAATTAACTGAGGTTGAGATTTATATATGATGTTTCTGGGTGGTGTAATATGTTTCTATTATATAAAGATCAGTTGAGTGAGGTGATAAGATGGATTCTAGCGGACTTAGGTGTTCAAATTGAAGATAGGATAAATAGTTCATTCAAAAGATCTCGTAGGGTCATTGTGTTGATTATTTCAGACTAGATAAATAATTTGATGGTTTTTATTCTTCATAGTCCCAAAATCATGTTTATAAAACTATATTCACGATTATATCTTATCTTTTCAAAACCAAATAGTTGGTCAAAATTGGGGGAACCATGTTTTTGGAATAAATTTTTGAAGACATATTTTACCAAAAAGAGTATTATTATAACGATCATTAGATGAGGTATCTTTTTATAATTATTGATATAGAAAAGTTAGTAGGTCCGCTATCATGACCATTATTTTCAATGAAGATTCTTTAATAAGTTTTTAATATTATTTACAAACGAATGGGTTTTCAAAAATAATTATGTTTACAAAAAATTTCAATTTGGAAAGAATATTTTCTTCAAGATATATATTAAATGTTTTTAAAGCATAAGTTATAAGTTTTCAGGTTTTTTTAAGGAAAAGTATTTAAAAAACGTTTTTTGTTTAAAATTTTGATTTTCAATTTAAATTTATCTTCCACATGAAATGTTTCAAGTGATTTATCTTTCTAACTCATTTTTCATCTAAGATGGAATCCTTTGATACAAATTATTTTTTAATAGGGATATAATCTAAGGATACCATTTTTAATCTTTATCTGAATAGTTTATAATGAAAAGATGTATATGAAACCCATTTATATTATAAGCGTTTTATAATGAAAAATGATCGTAAAACTTTTTTAGTTTTCCACAGGTTATGCTTTTATGAGATGATTAAATGATTATGAAACTTGTCTATTTTCCTCAGATTATGATATGATGAAATGTTTTAGAAATCCCATATTTTGTCATGGGATATATTATAATTAATGTTATATGATCTGGCGGAACATAGATGAATGTATTATGTGAATGGTGGTACCTATATCTCCCTCCAATGAATTTGTAAATGACTAATATTATATGATCTTAAAGGGTACATGGGAGGTCATCCAAAGGCCAAAAGATGGCACATTAGAGTTTATCAAAATCTTGAAAGAGGGTTCATCGGTAGTAAACCCAAGACTAAAGCGCATACATTGGTGGTTAGACCAAGCCTAACATGTTATGAATGTCTTGGTGGGTAGTCTTGAAATAATATTTTCTATTATTTTGTATACACTTCCAAATTATGTCTTATTCCATTATTATTCTCTCATGGATAATATTCTATGATCTCTTTATGATTTATTTCTTATGAACTATTAATATTTATGTCATTAA
The DNA here is from genome assembly GCA_963277665.1 of Viscum album. Classification (NCBI taxonomy): domain Eukaryota; kingdom Viridiplantae; phylum Streptophyta; class Magnoliopsida; order Santalales; family Viscaceae; genus Viscum; species Viscum album. The sequence goes on from OY728142.1 coordinate 820,459,395, forward strand.
TAAAAATGATGATATTTGATATAAAAGGTATGGTTTTAAAATGTTATTTCTATGATCTTATACTCTTATTATCATGTTATGTTTATGTATTTCTATTTTTTACTCTTACCAAGCAACAGTGATAACTATTTCTAATATTTACTTTCCTCAGGTTGTAAAGAATGGTTTTAAGTAGGGTATGTTTGTATAGAGTGCTTAATGGGAAGATATTTACGGGATATATTGGATATATATCACTAAATTAGAAGATTATGCACCTTGTCACCAAATACACTAAACTATTACAATCTTAAGGTGTCTGTTGCGTAATTTTTTGAATATTCATCTAAAAATATACAATATCTATTTATGAAAATCCTAGATCTATATAGTTGGTTTCATAGGAAATAATTAGGTAACCATTGGAAATAAGGATGTGAAAACTCTATTGGGATACATATGTATATTTATAAGGAAATTTATAGGTATATATCTAAGGATAAGCCTATATATGAGTTAATGTATGTGAAAAAATCTTGTAATTTTTTTAAAATTACAGAGAATGTGGTTTCCTTTCAATTGCATCGTTTTTAGATTATAGAGGTGGATTTGGATTAGGAATAGCGGTTCCTAGGGGTAATTATTCTACAATTGGTGCATTGATATAGACTCAATCATCACCTAATGCATGACAACAAGCTTTACTCCACACCCGGTTTTAACACTCCCAGGGGATATGCTTTAGAAATTTTCAAACCATTTATAACCCTTCATAATGGATTTAAATAGATAATGACCCTGAATAAACTAAAATAAACCTAACATTTCATGATTTGAAAGAATATATAAGTTATTTTTCATAATTTTGTGTCTCCCCACTATGATTAGTGGTTCTAACACTATGATTTTGGTTTTATTCTATGGTTAGTAAAAGAAGGAACCAAGTTAATACTAAGTGTGACAGAAAATGCAATGATTGTCCTCTTAATCATCCAAACGTTACAGGAGATGAAATGAAAAATTGTATTAATATGCTCTCCCAACTTTCTCATATTAGGAATCATAATATAATTTAAAAATAAAGAGGTAAACCATTCTATTGAGTCTTTCATGAGATAAAATCTACCTTATATTAGTGTTTTTGTTAATCCGATGTTTTTTGATTAATGGATCAGTACCATTAAAAAGATATAATATATTCAATAGAGTTTAGATCATGAAAAAAGTCATTTTTATATCTATAATTTGGATGGTGAAGTAGATCAATGGTAAAATTTTATTAAGAATATAGGGTATTGTGATGAAATTGACACCATGGAATGGGATAAGTTCAAGAACTTATTTTTCAATAATTAAATTTCTCATATTCTTAATAAAATAATAGATAACGAGTTCTCTGAGATAAATCCAAAGGATAGTGAATTTTTTTGGTAATTATAAGAAAAATAATAGTTGACTTGTGTGGTATGCTTCTGGTATTATCTTCCAACCTAAAATTAAGGTTGACCAATTATTCAATGACTGAAAACCTTGTTTCTAATTAGTGTTATCCCTAAGGGATGTTAGGATCTAGGAAAAGATTTTTTAAATTTCAACCAAGTTTGAAATGGAGGTTATAGTTATGTATAAATTATGTTGTTTTGTTAATAAGAGAAAAATGAAATTCAAGGAAAAATATAAATATAATCGAAAAAATAATATGATATTTAAACGATGATTAATGTGTGGCAGGAAACATGGGGGATATTTTCCCAAGGGAATAAGTAAATCATTTATGTTTTTAAGGTATGTTCATTGGGAATTTGAATATCGAAGTGATGGGAATAAGTTGGATAATGATTAAAATAGAGAGAAATCTACACTTAATACACAACCCACCCTCCAATGTTTCAAAATTAATGAGTATTATAGTTATGAAAAACAATTCCCCAATCCAAGGGATAATGAGGATGATAAGACTCAATAAACTTTAAATAGAATGGAAAAATGGAAAAATTATTCATTCATATTGATTGAATTTAATCATGATAATAAGGGAACACTTATCCTCCACTCCATAGTATATAATTTCATGTTTTATTTTGTATAGATAAACAATATGAAAATATTATTATTCACTATTTATTGAGATTTAATGTGATTTTGAGCATATATTATATCCCTATATATTGATTATGGGATTTTGAAATCACATTGGAAACTCTATCGGTACATGGTTGAACCCAAGATTCAAATAGAAATTTTTTGTATAAGTTAAGATCTTATTTAAGGAATAAAGGGTGAATTATCTTTTGGAAGATAATATACCTTGATATAATATTAACTTTAGGGTTGTGGATACTATAATGGGTTTATTAGTTTATGTTTTATCATAAGTTCAATGTCATTGACACCCCTTTTAGGTATTATGTGATGTGATTTTATGAAGATTAAAGATATTTTAAGAGACATTTATGAAAATGAATCTCTTTGGCCTTTTATATGACTTATATACCATGTTATTTAAGGGGAATTCCTTTTCGTGTTTTGGAAATATGATTAGAGGAACTGGTAATATATAGGGTTTATCTTATCACTTATTTAAAGGTAATTTAAGTTTGTATTTGATCAATATATGAATCCAGAAAACATATTTTATTTAATTGAATATTTCTATACAGATATTCTCACTATAATATAAATTAATGAAGTGTTAAAATTCATGGAGAAAAACATTCAATTATATCTGATCAATATTTGAAGTTTACATTGTTGTTTTGGTGAAGTCGTCAGTAATTAGTTTATATATAGTCGAGTTTTAGCACTGTGTAACATCCTCATATAGATTGTAAGTATGACGGAAGAATTCAAACCCTATAGGATATTCTATGATATTATTCAATGAATTTATAAGGTGGTTGGTATCATACCTTCCTCTAGTTGATTTTTCATACAAGAACAACTTTAACTCGAGAATTTAGATGGATCCTTAGGAATGACTTTATATATACTCAAATGAAGTTGCGAAAAAGAATCTATTGGTACTTGAGCTATATAAATAGATTGAAGAGAAGGTTAGAATGATTCTGAAATGTGAAATGGTTATACAATGTTGTAAAAAATGTTATAATGATAATCATATATATAATCTATAATTTTACGTTGGTGATAAGATATTTCTACAAATTTCTCCTTGGAAAAAGACGGGAAAACTAAGACCTAGATATATTAGTCCACCTAAAATACTAAATTGTAAAGGAAAAATAGCTTACCATTTAGTTCATTCACAAAACCTTTATCAAATTCATTATGTTTTATATGTATCACCCATGATGAAGTATACACATGACACATCACATGTACTGAAATCATAGTTCGTACTACTACAACATGATATTCCTTATGAGAAACTACTAGTTGAGATTATGGATATAATATAGATTTATCTGAAAAATAAAACCACTCACCTTGTAAATGTTTTATGGAAAAACCATCATCTTGAGGAATCTATGTGGGAACCTGAGAACATAATGGGGCTGAAGTATCTACAGTTTATAATAATAAAGTGATTAATTTATAGGTTTAAACTCTTTTTATGTGAGTAATAATGTAACACCCTAATATTTTGTGAATTTATTTTTCAAATATATTTAATATTTTTTATATTTTTCATTACACGTAATATAGAGATAAAACGTAACATGATATATTATTAAAATATTATTATTTAATATCATAGTTATCACTTAGCCAATAAAATGGTATGTATTAAGAGTATTAAATAAATTATGAAAATTTAAGGGTTAAATATATATGTAAGATGAATTATATTATAACTAATTAGTAAACAAAATAAAATCAAAACTATTTGAAAATATATGAAATCATTTTTTGAAAAAAAATTATGTAAAAAAATATGTTTTACCTATATAAATATAAAAAACATTTATTAAATTGTTTGAATTAAATTTAAATTGTATATATTCAATCAATTCAATAAAATTAATTTTATTTTATTTTATACAAGAGATAATAATAAATCCAATTTTACATGTAAAATGGTATTTCTCTGACATGTAGTTTGGTAGATTTTTTGAAAACTTATATTCCAAATAAATTTTTTCACTTTTGGATTTTTTTTATTTATAAAAATAAACTTCATTTATGAAATCATATTATAAAATTTTTCTTGTGGTTAATTTTCGATAATTTTCAATAAATATTACTTTTTTGATAAACAGAGAAAAATAATGAATTTTAATTAAGAATTGATTTTTTTTTAAAAATATTATGAATATAATTTATATATTAATTTTTTAAAATAAAAATTAGTTAAATTATATATATTAATATAATTTATGTCATTTTAGTTAAATTCATATTGAAATTTGATATAAAACCTTTGTAAACATTTGAACATTTTTTCATTGAAAACTATCTTTCTCATCTCGTCTATAGGATTATATCTATATCAAATTTTGAAACTTCTGTGAATATAATTTGAAAAAATGGATTCTTTATTTGGAATAAAAATAATTTATATTATCTAGTATTGTAAGATTATTTTTTCACCAGAATTTATAGTTAAAATAGTAAAAATCATTTACCTCGGTTAATGGAAATAAAATTTATGAGGGGTTAAACTAAAATGATAATGGGTAAAATGACCTAAAACTTATCTAAAATATATTTTATAGACATATTTTTCCCCAATAATTTTTAATGATCAATAATAATCGATTTTAGATCCTTGATTCATGATAAAAACATTTGTACACCGATTTGTTTTCAAAAATTACATGTGTTCCTCTCACTTCACTTATAAAACGACAACCCTCTCCTCTTCTTATCACACCTTAAAACATTTTTGATTGGCCAAATAAATATTAACATCACATCCAAAATTACCTAATATTATATTGTGAGACTTCTTTTTGGCATAAATCCAACATAATAAGTATTTGGATTAAAAAATAAGGAGGTTAACTAAGGAAGAGGTGGTTGAAATGTATACAAAGAAGTCAATTCTTATGGTAAGGTATTTTTGTCTCACATTTATTGTTCTATTATACACATTCTATATTCATCACATTTTTATTTTATATTTTATATATACTAATCATTATTGTATTTTATCCAACTTCAAAATTTTTATTATTTTTTTACGTATCCATTTTATGTCTCTCTTCCATGGGGTTTATGGTTAAAAATTTTCCAAATTGATATGGGTTTTTTTTCTCAATTTTCGTTATTTGAGATATATGAATATGTTATGTACATATATTCTTGTGTGAGGTGTATATACCACAATATTTATATGAAATTTCATGAATTCAATTTTCCTCGTGATAATTTAATTTTCATTTAATGATATTCCTTCTCGAGGATAACATTTCAAAGATACTATAGTGGTAAAGATATCATGTTACATTCTCATTATTTATCAGGATTTTTTTAATTATTATTTTTATAATATAATTTTATAATCCTTATCTCAATAAACTCCTAACTATTTGTATTCGACAGTTACATCATTATAATAAATGGTTTCCCTTTATTTTACTCTCATTATGTACACAAGAGTTCAAAAATAATATTTTTAATAAAAATCACATTTTGAAATGAAAACCATTTTCCTTCCAAAACCAGTTTTTCTCAAAATATTTTCAAAAATTATTTTAAAATTCCTCTAATATGACTGATTGAAGCCATATTTTATAATTTTTTTAATTTTTAAAAAAAAATTAAATTTAATCTTCATGTAATTTTCAAACACAATGTCTATTTAGATTATATCAAAAAACTGAAAAATATTATTGTATATGAAATGAATAAAATTTACTACAATCATGAACATTATTTTATTTTATTAATAAATTATAATATTTCAAGGTTGTTTTGAATGTTATGGATTTTCAAAATGTTTTATGTTATTAAAAATGTTTTCACAGTGTTAAGTATATATTCCTCATGAAATGTTTCAAATTAATTTTAAATATTCCATTATAAGTTAAAATATTTAATTTCAATTAAAAGGATATAATTTTTTTCTATGTTTTAAAAAGTTATTTTCAATGAAAATTTATCTTCCTCAAAAAAAATACCATGTCATATATCTTTCAAAATCATTTTCAATATAAAATGACGTCTTTTTTGTAACTTATTCTTTACTTGGTATATTAACAAAGGATACGATTCGTATTTTAAATCTAAATGTTCTAAGCTGATAATATTTTTATGAAATTTGTTTCTCTTCAATGGGTTATACCATGATAAAATAATTATTAAATGTGTTTCTATTACCATGGGTTAGGCTTTTATTACATAATGTAATTATTATGAAATATGTCTCTTTTCCATAGGTTATGATATGATGAAGTATTTTATGAAACTTGTTTCTTTTCATTATTTTTGAAATGATGAATGATATATGATCATGTGAAAATTAAATGTATAGATTATGTTATGTGTGGGACCTATATCTCCCAACAACGAATTAGTTTATGATTGATGTTATATGAACTCGAACGATATACATGAGGTTATCAAAAGCCTGAGAGAGGATACAATAGGTGTTATACGAATCCAAAAACATGGTATATGGGTTTTTATCCCAATCCCAAAATATGGAACATAAGAGTTCATCCCAGGTGCGATGAATATACTTGGGTGGTTATTCTGAGAATAACATGATGCAAATGACTTTGTGGGTAGCATTGAAATAATAGTTTACATGCTTATATGTATACCATGAATTTCTGACTTATGCCACTGTTATTCTCTCGTAGATCATGTTCTATAATTTCCTTATAATTCACACCTTAATGACTTACAATAATTATTCCATGAATCAAGATGATGATATTTGATTTTAAGGGTATGGTTTTCATATGTTATAATCATGTTCTGATACACTTATACTCATGTTATGTTTATATATCTCAATGTTTACCCTCATTCAGTATCTCAGCTCATCCTTTTTATGTTTCATTTCCCTGGGTTATGAATAATATTTTTAAGTAAGGTATGTTTTTTTAAGATTACTAAAGGGGAGATATTTATTGTATATGTGAATGATCATCCAAAAATTTAGAATATTATGTACCTATCCTTAAAATAAACTAAACTATTATGGTCGTCATGCATTTTTTTGGTAATGTACGGAATATTAAACAAAAAATATTTAATATCTATGTATCAAAATGTTGGGTTTCTATGTTTATATTGATAAAATATATGGATTCTTGCCCGACCAAGAAGAAAACTATTTTTACAACATTATGAATGATTTTTATGGTTTAAAATAAGCTCTGAGAGATTGTAAATCTAATATGGACACTTTCATGATGAATTATAATTTTTGAAATGGAATAGTTGATAATAACTTATGTATAAAATAAAATCATTATTTTTCCTTTATTTGGATTGTTTATATAAATGCTATAATATTCATAGGAAACACTTATGAATATATTTAATTATTCTCTAGATGAATGAATATTTTGATTGAAATTTCTGTGCATGGAGAAATGTGTTACATTATTCGCTTGAAAATTTACCAATAGAAGGATAAAATATTATTTTCATAAGAAAAACATTCCAATTAATTAGACAAAATATTGGACAAGGAAGGTTAAAACCATTTTTAGATACCAACCATAGTTGGAAAATTAATTTAAAGATGAAGTTTAATGGAATATTCATCTTAGAGAATTTAGAAAATAAATAGGATGCTTTTTGTATTCAACATCCTATAGAGTAAACATGATTTATGTTGTCACCATGTATGATATATTACTTTATTCCAAAAAATGAATTAGTATTTTAATAGAAAAAAAATTCTTAGATACATGAAGGGATGTATAGATTATATGTTAATGTATGATTTCAAGGGAAAGACGAACTTATTTGGGTAAACAGATGCAGACTGGGCTGGTAATGTCAATGATAGAATATCCACATATGGTGGAGTTTTATTTCCATAAGAAAGATTCTGAAGTTGGTGTACCAATAAGAAAATCACAGTGACTCATATCACATTAGAAGATATCACATACACTCAATATACACCAAAATTAATATAGATGAAGATATGGTTATAATATTTTTTGTTTGATGTGAAGATACCACTTTTTTACGTTTTGATGATAAATGTTCTATTAATATCACCACGAATCAAATGAATCATTCACATTCTAAACACATTTAAATTAAATAACAATTTTTCAAAAAAAAACATGTGAAAATAAATGAAGAAATGCTATAATTTTTACATATAAGTGTCTTTTTACTTATATCTTCACTAAACCATTAATGCTAGAAAAAATATAGAATTTTATTTTTACAATGGGAACAAAACCACACTCTATTCAAGGTTAGGGTATATTATATATATATCCCATATCATACATTCTCATTGAATATTATTATCAAAGGGGATATATATGGCAACAAAAATCTATGAATTGTTATATGTTATACTGTTTAAGGGATAGAATATATTTATAGGGGCTTTTAAAAGTGGTAATCTATAATGTAAACAAGTATGAAATATTTTAAAACTTTATTAATGGGAGTGAAATGTCCTTTTTTTGATTTTTTTTGAGTTTTTGATGATACATTATTGATTTTAGGAAAAGGAATAGAACTATTTTTTTATAAATACATTGTCAATAACATGGTATTTTTGTTAAATGATTCTTGTTTACTACACTATTTTCACTCATGTAGTCATAGAATTGAATGATTGTGATAAATTTCTTGACTTTCATAGATTTAGTGCTTTGTGATCCTTGGATGAAAACAAAATATAGAGGGGGAAAATGTTGAGACCAAGATGTATTTTGTTGTTGTTATTCTACGAAAGAATTTGGTTGAGTAGAGAAAGACTTATTTGATGTGTTTTATTTTTTTATAAATATATAAATAAATTAAAAAAGGTTGATCTTTATATATGTTGTTTCTAGGAAGATTAATATGAGTCTAGTATATGGATTCCATTACGCTGAGGTTATTAGATGGATTTTAGTGGACTTAGGTGATAGAATTGAATACAAGATTAATTATTCATTCAAAAGATCATAGAGGGTCATCAGGATGATTATTTCAATCAAGAAAAATAATTTGACAGTTTTTTGTTCTTCAAAGTCCCAAAATCTTGTTTATAAAAATATAATAATGATTTTATCTTATGTTTTTCAAACTAAACAGTTGGTGAAAATTGGGGGAACATTGTTTTGTCAATAGATGTTTCAAGTCATAGTTAACAAAATATAGTCGTTTGTAATGATCATTAGATGAAGTATATTTTTATAATTGTTGATAGGGAAAATCTATTGAGTCCACTAGATGGTGATTTTTTTATTTATCAAAAAAATATTAACTAATATTTTTTGTCCTTTAAATGGTGAAAACTGGATGACTAAATGAAAATATCACCAAACAAAAAAATATGAGTTTTTCAAATAAGATATTTCCAACTTAATGGGAACCAGATGAAGAAGAACCATATAAAAGAATATATGATGAATCATTAAGATAAATAAGAGTTCCTATGAATAATAACTCGATAGATAATTTTAGATATTTATAATGTTTTTGGTTAAACTAAATGTATTTAATGGTGATAAAATTCATCATGAAGTTATTATTGATTATTTGAGGTGTTAAAAAGTATTCCTAAGATATCATTTTTTTGAAATAATTGGATTAATATGTTTAATAAGAATAGTTACTCTATAGATATGTATCATATAGATAAATATAATAAACATTTGTACTAAATATAGTAGTATTAGATGAATAGTTACTAGATGGGGAAGTTCTAAGGAAAAATATACTAGAAGGAGAGGTATTAGATTCATAGGTTCCATATAAAGAAGTTATGGGTGAATTGGTTACTATAATGAGGTACCGGAAATATTTTCTTTCATGATGTTGGGAATGAAATTGAATAAGAAAATATCTAACTTCTAAAAATGAAACTGTGAAGAACTGAAGTAGCATAGTGAAAATTTGTCCAACACTATTGGTGAATGTTCATTTAATTGTTGGAAAAATTATGTTATCATATTATCTATTATAGAAGCACATGAATTGTAAAATAAATATAGTAAAATAAAATTTATATATATATCCAACTTGTTGCAACCATAATGAATTATTTTCTAGATTATATGGGATCTTAGATTGTTTCCATGTCATGCTAAAGACTATATACTATTTTTGAGTAGTGATCCTTGTAAATTACAATATTCCCATCAGTTTTTATATGTTTTTTTATCAATGTAAATTCGTTATAACCATAGGTGAATGTTTTTTCAAAGAGGAAAAACATAAAAATTCGATCCACTGATTCACCACCTAATTCTCACACAGATCCAAATTGGTCATTTTAGTTATTATGTGATGAATGATGTTGAAGTATGTGGTATGTATTTTTGGTCTGAGGCTTGTGGATTGAATATGGAGTTTATAGATTTGATATAGTTTTTTGAATGTGGTTTATGGATATGGGATTAATAGTGTGGTAAAGACATATATTATTGGGTCATAAGGGCTACTAGATGAGTGAGTGAAGTTTTCCTGTCGTACGTTTATGATATTTTTTCATGATATTACTTTATTATAACTATATATATACATTGTGAGTGTGCCTTGGTGAGGTTGGGTGGTCATATAACTACTTAAGAAAATCGTTGGTTTTGTTTTTTATTTATAGGTTTCTAGAACGATTCTCAAGTATTCACATGAGTGTTTTCAGGGATGATCCTAAGGAGTATATTGACTATTCTCACCCATATCTTATATATCATGTTTTAATATATTATAAATACGATATTGGTGACCATTATAGAACATATTAGTTCATGGTGTAGAGTTAATTTGGATTTAGAGTCACTTACATAGGATCTAGTTTTATGTTAGTATCATTTATTTATGTATAATATTACTTGAATTATGAGATAATGGTTTTATTTTTCATTAAACGGTAGTTGTTGAATTGTGGATTATTTTTTCTATTTCTAGAATTTATAAGGTAAATACTAATATGTGACTCATGGTTCTAATTTCCAATTCGTGGCTGATTGGAGGAGTGATTCCGGGGTTGCAATTGTCAACACTGTTAACCTAAGAGGGCTTAAATTGGGTATGGGTCTTAACGTAAGGGATATGTGTAGCGTGTGAATACATTATTCCTAACAGGTGGTTACCATCACACCTGTACCAATATATCAAAAAATTTGGTGCATATAGATGTATTAAAAGGTAGTCAAGTAAGTGATATAAAGACATAATCAATTTATTAAATAGTTTTTTATAGTAAATAGTTAATATAACCCAGGTGTTTGTTTCCACATTGAAGAAAAAACAATATGGAAAAAGAAAATACCTACTTTAAGGTATGCTCAAAATCTGTTATAGTGGAAAAGAACCAGTATGTTAGTAAAAAACCTATTAAAAATTAATCATGTGGATAAGGAACATCAGTATAAATAATTGGATAAATTAATCATGTGATTGTATACACACCCATAAAGGGGAATATGAATAATAATTTTAGAACACTGGGAACCACTTTATATATTAATATTTTCTATCATCAATCTCTTGGGGAACCTAGAAATAGTTTATAATAATATATGTATCCATAAAACTACTTATGAAATTATGATAACATATATATAATAATTAAAATAATAACCAATTCATCAACATAATAAGAACGGTATTTAATATATGATATAATATATACACTATGAAACAAATCGTTGATATGAAGTAATTTATGTTATAATAAAAACAAAAAATATCTTGTAATATAAACTAATAATAACTATAGGTATAAATAATACTAGTAATATACAGTATCATGGATATAAAAATCAGTCCAAAAAAATAGAATTTAATAATATGTTTCATAATAAAACTATTCATAGGAAAATAAATCAAATTTTTTAGTCTCACTCCTCCCCTAATGCTTCAAAAATTATACTATGATTATCTATGAGACAGGAGGGGTAACCTACTAAAGATAATTATTGAGTCCTAATTGATAGTTTGGATGATAAATAATGCCAAAAACTTGAATAAATTTATAAACCTATAAAATTGATGATTAGTGATTCAAATTTGTTCCCATGAATGTATTTCAAATCATAAGGAAAACAATTGGTCTTAATTATTCTAAGAAAAAGGAATGGTCTTGTAGATATTTAGTTAAATAATATTATAAAAAAAGTGGAATGTTCATTTTAAAATATGAGCGTAAATTTATTTATTTTCTTATTGTGAAAGTAGTAGGAGAAATTATAGTAAAAAAAGAAATTAATATAACTATTGGGACCCTTCTCGGGATAGTAAATGGGTCAATACTGCAACCCTAAACCATCCCCTAATAGTCCCGAGGCTAGTTACTATCACTAAAAAATAAAACAACACATGAGAGGAAAAATCTCAAGGAAAAAATATAATACATATAAATATATAATACAAGATATAAACAACCACTATTTAATACGTAAAAATAAACAATATACCAAATAATATTCATGCATAAGAAATAAAACAATCTATGAAAAACTACATATTGAGCCTATAAGGTAAAACACTTCATATGAAAAACATCCCAAAATAGAGAAAATATAGGAAAATTTTAAAACACCTCCTCACTATAAAAGCTATTAATGTATTATTCATTAGTTATTTTAAATTTAAAAAACATAATGGAAAAAGAACCTAATACTCCATCTCATTTTCCTCTAAAGTCTCATATGAATTGGGTGCTATCTAAATAGACATAATATGTGTGTATAGTTATTCTAAAATAAGGTTGTGTATTAAAATACCCAATATGATGACACAAAAAAAGATAGGATGGAACAACAAGTCACCACCATACCCAATATATATGGATAAATAGAGAAAAAAATAGAAACCATATAACCTAGATATGATTTAAGGATTGAAAATATAAGGATGCTAGAAAATAAAATTTAATGGGGATCAACTCATCTATATTCACTTCTTATTGGAAAACATAGTTAAACAGTGACTCATAATACTTGTAATGTCACAACAACCTAAATTCAATAACATCTATGAAACCTATTTGAAACCATAATGGGGGACCATAGCTCACAGATTTGTAGATATGAGATGAGTGTGAGTTGAAACAAATGGAGGAAACCACCCCAACACACCGAGGCATGTTGAAACCATATCAGGAGGTCAAATCCCCAACATAAGAGGTGGTATATGAACTCAATTTGTCATAAATGTGACCACTCTATATCAATAGTATGTCTCTAGGGTATTACCAAACCCCATTTTTATAGTAGAGGTTCACTCCCTGATACACAGGTGGGTACTGATTCCATTGATCAAGGAACACGCCTTAATGCATGGGGGAGTATCTAAAAGTATTTTAAGGTTTGGTAAATAATTAATCAATAGATAATAAATTTTTAGACACCATAAAACCAAAGAAAATCATGCCTCTGAAGCTAAAATAAAATGAAAATGAAAATAATGAATTGTAGATTATACCAAAGTATATTATCAGTAGTGCCTGTGTTGATTTCTTGTTTGAGGACCACTCACATCTATATCATACCCATGTCCTTTCCTCCATTATATAGGCTATAAGGACTCTCCCAAAACCTATGTTTTTACCCATACATTCCCTAAATTAATGAGTAAATACCTTTAGTTATATCTCATGAAACCCTTAAACATTAATGCTCCCATTAAAATAAATGATAATTAACATGTTATAGAAATTAAATTGCGATCTCTTTAACATTTTACGCCTTTAGTGATCTATAGTAGTGACAAATGAATCATTATTCACAGTTCATGTCACTACAAGTGACCTACATCATACAATAAGATATACCTAAGAAGCCTACATGATATCTCTATATAATAAAATATGATATACCCCAAAAAATTATATATCAACTTTTTTTCCAATATATGTCATAATATAAAACATATCATACCATAAAATATAATATCACTATAATTTAGGTAATATTATATTCAATATCATATTTTCAATAAATTTTAAAATACTGCTATTAAATTTCATATTATATTGTATAATATATTATAGGTTGTGGAAACATATCCAAAACTTATTTTGGATGTATTCTAAAAAACTAGAAAGATATTATCAATTTCACCTTATATAACACATAGTATATAACACCTTATGCATTACCATCCATGCCCCCATTATATAAACTCTAAAAACATTATAGATACTCTTAAATTTTTAAACTCAATCCACATTTGATTAATCATTATGTATGAACCCATGGGACTTTCTTGCATTGGAAATAAAATATGAGTCACAAGATCAATAAATGAAAACAAAGATAAAAAATTCGATGCTAACTAATATTTAAAGTGATATGGTATAATCTATATCAGAAAAATATATCTATATACATGTTTCCACGAACCTCATCATATAAAAGTGTTCATTTTTATATGATCCATTTTTTTATGAGAACTAGTGACAAGGGATATAGTGTATATTAATCCTATATATCCTACTCATGCATTATTGATTCAGTAAGTATATACTGACCAAGTAGATTTACAAATCACGTATTATTCATCATTAATAAATGAATATAAATAATATATCAGATATGTATAGCTCATTCGATTGATATATTGAGGGTTAGTGGGAGAATTGGAGGAGTTATAGGTGAAATTTCATTTGAGGAGGATTCAATGGCGTAGAGCCTTATCTTATTCCATAAAAATAGTATCTATGGAATGGAGGCTTATACTACATTGATTACTCAATGGGAATGGTTATAAGATAATATATATTGAAAAAGATGCTCGAGTGGGGAGTTTGGGTGGTTCTTACAATATCGTGTTTGTTGTAGTGTGGACACTTGGGTTATACTGTGGAGTGGAGAAGTTATGTAATTGATAAGGTTGGATATATATTAGGGTCTTGGAGGAAGTGTTTAGGTGTTTTTGTTTTTTTAGGATTTTTATCCATGGATCGTGGCTATAGAATATCCTCCTTTTTGGGAAAATAATTTTTTCTGTTTCTAGTTTACCCAACACCATTGTCCTCTTCCTAAGTAATAGTATCTAAAAATGGGTTATGTCATGTTCCTTGAAAAAATATTTGACTAGGAAGGTTACAATGTAGTATGATTATCGTGGGCTATAGTATTTCTACACGGCAGCACCATGGTAACAAAAATTTAGGGGGGTGCGTTGTGTTCTTCTAATATCCATATTTCCTACAAATATAAAAAATCCATTGAAACCTATCTTCTTATCCACTTCATCTTTTAAAACCTAGGCACTTATGAGATATTTTAGAAGGGTTTTTAAGACCCCTTTGGTAATATACAACCCTTGCCTTCTAGAAATCGACATTTGGTGATCTGAGGTTAGTTCATCCCCATTTTCATTTTGTTCTACTTCATTGGGTGTTGTTTCCCAAAATTTCATATATATATATGCTATAGAAGATGATATACATTTTTTTTAAAGAGTTTCATTTTGAAGATATTGGAATGGTTGTGTCATGGTGTCCTTGGATGTCTGTTGTTTCCATGTAGGAGTGGTTATCAAAGATCCATTTTTTCATTCCATTCTCAATCGAGAACATTGAATAACATGACATTTGTGATTTTTTTCTTCTATTTTTACATATTTTAAATTGTAAATAAACCATAATGCATTGATTCATATGATGGTGTAATGAACATTAATAATTAATAAATTATGTTAATGAAGTAATTGGATTATGGTTGTTTTGTTCATAGGCATTTCACCACAATAAAAAGTTTCCACTTTATTTTCTAGATCATATTCTATCTATATAATTCTTGTTAAGAATGTTTTTTATTTTTAAGATTAGCCTAAAAATTATTATGTAAATGGATAAATAATGTAAAGTAGGAAATTATTTGTTCGATAAAGAACTTAATGAGGCATTTTCAATGAATCTAATGATTCTTATAATTTGATAAGGATAAAATTATACTTAATTAATATTTAATTTAATTTGTTTTTCCATGTGTTAATGTAATTAGATAATGAAAATGAAGATAGAATTCTTGTTGTTTTTTATAATAAAGTGGCATTATAAAGGAAAAATGATTTTTATCTTAGTTTTTTTAAACTATAATATATTCTATGAAGAATATTTAATTAAATAGTTCCATGTAATAGTTTATACCTTAGGTTTCACATTATTGTAACCTATAATAAATGAATTTGGAGAATTCAATATAGGATAAAACCAATGTTTCACAAAGATAAATATATAGGTCTAAAAGTGACATTTTTCAGGTGGAGGAAGGATGCCTTGCTTTTAGTGACTAGTTTTCCAAATTGACTTTAGTTTTTGTTTTCTACCTTTTATGTTTTCTATAGACTTGATCCTTGCTTTGAAATGTGATGTGTGCATGGGATAGTATTTGGCTGGAAATATATGTGTTGCGAGGCCTACATTTAGTGCAATAGTTGACACCTATTATGGTGAGGTTCATGGTGATATTTTCATTCCCCGACACTAGAATCCCATAGTCAATCATTATTTTAATACATTAGCATGACTACAGTGAATCATGTCCCGAAAGACTGATTAGTTTATCATCCTTGGAAAATAGATTACATACATGAATGTTACATTACACATAAGAAAATAAAACACAATATAAATTATCCTTTGAAAATTCCATTAATCCCCTAGATTAACCGTGCTTCTCAATCATAATATAATTTTTGAATCCTGGGAAAATTAAAACCTTGAAAGGGGTGAGATCAGATGATCAGAAAGGATAATAATATAGTAGAAACTTTTGTAAGTATGCATAAATATTTAAGGAAATGTATAAGACAAAAAAATTCATTTTAAACATAAACTTCATCATAATATGGAAATGATACAATAAAATAATGTCATTTACTTATTCACATGGATATTCTACTAGTCGAATAATCACATGCAATATCAATAGCCACTTTACTAATGATGGATTGCATAATTCCAGACATCATAACCAAATAGTCAAGGCCTTGTACAAAGACCACAAATAAGATTTTTCAAGGCCTTCTTCTAAGACACTATTTTGTCTCATGAGACCTACCGATGCATCGAGGAGCTATAGCGGGCTCCAACCGTACCTTAATAAAGTCCAATGCATTCCTAGTATGAAAAGTTTTAAACATATCATAAATATTCATACTAAAACTAGAATATTAAGTGTCAATACTTTATCCATAAACAATGAATGGAATAAAAATAACACATCCACAGTCAAACATATCAAAAAACCTTCAATACAACATGGAAGATTTGTATCACAATAAATCAACTTTAAACATGTTTAAAATCCATCGAAGTATGTTGACATGGATGAAAATGATTTGTAAAACACTTTGAGATAAATATCTCATTTTCATGAAAACATTTAAAATTCAAACAATTTAAAAAGGAAGACATTTAAATACATTTTGAATCAAAGTGTCCCATACCACTTTGAAACTTTTAAAAGTAATGTAAATTTTAAAAAAATTCATATACATATAAATAAATCCTTAAAAACCATTTTGAAAACATGGACATTAATGAGAATGATTTATAAGAATAAATATTTAAAACATTTAAAATGATGTCTTAGTAAAAAAAGTCCCATAAAAATAATACCTTTGAAAAATATTTTATGAAACATGGACATGGATAATAAATATTTCCCAGCAGATACTTACGTAAAAACAAACTCAGATAATAAAGAGATTGTGAAATTAACCCTTATATTGCACTTTCCTTTAGTCCAGGGTACGTTTAAACTCTTTTATAATTACCATAGAATGTTGTTAAATTATAACAGAACCATATTAATATTTATGATATCACACATGATTCATTTATGACTTTATACTACCCATTTAACAATGATTCCCATGTTAAATTAAAATCTCAGGTAATAATCGCTTTCTTTATCGTACGTGTTTTAACTTGTTACTCTTAATTGTATCACCTAGATCATGATTTGAAAACATAAAGAATATAAAACATGATTTATATATCATATATATTTAGAATATAAATATGTATAATATACATATATATTAAATTGAAAACACTATTTATGGAGATGGTAGGACGTACGCATACATAAACATTGTTTCCGTTTTCATATTGTATTGAATGGAACGAAGTGACTAAGATATATGTAATACATAAATATATTTATATATATATCCTGTAGAATTCTTATTTCATGTATTATATACTTATTAATGATATATATTTTATAATCATCGTTGAATGGTGAACGTGGAAATGAATCCCATTGCGTTGTGGAGATGGTAATCCGTACGAACGCACGAGCGAAAATATCATAATATTGATGAAAAATCATATGTAATTGGATGGTATATCATATATAAAGAATAATTAACATTTTATATTAATTATTTACATCAGTTATACTCACTATTATACCTATACAAATAATGAAGTGTTTGAATAACTAACTACACCACGACTTGGAGAGTGTAATCTGTAAGTACACATGTATGGTGACTTTGTCATTTATAGGATGGATAGAATAATGAATATGGTTGTACAATTTTTTTAATAACATCACAATATATATAATATATGGGATTTATTATTTTATAATGGAAACAACAAAGAAAGAAGAAGTGTAATAATAAAATAACATGAAAGAGGTGATTAAAAATATTTACCTCTTCTTCGGGATCTTCCTTTTGATTTGATCAAAAGAGCTCTCTAGGATGGATTTATGACCAAAGGAAGGACTCTATTATGAAGGGTGGAATGTTGGTAGGATATTTTGGCAGGGTTTTTCCAAGACAAAAGGCATTGGAGGTGTGAAATTAAGATATGGGGAAGTGCCTTTTTATAAGAGAGGTGAGGGTCACTTTAGGAAAAGCTTGAAATATTATTTTATAATAAAATCATTATCATTTTATAATGTCTAAAAAATGAATTATTTAAAATCTATGGTTGGTATGGGTCAAAAAACTATCAACAAATAGGTTTTATATAGGTTTATGTTATCATATTAACCTTATCTTTTAGATTTAGTTCTTAGTTAAATAGTTTGACATTTATCATGTCTCTTTGTATTTTTATATTATATGGTTAATAAACATACTATAACAAGCCAAGAAAACCCCTTGTGGTTAATTATGAATATACATAACCTTATATAATTCCTTTTTTTGAACCTTTTATTTTTTAGAATATTATATAAATTAATAATATAATATTTGTTTTAAAAACTCAATTAGGTCAATTTTGACACTATTTAGTATTTTATTTTTTTAAAATTCATAAAAACTTTATCAATTTGAATAAAATTTACTTAACCAACTTTAACATGTCTTATTAACCTATAAAATTAGTGGAATTCCTCATAAGTCTAAATTTACATTTATTTGGATATTTATAATATCTATTATTTTAATCTTTCATTAATAAGGTAATTACTGCATCATCATTGTTTCATAAATAAATTAAATTATTTAATGTAGAAAATTTATAAATAAAGTAAAATTATGTATGAAATTTATTTATCTTTATAATTAATATTTATAGTCAAAGTTATGTTATGTATAACCTTATATTAAAAATGGTTTAGTTATTAAACATTGAATTTAACTCTTTTAACTCTTCTTTAAATAAAATAATTATAAATGTCCTAATCTTATCCAAGTGGACCAAAGAGGATCATATTTTATTCCTAAGGATGTTATTGGTCAAATTATACTTATCCTATAGAATTATGACATGTTTTAGGGTAATTATGATATCATTTTTACCCTTAATTACACTATTTACTTTTAATAGTGGTAAATAAAATTCAAAAGATACTATTCATAAAAAATTAATTTCATCTTATTAAACCACATTTTACTTATTGATATTGACTTTGTCTCTTGAATTTTTTGAATTCAACTCACAGAAGCATTAAAATTACGTTTTATGAAAATTTGCAAATGCTCCTAAGAGATGGGTAAAAGACGGTAAAACGATCGATAAAATATTATATATCTAAATTTATTATAAAATTACTCAAATAAATTATGTTGAACACATATTGGAATTATGTATGTATTTTGAACTAGAATAAATTAAAATAAAATAACTAATTATTTAAATAAAAAGTCAGTTTTAACCAATAATGCAGTGCTTTTCACCATTCATTGAATATTGAAATTTTTCAGAATAATACAAAAAATTAACCCTATGATAATTTTAATATTTAGAATCCAAAAATGAAGTCTATTTTACCAGATTAAATAAATTGAGGTATAATTAATTAAATTAAAATTAATTCACGTTCTCAAAACCGAAAAGTGTGTTTTTAAAAAGTAAAAACTATCAAAAGATTGACATGTGTTTATGTCAAATATAAATTTGAAATTACTTATAATAACATAAATTGTATTAAATGATAAAGATATAATCTAATTATACTTAAAAACCATTCAAATTCACAATTTAACAGTATAAATTTTTTTATTAAAAAAGTTGTTTTCAATTAAAACATAGTATTATTCACAATTCGTCAAAAATATGACAGTTATCAGAAAAGTACCGAAAAATTATCCAAAATATATTTTTTATTTCTTTATTCTAATTAATAATTTAAGTTCATTAAATTTAATATATAAAAGTGTCAAAAATTGGTTTTAAAAAGGTTTCTCAATTAAAAGGTGGTAAAATTGCACTTTTTAAAAAATACTTCTTTTATCGGAAACAAAATGAATTTGTTCATATATTATGCCTAAGAAACACATAATATGGATGTTAAAATTATATAGAGTATATAATATTCAAAATGTAGTAAATACCATTCATAACCACTTTTTTAATTGTTAGTTTTGTAAGTTATGGTGTGCTCGAACTCGGTGTTGCGTGTAGTGAAAGCTATTGAATTACTTTAAGAGATAACGTACTATGAAATCGTGGGGTGTTAAATTCTCCACTCCTTCAATAAATTGATTCCTCGCAGTTTGAAATTTTCATTCGATAATAAACGGTTTAAAATAGAAAAATACTTTTTTAGAAAACCCCCATCTGAAATTGGGTTAATAAAATTTTGTCTTAATAAGAGGGAAATGAAATGAAAAGGTCACCACCATGTTTTGATCTCGATAAGGAGAACAATGGTGTAAATTATAGACACATAATTTGAGGAAAAACGTAAATATTTATAGGGAGTGATTGAGGTAATCAATCACAAACAAGTGTAAAATTCAGGGCCTCAAAGCCATCAATCTAAGATGATGTAAAATATCATCAGTTCATAAAAACATATGGTATTAGGATAACACATTTTTGGTTTTAAGATCCCTTCCCTAATGTTTAAGAATTAATTTATTCATAGAATAAGAGGATATATATATATATATCTATATACGTTACAAGTAGAGTTTCATCTTTCAACTAATTCCTATCACAAACTCATCTTTCACTCCAAAAGATAATAGAATTCAAAAATATTCTATTTATCCTGATCTTATATGGTCCCAAAAATAAGGAATTTATAATGCATTTGTTAGAAAATTTAAAAAACCCACATAATACAAACCAGGACATCACATATGTCAGTGGTAAGAGATCCACCCTTGTGCCCTTCAGTTGCAGGTTCAAGTCTCGCGGACTTTCCGGACGCGACGGGTTTTCACCCGACCTCCGGGTTGTCCTTTTTATGAAAATCCAAAAATAATCCCAGGAAGTCATTTAACCCTAACAATAGTATCCGATGTCAATCTTAATCGATTCCATCTTTTAGACTTATCCAAAATACTTATGTCCAAACTCACAGTCCAAAATGTATAATGTAGACACAATAGAGATCCCTTTTTCCACGGAATAACATGTGAATACCATCATCATGTATTATTTTAAAACACTGTAACACCCTGAATTTCCATAAAACATTATTTATTTCATTCATGATTCCTTATTATTTATAAAATACTGGATATAAGACTTCTATCAAAATATGTTATAAACTCCAACAATGATGGAATATACAAATCATTTATCAGTTCCAAGGATGTTAGTAATATACAATATAATTTATCCAAATCAATCATATCTTATTACAAAATCACTACCTCAGTTTCAGAATCATATTAAGGTTTATCATTCTCTCAACCATATATTTTTCAAAATTTTAACCTGCCATTGAGTCACTTTTCTTAGTTACACACAATCTCAAGTTATTAATTAAATAGTACCACAGTACAACCCTTATATACTATATTATTCTTATAAAATGTACATCATTAATACAATACTAAAATGGAAAAATAATTTAATAACAAAATAAAAACTCTTAATCATTCCTCTCCACCATCGGTAGTCTCATAACTTGATTAATATCCAATAACAACATTTGAGGTATACTCTGATGATTTGTACATTGATTCGCATAGTGTCCCAACTCCTTTAAGATGAAGCATTGTACATTTGAAACCTTTTTCATACCCTTGTAATCACGTAATCAATGTCCCTTTTCTCCAAACTTATAAAAAACTCCCAATCCCTTCAAAAATTTACCAAGGTGATTATTTCTGCAGTTATCCCATATGGGAAAATCCTTGTTTCCCCTATTCCCTTTATCCATATTTCACTCAACCATCCTTTTCTTCTCTGGATTCCATTCAAATCCATAAGACATTTAAAATTATTTACACATCTTATTAACACATGACAATATTTCTTCATTTTTATAAAAATATTGATTTCCTATGACCTCTTTATTGAAACCAAAAAACATCCAGTGAAAGGTACAAAATAGAACCAAGTGGTACATAGGAAAGACAGAACAAGAAAGGGTACCCTGTTCTAGAGCGGGTTCTCATGCAATGGTAAAGAATGCGCCCACCTTTTCCATGGGGGTGTCTACCCCTTCTTCCAGATGCACCACCTTCATCAATTTAAGGTTCTTTCACATCGATGGGAGTCATCATAGATGCATAAGGATCATCATTTGACCCAATTTATTTATTATTGTCAGTGAGCATATCAAATTGGGTAGAAATGCTAACATTACATCATACCTTATAAAGAGGATACTATTTATTCATATGATGATAATACGTGGGAGACTACTTCCTTTCTAAATGTAGGCTTAATTCCATGAAATATATGATCCTTCTTACTCTTTGGATCATGCATATTGCTGGAGTTCTCATTCAATATACTGGGCACCATTTCTAAACAATGAAATACTCTAGTTTTGTTTATAAATCACAATTCATTATTAAAAACATTTAAAATACCCAAATTAAATTGAAAATTTTATGTATATAATGGATAATCATAAAAATGTTTTCTTTAAGGAAGTATTTACTCATAAATCCATCATAATGGCTTGTAATGAAAATATAAATTATCCTAAACATATCCCCCAGGAGTGTCGTAACCACGATTGATTCGAGGCCCATTATCGTGCACTAGGATACCCCAGGTCAAGCCCGAAACTCCTTTTTAGAGATTTCACTCCTAGGTACATTTG
The DNA here is from genome assembly GCA_963277665.1 of Viscum album. NCBI lineage: Eukaryota > Viridiplantae > Streptophyta > Magnoliopsida > Santalales > Viscaceae > Viscum > Viscum album. Next base: position 820,482,908 of record OY728142.1, read on the forward strand.
TGCTAGAGCCGCCTATACCTCCCTGTATCAAAACAGGGATTTATTGCTTGGAAAATACAAAAAATATATATATTACCAAAATTATAGGAAGTTCTTCTATACTAATCCTCAAAGTATAACTTAGGGTAATTTTCTCCAATAAGAGTTTATCTAAATCTATTTCCAAGGATGTTTCTAAACTTCCTCTAATACAAACTATACAAACCAGACCCTAGAATCCCAGAGTCAGTGCACTATTTTAATACATTGTCATTATTACAAGGAATCAAATCTCGAAAGACCGGTCAGTTTAGCAGTCTTGGAAAATATATTACATACAAGAACGTTACATTACACATTAGAAAATAAAACATAACATAAATGATCCTTTGAGAATACCATTAATCCCCTGGCTTAACCCTTCTTATCTATCATAATACACTTCTTGGAATCCTAGGAAAATTAAAACATAGAAAGGGGTGAGCTCAGATGCTCAGTACGAATAACAATATTGAGGAAACCTTCCAAAATAAGTATAAAATTTTAAGAAAATTTATAAGACCAAAAAAATCCTTTTAAACATAAACTTCAGAATAATATGGAAAATATACAATAAAATAATTCCACTTACTTATTCACATGGATATTCTACTAGTCTAAATATCACATGAAATATCAATAGCCACTTTTGTAATGATGGAATGCATAATGTCAGATTTCATAACCACATAGTCAAGGCATTGTGTCAAAACTACAAATAAGATTTTGTCAAGGCCTTGTTACAAGACATTAGTTTGTCTCCTAAGACCTACTGATGCATCGAGAAGCTATAGTGGGATCCACCCGTCTCTTATAAATTCCAATGCATTCCTCATATTAAAATGTTTAAACTAAACATAAAAATTTGTATTCAAACTAGCATACGAAATGTCAATAATTAATCCATAAACCATGAATGGTATAAAAATAACACATGCACAGTCAAAAACATCATAAAACCTTTAATACAATACGGAATATTGGTATCCTAATAAATCAACTTCAAAAAAGTTTAAAATATATCAAAGGATGTTTAAATAGATAAAAATGATTTGTAAAACTCTTTGAGAGAAATATCCCTTTTTCATGAAAACATTTAAAAGTATCACAATTTAGAAAGGAAAACATAAAAATACATTTTTGAATTAAATTGTCCCATACCACTTTGAAACATTCTAATGGAATTAACATTTTAAGAACATTCATGTCTATATAAATAAATCCTTAAAACCATTTTGAAAACATGGACATTAACAAGAATGATTTAAAATAATTAATATTTAAACATTTAAAATAATGTTTTAGTAAAAAAGTACCTTAAAAATAATCCCTTTAAAAACTATTTTATGAAACATGTACATGGATAATAAATATGTCCCAGTAGATACTTATGTATAAACAACCTTTGATAATAAAAAGATTGTGAAATTAACCCTTACCTTGCACTTTACATTAGTCGAGGGTATGTTTAAACTTCTGTATAAAGACCATAGTATATTATTAATTTATAGAAGAACCATATTAATATTTATGATATCATAAATGATTCATTTATGACTTTATACTACCCATTTAATAATAATTTCCATGTTAAATTAACATTTTGGGTAATAATCGCTTTCTTTATCATATGTGTTTTAACTTGTAACTCTTGATTGTATCACATATATCATGATTTAAATAATTAAAAAATATAACAGATGATTTATATATCATATATATTTAGAATATAAATATGTATAATATACATATATATGAAATAGAAAACACCGTTTATGGAGACGGTAAGTCGTACGTACGCATAAACGTTGTTTCCGTTTTCATATTTTATTGAATGGAACTAAGTGAATAATATATATGTAAGTACACACACACACACAATTATATATATATATTATAATTATTATTTCTTATATTACATACTTATCAATGATATATATTTTATAATCATCGTTGAATGGTGAACGTGGAAATGAATCTATCGTGTCATGGAGACGGTAATTCATACGTACATACGAGTGAAAATATCATTATATTGATTGATAAATCATATATAATTGGATGGTATATCATATATACAGAATCATTAACATAATATATTTATTATTAAATTAGTTATACTCATTATTATACCTATCCAAATAATGAAGTGTTTGAATAACAAACTACACCACGATGACGAGACGGTAATCCGTACGTACGCACGTATGGTGACATTGTCATTTATATGATGGATAGAACAATGAATATGGTTGTACCATTTTTATGGTAATGTCATAGTATATAGCAGATACTGGATTTATTTTTTTAGAATGGAAACAAAAAATAAAGAGGAAGTGGAAGAAGAAAATAACTTGAAAGAGGTGATGAAATATTTACCTCTTCTTCAAGTTATTCATATTGATTTGATCAAAATGGCTCCATAGGTTGGAATTATGAATAAATTAAGGCCTCTAGGATTAAGGGAGGAAATTTTGGAGGAAATATCGGAAGGGTTTGGCCAAGACAAAAAGCTTTGGAGGTGTGAAATTAAGAAAAGGGGAAGTGCCTTTTTATAAGAGAGGTGAGGGCCACTTTAGGAAAAGCTTGAAATATAATTTTATAATAAATTAATTTCGGTTCATAATGGCTCAAAAAATGAATTATTTAAAGGATAAGGTTGGTATGGGTTAGAAACCTCTCAATAAATAGGATTTAGATAATTCCAGGTCATCATATTAGCCTTATCTTATATATTTAACTCTTAGTTAAATAGTTTGACATTTACTATGTCTCGTTGTATTATTATATTATATGGTTAATAAACATACTATAACAAGTCAAGAGAACCTCAAGTGGTTTATTATTAATATATATATAACCTTATCTAAGTCTTTTTTCCAAACCATAGATTTTTATTAATATTATATCCATTAATAATATAATATTTTTTAAAAAAACTCAATTATGTCAATTTTGACACTATTTAGTATTTAATTTTTTGGAATGCCATAAAAACATTATAACTTTGAATAAAATTTATTTCAATGACCCTAAAATGTCATATTAACATATAAAAATAGTTTAATTGATCAAAAGTCTCAATTTACATTTATTTGGATATTTATAATATCAATTATTTTAATCATTCATTAATAAGTTAATTACTACATCATCATTGTGTCATAAATAAATTAAATTATTTAATGTCTAAAAATTAAAAATAAAATAAAATTATTTATTAATTTTTTTAAATTTATAATTAATATATATAGTTGAATCTATCTTATGTATCACCCTATATTGAAAATGGTTTAGTTATTAAACATTGAATTTAACTCTTTTAACTCTTCTTCAAATAAAATAATAATAAGTGTCCTAATCTTATCCATATGGACCAAAGTGGGTCATATTTTATTCCTAAGGTTGTTTTTGGTCGAATTATACTTATCCAATAGAAATAGGACATGTGTTCGGGTAATTATGATATCATTTTTCCATTAATTACCCTATTTACTTTTAGCCGTGGTAAATAAAAGTCAAAAATTACAATTAAAAAAAAAATATTTTCATCTTACTGAACGAAATTTTACATACTAATATTATCCATTTATCTATGAATTTTTAAATTCAACTCACAGAAGAGGTAAAATTATGTTTTATGCAAATTTTCAAATGCTCTTAAGAGGTGGGTAAATGAAAGTAAAAAGGTTGATAAATTTTTAAATTTTTAAACTTATTATAAAATGACTCCAATGAATTACTTTTAACTCATATAGGTATTATGTATCTATTTTTAAATTAAATAAATTAAAATAAAATAACTTATTATTTAAATATAAAGTCGGTTTTAACCTATAACGCAATGTTTTTCACTATTCATCAAAAAATTAAAAGTTTTCCGAAAAATTCAAAAAATTTACCCTAAAATAATTTTGATATTATAAATTCAAAAATGAATTCTATTTTACCCAATTAAAAACATAGAAGTATCTTTTATTAATTTAAAATTATTTCCCTTTCTCAAAACCAAAAAGCAGGTATTTAAAAAGTAAAAACTATCAAATGATTGACATGTGTTTTTGTCAAATTTAAATTTGAAATTACTTATAATAACCTAAATTGTATTAAATGAGAAAAATATAATCTAATAATACTTCAAAACAATTCAAATTTATAATTTACTACTATAAATTATTTTGATTAAAAAAGTTGATTTCAATTAAAACATAGTATTTTTCACAATTCGTAAAAATATTAAAGTTATAAAAAAATTACCAAAAATTTATCCAAAATAAATTTTTATTTTCCACTTCTAAAATATAATTTAATTTCATTAAATTGAATATATAGTAATTTCAAATATTAGTTTTAAAAAGGGTTCCCCATTAAAAGGTGGTAAATTTTCATTTTCTAAAAATACTTCTATTATCTGAAAAAATGAATTTGTTCCTATATTATGTCTATGAAAGACATAAGATGGATGTTAAAATTATATATAGTATATAAGATTCATAATTCAGTTAATATTATTCATAACCTCTTTTTAAACGGTTAGTTTCGTAAGTTGTGGTGTGCTCTAAATCATTATTGCGTGTAGTGCAAGCTATTGAATTCCATTAATGAGATAGCGTACTATAAAATATTGGGGTGTTACAGATATTATTTATGGTATTAGATATGTCACCAACATTGATGTAATGGGTCAAATCCAGGATTTCCAATTATTGTCATGAAATATGAGATTCTTTCTTTTTCATATTTTACTTAAGGGATTAATGACTGTGTTGTTTATTTATCTGCATTCATTTCCCCACTACTTGAGGTCGGTAGTTTTTCATGGTTATGAATCTATTCTATGGTATCTAAGGGTAAATTAATATTTTAATTATAATTTTGGAATAACAATTGGAATGTATAAAAAAATTTCTACCAAGGTAGGGGTTACTGTTGTTGGGCTCCTAAACGATGTTATTCTTGATGAACTGTTTACTCTGTTGGGTTATTCCTTGAGCAAATAGATTTCAAATTTAAGGATAATTTAATGTTTAATAGAATAATGTTAATAAATGGATTATTAATTAATTAATGTAAATTTAACTACATAAGGAAATCAAATTAATTAATGAAATAATTCTAAACTTCTTGTATGCTTATAGGATATGTATTTCAAAGAAGTGGATGCTCTGTGTCTGAGAGATGATAATTAAAATATATTATAACATAATTTTAATGACCAAATTTGGGTTATGAGATATATTATATCTTGTGTGTTTTATGATTTTACACACTACCATAACAATGTCTATAGGGAGACTAACACCTAGTGGACTTTAGGAGGGTGTGTCCCCCAATTTCCAAGTTAGCGAGGAACTGAAGGATAAATACTCTCATTGAATTATCTCTCTTATCCTAGTAGTACCATGTGCTATTATTCATGGTCATTATATTTCTCCATATATGTATGTATATGGTTTTATTTAATTGTGAATATTTCACAAACATGTATCTCCATATATAATATCCTTAGAATTATTATAGGTATTGCATTTATGGGTTGTAATGAATTGAGATAAAATACTCAATGTATGAGATGTGATAGATTTATGTACTATACTAACTGTATAATACATGATATATAGGTTATGGTGGACACAATAAACTAATATGTTTTTAAAAAGATAAGTGGAATGGGATAATGAGATGATGTCATTCATGAGATGCATGTTGTGATATATTTTTCTAGTTTCTTTTTTGATAGATTCTTCTGAAGTGAGATAGATTGGGATTTATAATGTTAGGGAAGTGTGGGATGAAAATATGGAAGTGGTAGTGGGTTACCTTGTTTTATTACAATATTAAATGATCTATTGTATGCACAACATGGTGATGGATAGTCTTGGTGATTTTGGGAACTTAGTATACCAGAGTAATGACACACTCCCTCAAAAGGTAACCCACCTAGTCCGAAAAAAAGAAAAAATGATAATGACGCCCATGTCCCACCTCCCATAGGATATGGTTTGGTGACTATCACCATGGGTATAAAAATCCCACGCATGTAAGGAATTAACCTATAATACAACATAAGATTGTGTGATAAGATATAAATGATCAATCAACTCCATAACATGATAAAAATTCAAACCAAAACCATCCCATAATACTTGTATAATGTTAATTGATACAATGAGTCTATAAATGATATAACAAAAGAAATGTCTTATAGAAATTACACTACATCAGCTCCAATTTCCAAGATAAAAAGGTATAGCATAGTCCTTAATGATCTTGTAGAAATATGAAAAACAGTTTGTACATATGTATGGTGAGAATACAAGTATACTCAGTAGGATCAAAACCAATGTCTCTCACGTATATGTGAAAAGATAATACTAATGCATCAGTTATCAAACAACAGAACTAGTAGCTCCTAAACATGTCAAATAACCGAACTCAACCTCATCAAGGAACAATCTTCAAATAACACATCCAATTATAAAAAATTAACAATAATCATATTGATAAAAGGGTACCCAGCACCACTTTTTAGCTGATTTTCTACTCTCATGCCCCAATGTCGAATATCATGGCCCTCCCATCTATTCCTTGTGAAAGGCTTCCAAAAAACACCCAGGTTTTCAAACCACACCCAAATACACCAGGTTCATCAAATCACCGGAAATCTATCCCATAGATACCTAGTCTATCACATCACATAACATTGAAACTCACCTATTGAAACCTAGTCTATCACATCACATCACAACCACCTCCAATTCAATGATTGTGGGGTATCCGGAACATGAAAGACATAAACCTCATTCCCACCACCAAACATGATGGAACTCTACTATAATACATATCCTCTATCATCATCAAAATGATCTTTTAACTTTTGTACATTATAGAAAATGTATTTCAACATCACCTAAGATATAGAGTAGGGATGCGTGAGTTTCCATCTATCCACCCTCTCTACTAGGTTGTTGGAAAAAATAGCCACAAAATATTTGGATGTCAGCACAATGTTATCAACATGGGTGGGGTATGTTTAGAAATCCTAAATAAATCTAATGGTATATATAAATATATTATAATAGACAAGCTCAACCTTTGGATTCCTAGTTATAGCTTCATCGCAACCGACAACATCAGCACAAGACCTCATAACCTCTTCCGATTTTTTTCACCACTAAATGAAAAAAAAACCACTAAACAGTCCAAAAGTAAAAATACATATTTTTCATTCAAACATAATTAATCGATATTCTATATACCATATTAACCAACCATTTCAATCATTAATCCAATTTATTTCATATTTCAGAAAAAAACCACTTTAAATCACACTACTCATTTTAATTCAACTTTCATTACCCATTTAAAATCATTCCATTTCAATTCATCATTAACATTTAATTACATTACTATTTGGGTAACATGAACAAAACTACAAAAAACACAACAACCAATATACTTATGCCAACAATCCCAACATTATTATAATTTCACATCTATAGACACCTCATCATCACAAATTCTACATACCATTCCCACATCTCAGATCATATGCACCACACTTCAAACCATATATCACCTCCACACATCATAGCTACACATTACAAACATGCATCACCACTACACATAATAACCATGTTACATCACATTATCCCCCACATAACAACCACACAACACAACACCTTTTATATCATTCACATATTTTTAATATTAGTAAAGGTATTTTAATCACTTTCACTTCATTATTTCAAGGGTATTCTCACAAAATCTTTAATTCCATGGGAAACCATTTTTTAACTGGATATAATAGTTTATCTAATTCTATTTTAAGATTTAAAAACAACAACTCAATAAGGATAAAACACATATCAACCATAATGTAAAAAAATTCCACAAGAACCATGATTTTCAATAAGTCATCAATCCTATACAATCCCAATATAAAATAATATTAAAAGTATTAAAGCATGTGATTTCATTCATCGTCCCCTTAAATTTTAATTAAACCAATTCATTGTCTTCATTATTTTTGTTCATAATATATTTCCAAAAATAAAAAATATCATATCCCCTCCCACATGATACAACTAAATGAGAAACCATGGATCCCCTACCACAAATAAAGGTTTACAATTTGATGAACTATGTTGAATCAAGATGAAGGAAACCACTAAGCACTATAATTAATGATAACAAAATTTCCAACCTAGAACACATCAACCATGTCATTCCTTTTCTAAAACAACACCAAAAATATAGTTTTTATAATATAATTCTTTAACCAAATTAAGAACATGGGGAAAATAGGGGAGAAAAATAATAAAACCCACAGAAAAGGACCACAGATAAGTCTCCCAATGCTGAACATGATGTCCACTAAAAGGGGGTTGATATGCCTCTAAATAATTCACATCCGTCACCCATGAAAGATGATAAAGGTTGGGTAAAAGGTAATGTTAAAGGAGATTTTATAATTTATACCCCGTCTATAAACTGAGGATCGTTGCATAGCCTAGTATCCATAGTGAATAATTATAGAAAAATGAATCCGAACATGGTGAATCCTACTCTATCATATCTTAAAGGTTCTGATCTTTTGAACCTCTATGATCCGAAACTACCTCTATGTTGTGTATATATAAAATAGGGGTAGCTCTATTGAAAAAAAGGATTCACGAATTCGTAGACCACAACTACTAAGAAGGTTATTCCATAGACCCATATCCATGGCATAACTACCTCCCAAGAAAATGGAACTACCAAAACTCTCCATATATTTATTACAACATAAAATGCCACATGAAAATAATGGATTCTCCATATCCATGGTCTCTATACTGTATCCCTTAACTATCAAGAAGTGGTTACACCATTTCCATGCTCCATGGAATTGCTACCCCCAAAAATGGATGAACTTTCAAACTAAAACTATGATCATACTATGATTCGATGGGAACCTCCATGCCACAACTACTAACCCTTAGGGAAAAGAACATCCCTCCTTGTTATATAACTCATACTTAGTTGAATTTATTTTACAACCTCTCATATACTCTCGAACTCCTCATGAACTCCCTTGAACACCTAGAAAAAGTCAGGGACATTACATTAGATACATATCAAATCATTTTCACCCCCTAGAATCAGACCCAACCCAAAAATACAATATGCCAGGTTGTTCAAAAAAAATCAACCCGTGAGATACCCCTCAGGGGTCTAATTACAACTGAAAAACCACACCCAAATAAGCTCACCAAACCCAAAAAAATGTTCACTAAACATCCAATTCATCCACATTTACATGACAACCTCAACACACATTTATTTAAAAACCATCAAAACATTCATCTCATCCTCCACAGAACCCAAAAAACTTTATTACCTTAATGAGAACACAATAGATACCTAGTAATGTCAATCAAGTAATTACATCAACCATGTTAATATATTATCTTCTTTTTGTGGAACTAAATCACCTACATGATTTTAATCTTGTCAAATTATAACTCATATTTATTAAGAATTATGTTTTTTCCACCTCATATGATTAAATGTTCAATCATGGATCACAATAACATGAAAAACCCATATCTAAAAAAACATAAAAATCCAAAATAGAATATGGAAAAAAAGAAAATTTATGGGTAATAGGAATGCTTCAAAATCTCACACTCTCAGTTTCTCTTTCCTAGGACATTATGCCTCCATGAAACATGAATTAGTTTAATCATCCATATATTAAGAAACTACTTTTGATGATACTAGATCTCTACTGGGTGCTCCACAAATGTCATGTCGCCCTTGATATCCAAATACCCATTGTAATTAGAATGGGAATCATCAGGAATATATTGATAGATATGAGAGATGTGGAAGGTTTTATGAATATGGTCTAATCTTAGTTAGAGTTTAAAATGATAATCTACCTTTTTTATGATCCCCAACACATCAGAAGGCCCAACAAAATAGGCTAAGAGCTTACTCCCCTGGAAATCCTCTTTCACACATGTTGAGTGGAGGCTCCCAAGAAAAAAATGGCCTCTAAAATTGAACTCCAAGGGCCTCCTTATGTTATTGGAAAAAATCCTTATACTATTTTGGTACTAATTTCACCCTATCGTGACAAAAATAAACCATCATTTTCTTAATTTGATCCATATCAAGACTAAGAACTGATTACTACCCAACCTTGGCCTAGGAAAATAGAGAATGAAACGAACCCCTATATAATTCCTCAAATAGATTCATTCTAATAGATGGGTGATAATTTTTTTAAAAGAATACTCAACCAAAAGAAATTGATTTACCCAATATCGTATGAATTCCATGATGAATGCCTATAAAATATTATGTATTGGATAGATAGTCCACTTCATCTACTTGTTTCTCTGATGGTGGAATAGGGTGTTTTGGTGTAACTGAGTGTCAAAATCATACTGCAATATCCTCTAAACTCACTAGAAAAAACATGTATCCCAAAGTGATATAATATAACATTAGACACCATGAAATTACACCACCACATCTACATACCTACTTTCCCAAACATCCACATCCCAGACTCCTTGGTCACTATGTAGTGGCCAGATTTCATCAACAGATACATCTTTTCAAAGATAACATCACATCCTCCTTGAGATCAAGGTATCTATGTGATCATTTCTATTTATATGTCATCCCACATCCACTCTGGAACATCCAAGGGATGAAAAAACCTCCAAGAATGATTTTTTATCCTTTAACTGCTAGACAACCAAACACAGAGCTACAAACTCCACCACCACCCATTTTATTCAAGACCAACAAAATTGCACCCCCATGCCATGGTATATAATAGATAGAAATGGGTGTGCTGTCAAAGTTGATATGTGAAACTCATGGAGGAATCCCACATATATTTCCACTAGAAACTGTAGCCTCCCCTAAAAAACATCATGTTCTATCCATCCTCTTACCATCCCTATGGAAAATCAACAATACCAAAAATAATGTGAATCACATCTTCCTCTGAGTCTCCCCACATGGAATCCTCCACCCACAACATTATAGAAGAATAAACATTCATTTGAATCAAGAAACTTCCTCCATCAACCATCTTTTCATCTAAGTGAAGGTCTTCAAATTCTACTATCACTCTATAAGAATTTTAAGCCACCTAACCAAAATCCTCTCATGAATTTATTCTCAAAACATCAACCATGGAACTCCCCTTAGAAACGTGTATGATATCTAAAATTCATAGTCCAAAATAAACTCCATACACCTCTATTTCCCTAGATACAGATCACAGTGAGAAAAGATATACCGCAATATCTTGTGAACAGGGGTGACCATAAAGCACTCCACTATGAGGCAATGTCAACATAGATTTAACACAAATAGAACTACCACAAGCTCAAGATAATGGGTGGTATAATTATGATCATTGGAAAAAAACTACCTTGATCAATTATATATCATATCTCTATATTCCTTCATGATAGATCCCAATAACATATGTTATGATTCACAAAACACTAAAGTCATCACACCTCCTTTAGAAAACAGAGCACTAGAGTACTAGTCAATTTCCCCATCAGATAGTCAAAAACTTTTTAACATTGATCAATATTGAAAAATTTCTGTTCTTTCATAGTAAAATTTATCAATAGAGCCATAATCCCTGATAAATCAAATAAAATGCTAGAAAATATCTAACAATACCAAGGAAACTATGAACTAATTCCACATTTTGGGGTTCTACAAAAAAATGACTTAATAATTTATGGTTCTATGGAAAAACCTTTTTAGGACACCACATTCTCATAGAAATTCACCTCCCATATCCAAAACATACACTTTTTCAACATTCCATAGAGTTGGTGGAATTGAAGAACATGAAAAATTGCTCTGTTTTTATCATCATGATCCTCTTATTACATCTTTTATATCAAGATGTCATCAATTTAAATGATTATAAAATGTTCTAGGAACTCACAGAAAAAAATTTTAGGATCCCCATGAATAAATTTGTAACATTCATAATATTTAATGGAATGAAAATGAACTAAAACTTTCTGTACAGGGAACTGATGGATTCTTCAGGAAATCATCTTATTTCACCCTCAAATAGTGGTATCATGATTATAGATTAATCTTACAAAAACCAACTATCCTATCTCGATTAGTTGAAAAAGACATTGATCATTGGATGATTTTAATAATTCTAGATCATCACCTAATTTAACTTATGGAAGTCTATACATATTTACAGAATACCATCTACCTTATTGGATAATAACACTATAGCACCCCACGGTGACACACTGGATATGATGAAACCCTTCAATATCATATTATGTTCTTGAATACTAATCCACCATAAATTAGAATGTCATAACCAGACCTATACTGGGGCATGATCTGCAACTACCCTAATCCCACCTCCATAGGACAGGGGTTGACGACCAACGTCGAAGGCATAAAAATTTCAAAGATGAATTTTCTTATGTATCTGTACTCACGCACGCATCCAACATAATGCAAAAGTGAAAGGGAGTATAAAACAAGGAACAACTCTACTATATATATATATATATATAACATAAAAATTCATCGACCTTTAAACAATAAACGTATAGGAAAATAAACTAAAAGGGAATGTGGAAAAATACATGCCCAACCATAAAAGTTCCAAAACATGGAAACAGGTGGAAATGTAAAATAGCTAAGAGATCACCACTCATGGATCCTAAGCTAGGACCACCACACAAGGACCAAGAACCCTATATCCCTATACTCTTCTAAAATCATGATCAACATTTCCATTATCTGCAGGGGTACACTGATTACGGTTGAAGCCCAAGAAAGGGAGAGTATAAAAATACTCAATAGGATTCCTTAAAGGCTCAAGGGAGTATAAAACATGTAATAAAGAATGTATTAGTATATATAACAAGGTAAAGTAATAGTGTACAACTCAACCCAACTAAAAAGTGATGTAATTTAATCAGAACATAAGGATCTAGAGATAATGGGATGATGAATTCTCATCAAGTATTTGATACATATAGTAAGAAATTATAATTTTCCAACCACAAGAAGCTAGACATAGAATTAATGTGGCATACCCCACACGCCTTCACCTCTCCTAGAGGAAGAGTAACCAAACCCAAGTAGTTGGTACTGCAAATAAGATATATATATATATATATATATATATATGTTTGACTACAAAATCCCAAACAATGGAGTATGGGGATATCAATATAACTAGATCATCCCAATAATATAGTCATCAACAGTTCCAGGAGTAACCAACATTAATTCCCATCATCCCACATGTATTCCCAGTACTATAAGTCAAATGGTCTCAATCACCACACCTTGATAATATCCACTTTGGGTGGGTCTATCTCACCCACATAGTTTTAGGTCTCATCACAATGGTGTGTCTTAGTGTGAAAAGAGCCCCTCATACTTGAGAGTCCAATGTAACGTCAAGCACATCTCATCATTATGTCACACAGTCGATAGATCGTGTCAAAAGATTGTAAACCCACTACCTAGCCCCATTGGAGGGTATAATCATAAGAGTCATCAGTGTACCCACTGCCTTTCCCCACGAAAGGGTAATCACAAAAGAGTAAATTACAAACATCACTGCCCAACCCCACTAGTGGGTATGTTCTGAAAGAGTAATCAGCAAAAATCACAACCCAATCGTGTTGGAGGGTAATCCATAAAATGGTAACTGTAGAAACACACTATCAATACGTGATAGAGATTATTATCTGAATGATAGAATGACAAACCTCACTTCCAATCCACATTGGTGGGTATGTCCTAAAAGAGTAACCAGTGAACCTCACTACCCAGCTACGCTGGAGAGTAATCCCTAAAGGAGTAAATGATGAACCTCACTGCCCAGACTCACTAGAGGGTATGTCCTGAAGAGATAATGGAGAACCTCACTGCCCAACCGCATTGAAGGGTAAGCCAATATTTCTCTGGTGATTCTGGAAACATTACTGCCATCACATCCATCTTGTAGGTTTAGCTCGGATAGGCGTTGCACCCAGAATATTGAGTCTCACCGCATATAGTCATCTCACTCGGAATATTTTGCATCATACCTCAAAGGCCACTATAGATGGAACCAATTCGTTCTATGTAGAAAACACTCAGGGTAGTCTACTTGCAGGACAAAATAAGAGTTTAATAAGAAGATATACGAGAGGTAGAAAATTCGTAAAGTGGTATATATAACGCGTGGGACCACATGACGTGTGTCCCTACCTCATCATTTTTCTCATGTACCTATGCAACCTCAGATATTAAACTATGATCATATACCCAAATTTTGTTTTAGTTTACTCCTAGAGTACCCAAAACCTCTTTCCCAAAGGATGAGGAGAGCGCGACATTAGTCATCGATCTAGAGGGACAAAAGCGTAATTATGCTGGCACAACTCCTAAAACGGTTCTTGAAGATTCAGTTTAATATCTTCATACATCTTCTCCACTAACATAAGATTCAAGGTTGATGCAATCCCTGGGTTCCCTTCAAACACATCAAAATATTCTTCTACTGATATTCCAATCATGTTTCCACATTTAATGAGACCACTAAAAGGGCTTCATAAGTTCAAAAGGATCATGTCATTGCAATTCTTCCAAGAAAACACAAAATATATACTATTAATTCATTTAAAATGGATGATTAGTGAAAAGGGTGTTTTTTACAATAGATGCTCGATTAGTGCTTGATCAATACCAATAATGAAAAGACATCGCAATCTTATACATATCGTACCACTGTGATCCTTATAGAAAAACCACACATTTTAGGCTATTCATTTTCCTGAATAAACATATTAATAATAAGTTGTAAAAATGCATAATATGCCTAAAAGACACCTCATGGGGCCCACTTGGTGGACCCGAATTTAGGTGTTCGGATTGAGCCATTAAAATGTCTTCAAAAAAACCCTTGGAAATCAGTACTCAAACACCCTAAACGGATGCCAAATGAAAAAAGTGTCATATCCTCGTAAAACATGTGAACCAGGCCCTATGGGGATTATACCTTGTCTTTAGCTCAAAAAAATGGAGATGTATCTAAAATATTTTGTACAATGATCAGGGTCAGGATTCCATTGACAGTGTATCAATCATACATCCCATTTAGGAGATAAGTTCAATGCAAGAATCGAGAAATAATAATAAAAAATTATTATTATTAACTTAATTGATTTGGGTCACCCACCTTCGATCATGGAAACTAAATGATCCCAAAACCACCTCAAATAGACTATCTCAACTAAAGGATCAAACTACCATAAACAACATGCAAAATGGAGGCCATATCAAAAGATACGATAATTTAAGGAACATGGGCTTGTAACGGGTTGTACCGGCCCGATCTCGACGGTTCGTCCCACTTGGGCTGACCCGCAACCTATTCCAGTAGCCCACTACCAACCAATGAGACCCAATAAAACTAACCAGGTCCAATCTTTGGTCCTCCTGCTGACCACGCGTCACACACAGAAGACTCGTAGGAGGCGGGTCTTGGTCCCCCAGTCGTTCTGCTATGACCCCCACAACATGGGAAATTGCCTTGGTCTGCCAACGTGACCTTCCAACATAGCTCAACTCTGAATTCACAAATATCATCGTCTCTCCATTCCCTATAAACCACACCACCAACCGTAATATTCCTCTTGATCCACCGGATCACTGACCCACTGATGTTTTACACCATGCCATGCCCGCAAGGTCATCCGTTCTGCATGCTCATAGTCTGCAGGCCACCACCATCTGAGTTCCCCTAGTGGTCCCTTACGCAAACCATAGCGACCACCCCGCTCATCCAAAATATAAACCAAGACTAGTTTTGGAGTCCTCATTACAAGACCATCCAAGCACTGACTTCCCCTCAAAGATTCAGTGATGTTTCTGTGTTTCAAGAAAATGAGTTGGAGAACGATGAAAAATGATCAAGGATTGATTCAAAAATGAGATTAGATGATGGGATTGTTAGTATGGAAACATTTTTTGTTTATAAAAATAAAGTAATTTTTTACATAATCAAGGAATAATTAATTAATTGATATTTGGGTGTGATGTTTCTACAAGAATCTTACCTAGATTCGAAATATTCTTTGTCGATGTTCCCACTGTGATTCTGATTTGATCCATGGAGGTATCAGAATAGTTTTATCCTGAATATGATGATGAAAAGAGAAGAAAATTAGTGAGATAAATGAAGAGATGATTTTTAGATAGAGAGATATAATTAAAGAAATCCTTAATTCTATTTCCCTAAACTTCTATTTATAGGGGTCCGACTCAGCACGAAAATATGAAATTTCCCTAACCCCTTTTTTATAGTGTGCTTTAGAAAAACAAACTCCATTCCAAACTCAATGATGGTTTTAGTTTTTAATTATGATTCCCCATTCTAAATTTATTGGGGTTGAAGTTATAAATAAAATAATTAAGTATAATTATTTTAATTTCCATTTTCCCATGTATGATGTTTTTCTCATAAGTCCTGCATCAACAAAAGTTATACCCCTCCTAGGGTAAAAAACATGCTGAAAACACAACCGTGGACTTTGATTTTTGATATGAATTACTGTTTGGTAGTCTATTTGGTTTGAACTATTAAATTAATGAATTACTAAATAAATTAAAACATTTATTGTACCGCTGACAAGCGAGGGGTCTAAACATCCATGGTGGATATACTTTTTGCCGTACATATGGTAAAAACCACCTTATTGACCCAACTATAGTCTCATATTTATGATATAATCAACCATTTATGAGATATCCCATTTTCGACACATGTATTGTAAAAAATTAATATTTTTATTTAATTTAGTTTTGGCACGCTGGGCCTCATAATTGCACGTCCTCTTAGTTCCTGCCTCTATAAATATATGTAGAAGTATTCAAAATTCTTACAGGGTAAAAATAGGGTCTCTACTTCATTACCTATTTGAGCATTTCTTCCTCAAAAAGAAAAACTAGTAAAAACAACTCGTGATACAGATCTCACATATGGATCTCCTGCTCTATGAAAAACCTACACATTACCATGCTGTCACCACATGTAAACCAAATGGATGGTGAGTACTCAAAAGGTCTAATACTTTTGATGTAATGCGTATGAACACCCACATATCTCATCTTTTTTGACACATGGAAGATATCATTTTTCACTCCATCTATTGGTGGTTGGGCAAGGAGGTAGGAAACCTTTCCATCTCATGCACGATTCTGAATGGCCCTATGAAACTTTGGGGAAATTTTCTTTCCCCGACTGAACCTATACATTCCACGTGGTGATAGTAATTATAGTATGACCCTATAATAACATCTCATGATTCCCTCCTTCAGAATATCCGTCTAGTGAAGCACCTAAGGATATCTAGTCATGAATTATTTCATAGTCGGTGTATCACAACTAATACTCTCTAACACACTCGAGATGAGCATTCAACACCATCGACTAAATAAAAGTTGTACCCTCCTACACCACCAGGATAAACTATAGAGAAGATAACTTCTATGAAACATCCCACAATAGGAAGGCCTAAGACTTCTTGCTAAGGGAATTTTCTACAACATTTCCCTTTTTTCAGAGTATATACTACCTTGACCTCATATTCATGTAAGAATTTCAACCATCTCCTCCATCTCAGGTTCATGCCTCTCTAGGTGAAGATGAACCTGAGACACTAGTGGTATGAGTAAACCACAAAGCACTCTTTCAAAAGATAGCATCTCCACATTCTTAGGGAGAATACTACCACTTCCAGCTTAACATAGTGAGTCACATAGTTCTGTTTATGGGGTGTCCATCACCTCAACATGTACTTGATAATAGTATCAATATTGACATTGAGTATGCAAGGTACCAATGAATAGGGTAGGTGAGAAAAATCAACCAACCATAAGAGGCTCTACACATTAAGCATGTGGAATTCCTCGCTCATCTTTTACCTTCTTGGAAAGAGAGTAATCCCCAAAACAAGCACTATTCCAAACCCTATAGTGGAACCACATGCAATGGGAGGTCAAGCAGAAAATCCCTACAATAAAATTCACGACCTTCTCAAAAACTCCACTGCATAACCCATCCATGAATGTAGAAGTCAAAGAGATTCATCAACCACACCTTGATGCTATTCTCTTTGGGTGGCACTCACTCTCTCTCACATTTTTTATCATATCACAAATATTCATCTTAGAGGGGGAACACCACCTTTTTATTTTGAATTCAATGCTATATTGAAAAACCCCAACAAAAGGTTACACTGATGCCTCGTGTCACCCTCAATAACTCCTTGAGCAATGAATTTGATGAAAATAGTACCTCATGTAGTTTATAACCCGTTCAACTGAAAATTTTATAAAAGGCACCGAGCATATCTCTAAACATCTCACATGCTGTAGAAGTGTAGACATCCATATAATGTAGCTACATGCTACCCCATATTCTAACTCCTTCAACCTGACTTGGGGCTCCTAGTGGTGTACGAAAGACCTCACAATGTCGGTCGCCAACCACATTTCTTCCTACACATTTTCCAGCACTACCACCCAGGGGACCACCCTATCCTCACTTGGGAGATCCCTGATCATGACACTACCTCTGCCATGGTGACATATTTTCCAACTTCTAGGGAAGATCATCTCATTTGGCCGAGTATCCCCATTCCACGAGACCTCTCCCATCACAAGAATTCCACTAGACCTCTTTGTCCTGTCCCAGTAATCTATGATGTCCCCAAAAATTTTCCAGAGTCATATCAATGGGTGACCTCCTATGTCAAGGGCCTACCAACTGACGTCTACTAGATGCCGTATAAGTCTCAACTATGTTTCACCCACTACCAAAATAGTTCAACCGGCACCCCTCTGACAGAAATATCTCTAACACTAGTGCCATCTCCAGCACCCCGAGATATGTGAGGATGCAAAAGGGAACTATGTTGGCATGAATATTCTCTATAGAGACCCTGCACACACATACCTTCCTTGAATTTTTGGTCATTGACCACATATAAAGAGTACCGAGTAAGTTATATGAACCTAGTCATATACTCATCCATTGTCATCCCTCCCCGCTAAAGCTCCAATAGATCTTGAAAATATAATGATCATAAGAAATATGTTTAGTACTCCTCACAAAATAGTAGTTGGAAGTCATCCCATATGTTTACTGACATATCATGAATCTAAGTATCTTGGCTCTACCAACACCATGCTACTCCATGGAAAATTGACCGACTACCAAAGCCACGATTTGATTTGTTTTAGTCTGAAAAATATTGATGAGGTGAACCACTGACTCTGTCCAAACCTCCACCTTTTGAGGGTATAGATCACTAAGGAACCTCAATGATCTATACCGCTGGAACTCATGGAGCATCCTCACCCGACACTCATCATTGGCCTTCATTATCAATATTAACTACTTCTCCACAGGTAGAGGTGCTGCTACCATCCCTCCTGGATAAAGTGGAATTGTATGATGGATCTTGAACTGAGGCCTCATCGCCCATGGAATATTCTTCATGATTCAGACCTAGTATCATAGTTTGCTGTCTTCATGGAGCCATCCTGAATCTGATCAAGGTGTACCATAGTCAAATGATCCTATATATATATCAACCACAATGGGGAGTTGACTCAAGAGGGACAGTCAAAGACTCAATCCTTTATGATTCATATACCAAAGTTTCCTGCAACAAATGTCTCTTTATGATGAGTCAACAACAGGGAAATCAAGGACCTGGTGAATGGCTAAATTGGCGGATGCACCACCACTATACAACCCGACTTGAGAGATGGTCTCTGGACACATTGACATTACTCCCCTGAAACCGAACCAATTTTTTAAGGATCATCCGAACAATATCCCAAGGAATGAAAACTGTTGATACCAATTTTTCACGACCCGAACTCTACAGGGGCATGAGCCACAACTACCCAATCCAACCTTCATAGGCTAGAGATTGGAAACCTGCTCCGAAGGCATAAATAACTTGGGGAGTCCTTTGCCTAAGTACTTGTACAAACACATGCTAACAAATCACTCAGTGGAAAAGGAAGACAGTGAAAAATACTGCTATATATATAAACCATAAATAAGCATCGACCTCTAAACAATAGAAGTACAAATAAGTGAACTAAAAATGAAAGGAAAAAATACACGCCCTACCAGAAAAGTTCCACAATATGGAAACTGGTGGAAAAGTAAAACATCTAAGAGATCCACGCTTTTGGATCCCAAACTACGACCACTGCACACTGTCCAAACACATCATATACCATTTCTCTTCTAAAATCATGATCAACCTATCTATCATCTGCAAGGGCACATAGATTGCGGGAAAATCCCAAGCATGGGTGAGTATAAAAATACTTAGTAGGATTCTATTAAGGCTCAAAGGAGAAGAAAAGGATGTACTGAAGAGTTGATAATTACATAGAACAAGGTAAAGTAAAATAGTATAGCTCAACACTACTAGATAGTTAAGTAAGCTCATACAAACACAAGGAGCTAGATATGGTGAGAATATAAACATCTTGTCAAGTTTTTTGAACCTATAGTAAGAGTGTAGAATCATCCAACCTTGATAATCTAGACACAGAATGAATGTGGCATACCCCAAACATCTTCACCTCTCTTGGAAAGAGAGTAACCAAACCCAAGGATCAGGTACTGCAAATATGATATATATATATATATATATCCTCATTTGAAGAATCCTAAAAGATATAGTAAGGGGATATCCATTTCAGTAGATCTGTCCATGAAAAGAGTTTTAAATAGCTCCAGGATTAACAACCAACAATTCCAAGTATCCTGCACATCTTCCATGAACTGAAATTCAAAGGGGCTCAATCATTGTACCTTGATACTATACACTTTTGGCGGGTCTATCTCATCCACAAGGTTTTAGGTTGCATCACAAGGATGAGTCTTGGTTGGAAAAGTGTCTATCATTATATTATATTCCGAAGTCATGTCAAGGAAATCTCATCACTTTTCCGCATAATCAAGAGATCGTGTCACAAGTTTGCGAACCCACCACCCATCCCTGCTAGTGTTTATAGTCAGAAGAGTTGTCTATGAACTCACTGCCTAGACCAGCTATAGGGTAAGCACAAAATAGTAAACAACGAACCTCACTACCCAACCCTGCTGGAGGGAAAGTCCTGAAAGAGTAACCAGCAAACCTCACTTCCCAGCCATACTGGAGGGAAATCCCTGAAATAGTAACCTTTGAACCTCACTGCCCAACTGCACTAGATGGTAATCTCTGAATGGGGGGATGATGAACCTCACTTCCCAGAACCATTTGAGAGTAAGTCCTGAAAGAGTAACCGAAAAACCTCACTGCCCAACCATAATGGAGGGTATGCCCTGAATGAGTATGTGGTGAACCTCATTGCCCAACACTTCAAGAGGGAAGTCTTAAAGAGAGAGTGGGGATCCTCACTGACCAGCCACACCGGAGGGTAATTTGGTATTTCTCTAATGATTCTGAAAAAATCACTACCATCACTATCATCATTGAACATCACCTCAGATAGGGGTCGCACCAAGAACGTCTAGTGTCACCTCAGATATTCATCGCACTAAGAACATATCACATCGTACATCAAATAAAACTACAGAGGGAACCATCACATTGTACACGTAAAAAACTAAGGATACACTACTCACAAAACAAAATCTGAGTTCAGAAGAAAGAGATATAATAGGTAGAAGATTCATAATGTGGTACACTGTAACACCCCAAGCATCCATGGTACGCTTCTCTTTGAATAATAGAGCAGTGTGTGTTGTACGCAACCTTGAGTTCTAACACACCGCGACCAATAAAATTAGCCGTTATGAATAGTATTAACCACATTTTGAAATTATATAAATTTTATATTTCAAAATGGACTTCATTTTTGTAATCTGATTATCAAAATTATCCTAAGTTGAATTTTTTGAAATTTTATGAGAACTTCCAATTTTTTATAAATAGTGAAAAATACTTAAAAACAACTTTTTTAATCAAAATAATTTCTAGTGATAAATTATAATATTTATTGGTTTTAAAGTATAATTATAATATATTTTTATAATTTTATCCAATGGTGTTCATTAGAATTAATTTCACTTTGAAATTTGACATAAACAATTGTCATTCTTTTGATATATATTGTTTATTAAAAACACGCAATTTGTTGTGACAGTGGGAATTAATTATAAAATTAATTAATGAAACTTATATATTTTTAAATTTTTAAAATAGACATAATTTTTGAATTCAGAATATCAATTATAGATTAGGGTAAAATTTTGGCATTCTTCTGAAAAACTTAAATTTTTGATGAATAGTGAAACGACTAAGTGGTAGTTAAAAAAATGATTTTTGTTTAAATGAAACATTACCGCTTCTATGAATTTAATTTCTAAAATACAACATACATGGTTTTCATTAGGATGTAAAATTTGGTTCAATGGGATTAAAATAATTTTTTGGTGAATAGTATCTTTTAAGTTTTATTAATCGCGATTAATGGTAATTAGTGAAATTTAAAAAAAATGATATTATAAAAATATGAAAATACCATTAAACATGTCCTAACATTATTGGATGAGTCATGGCCGACCAATACAATATATGGGTCAACTTTGGGACCCCATGGATCCACTTGGGTAAGAAAATGACATTAATAACTTTTTATTTAAATTAAAAATTAAATTGTCACAAACATGTGTTATTTTACTAAAACAATTATTACCAGGGGTTATATAAGTTAAAATTTTGACTTTAAATATTAATTTGAAAGATTAAAATATTTCCTACATCATGTTAATTTTTTTATAATTTTTAGACATTAAATAAATTAAATTTTTTATGACACCATGATGATGTAGCGATTACCTCATTAATTAACGATTTAAATAAAATGAAAAGATAATGTACAATCTAAGACTTAAACATCTCTAAAACCTATTTTATGGGTATATTTCGAACCCTTATCACCTTATCCTCGAAATATATCATTGTAGGACCTTTGAAATCCGAAAAGCACTTCATAATAATGTAACATTTCATGACCTTCAAAAAGGTTCCCCTCCTCTCCTCTTATAAAAGGCCCCCACCTCTACCACCTTATTCACACCCTAAAGCCATTTGTCTCAGCCAACCTCTGCCCAAATACTCTTCCAACTTTCGTCTCTTACTCCTTGAAGCCTCAATTTGGGCAGAAGTCTTCCCAAGGAAGCCTTTGGCTCTAATCAAAAAGAGTTACCCGATTTTAAGGTAATGTCTTCTCTTGTGTTCTTTGGTTTTATTTGGCTTATCCAACCCCCTAAAATCTTTATATTACTTTATTTTGTAACAACACCAGTATCCTAAATATACTTGGATGTTTTTATGAGAATTATTTTATTTACACTTACACACACCTTCGTCTAATGGTTAAAGAACATACTGTTTCTGTGGGTGGCGAATTACTGTCTCATGAAATGATGATTGTTCAATCTTCTTTTAATACCTCTCATAATGGCAATTATGATGACACTATTTTTATATATGATATATATTATGTTTTTGTTTTCCTTATGATTCTGTATTTTTCATTTATGAAATACCTTTATTATTTCCATTATGGGTAAATGCGATAATTTCATTTTAGGAAGTGCGGACTACCATCCCCTCAAAGTGATTTGAATCGGTAATACCATATGTGGGATGTATAAAGGATGTAATAAATGGTATTATCAATTTTATTATATTATAATTATATTATACCTTTATATAATTATAAATTCCTTCCGT
Organism: Viscum album; assembly: GCA_963277665.1. Lineage (NCBI taxonomy): Eukaryota > Viridiplantae > Streptophyta > Magnoliopsida > Santalales > Viscaceae > Viscum > Viscum album. The sequence continues at coordinate 820,506,772 of OY728142.1, forward strand.
TAAATATGAAATAGAAATGAAAGTAGTGTTGATGCGTATGTACGGCTTACCCTCTCCATGAACGGTTCATTTCAATTCTTACCTCTAAATGTTTTGTAATATTATAATTGCATGTATATACTGGATATATATGATATATATGATATCTAAATCATGAATATAATTTTCGATATAATGGATATTTCACCACATGAACAACTTGTAATTATATGAAGTTTATTTTTGACTCAAGTACCAAAGATTGACAAAATGACCGTTATTAACTTAAATAATTACATAATGTTCATAACATGGTAATAATTGATATAAAAGGAATAATTAACATGAAAAAGGTTCTTAATCAAATATAAATAAACTCTAGTTTATTATTCAGGATATTAAAGAACGATCGAGTCAAGTCGGACATGAGGTAAGGGAACTTCTTAACCCAATTTCCATTCATTGGCTTAATCTCCTACTTTCAAATTATGTCATGATATTATTTTGTCGTATCTTGTATTTGTACTTTATTTATGTGTACTTATAGTGAATACACATAATAGATCTATTTTATTTAAAAAATGATCTCTGTAAGGGACTTCGTCTCAATCTTCTTTCATTGAGGCATATTTTGTTTTAATACAAGACTTTCTTTTATACTGTGTATAAACCCCTTTGACTTTTACTCAAAAGGAATCTTTTTATACAAAAAGTTTTATTAAACGACAAAAGGGAATGTTTTTTTGTCATACGTATGTAGCGAAAATGACTTGTCCGCCTCCATGACCATTATTTGAGTTTCGTATTCTTCTACAAGCTATAACTTTTTTTAATGAAAAATAAAAACCATGTTTTAATTTTCATTTATATTGGTATTGAAAATGGTTTTGATAATGTTTTATTATATCACTGTGTTGTATTGATATCTTGTGATTGAAATGTAGAAATGTTATGTTTCCTATATGCATGTTTTATGTGATATGATTATGTTATGGTTTATGATATGTTTAAATCTGTTCATATGAGGAATGCATTGGACTTAATAAGTGACGGGTGGAGCCCGCTATAGCTCCTCGATGCATCAGTAGGTCTCAGGAGACAAACTTGTGTCTTGGCATGAGGCCTTGACAAAATCTTATTTTTAGTCTTGGCACGAGGCCTTGGCTATGTGGTTATGATAGTCTGGCATTATTGATTACATCATTATGAAAGTGGTTATTTATATTTCATGTGATTATTTGACTAGTAGAATGTCCATGTGAATTAGTAAATGGAATTTTTTAATTTTATTTTTTCCATATTATGCTGAAGTTCAAGTTTAAAAGGCTTTTGTTTTAGTTATACATTGCCTTAAATGTTAATGTTTATTTATGAAGGATTCTTGTATATTGTTATCCTTACTGAGCATCTGAGATCACCCCTTTCAATGTTTTATTTTTTCAAGGATGTGAAGAAATATTTTATGACTGACCTACAGGGATAGTCTGAAGGGGATATGGGAGTGGACTTTGGAGACTATGTTATTTTAGTTTTTCACATTATGATGTAATGTACCATTTATGAATGTATCTAGTGTTTCCAAGGCTACTAAACTAATCGGTCTTTCGAGACTTGATCTATTGTGATCATTCCAATGTTAGGCAATAATGAACCGACTCTGGGTAACTGGGGTCGGGGCATTACAGTTGGTATTAGAGGTAGTTTAGTACTAACCATGGAAGCTAGATTTAGATAAACTCTGGTTAGAGCACATATCTCAAAGATAGACTTTGAGGATTAGTATAAAAGAACTTCCTAGAATTTTGGTATTATAGAGATTTTGTGAGTTTTCTGAGCAATACATCCCTGTCTGGATACGAGCAGGTAGAGGTGGATCTGGCACATATTTACCTAGGGGTAAACCCCGAAAACACCCATTTGAGCTAGAATCGAATGGGAACTGGTGCACGACAACGGGCCTTGCTGCACTCTTGGTTACGACACTCCTGGGGGATATGCTTAGGAAAATTCTCATTTTCATTACAAACCATTATGAAGGGTTTATGAGTATATAATTCCTCAAGGAAAACATTTTTATGAATATAGTTTAATTTATTTTATGTGTTTTACAAGTATGGAATTATGTATTTTGATTCATAAACTAATATAGTTTTTGACATTGTTTAGAAATGGCACCTAGTGGAAGGAATGGAAACCGTATCAATGCACGCACTCCATGTAGAGATTTCCCTCATGCTCAAGATAATTATAATGGAGCTGGTGATACAACTGGTGCTGATCAACTTATCACCATACTGGGACAACTCACTCAGGTTATGAATAATAACCTTACTCATATGGAGCACCGTAATCCGTAACGTGGAGGTTATATGTTAGATCGATTCATGAGGCAACAAGCACCAACATTTAATGTGGGTAAAAATCCATTAGTAGCTGAGAAATGGGTAAACTCCTTAGAGAAAATATTCCAAGCCTTGGGGAGTAGCGAAAGGGAGAAGGCTTCTATGGAAGTTTACCACATCACTGGAGATGCTGATCAATGGTGGTCATTGATTCAAAACACAATGGTAGATGATGAAGTATAAAATATGGAATGGAGGGAGTTCAAAAGATATTTTCCTAGAAAAATAATATCCTCGTGACCATCGAGCAGATATGGAAAGACAATTTCTGAGTCAGAGAAAAAAGTAGGATGAGAATGTCGTAATGTATGAGGCCAACTTTACAAGGTTAGTGAGGCATGCTGTAGATTATATAGGTAACCCAAGAAGTAAGAGTGATCGTTTCATTGAAGGGTTAAAACCATTTCTCCGTCGAGCATTAGTCTCACAAACCTTCTCGTCGTATGAATATATTGTCTCGTGTACTATCAAGATGGAAAAGGAATTCTCTAAATCTTCTGACAATAATGTAAAGCAAGAGAAGAAGTGAATGGTGGAACAAGAGACCGATAAAGGGAAAAAGGGAATGAAGTATTTTCCATTATGCGATAATTGTGGGAAGAATCACCCCGGTACATGCCTAAAAGGAATGGGAGTTTGTTATAAATGTGGAGAAAAAGGTCACTAGGCTTGTGAATGCAAGGGAAAGAAAGAGGCTATCAATGTTGAATGCTACAATTATAGAGAAATGGGGTATTATGAAAATGAATTCCCTAAGCGCCAAGGAAAATTACCTCAGAAAAGGCCATGGGATCAAGGCCAATCTTATGATGTTACTACAGTTGAAGAGTAATAATTAATTTATTGGTGATTTTGGACTCAAGGATTATATTCTGGTTATAAGAATAATGTGATATATATAAGGATTGTACTGCAGTACTTTTTGTTTTCATTAAGGTTTTAATATGATGAAGGTAATCATATTTTTCGTATGTGACAATAAGAGATACTTCACTTTGTTTGGGGAACCTAATGTTACAATTGATTTTTGGAATTTAAAGTCCTTTTAGAGAAAGTATGGACATAGGTATTTTGGATAGCTATAAAGGTTGGAATGTACTAAGTCTAACTTTTGAAAGTATTTTTTAAGGTTAAAACATTTTTGAAGATTATTTTTGGAATATTATAATGGAAAGGACGAACTGCAGGTCGGGGGATAACCCTTCACGTTGGACAAATCTGTAGGAATCGAACCCACAAACATAGTGTGATAGGCCTTTATTACCTAACACTAGCCTACATGAAGTCCCTGGTTATAACAAAATAGTTTTCTTAATCTAAATGGTATGTGATAATATTTGGAAGCTTATAAGATTAGGATAAATATAATATTTTTGAGTTCTATTATCTTATTGAGTGAATGATGGTTTTGTGGTGAAAATTTATTAAAGAATGAAAAGTCTACATGACAAGTATGAATACTTCCTTACGTTCTTAGTAAATCTACTAAATAAATTCCGCAACTTTATGAAAGGTAACTTAAAAAAACGTTGTCAGTTAACTTTTCCTATTGGGGAATCAATGATCGTTTAACCAATCACAGGTTTGTGATTTTATTGTAGTTAATCTTTCCTCTATTCTTGTTTTCTACAACTCTCCATCAGACCTTGATGGTTTTTTTCCTTTATATCCATGTTTTCATAGAATCCCAGTATTGGCTATCTCGGGTGACCATTGTACTTATCTTTCTTTCTTTTAAAGTTATATTTTTATTAACCTTATTTTTGATGTGGGTTTTCCACAATGGTATTTTATATTTTCAACCTTTTATATTCAAAGAAAAATTTAAAATTGTGAGGGCGCAATTTATTGAAGGAGGGGAGAATGTAACACCCCAAGCTTCCATGGTACACTTCTCTTTGAATAATAGAGCAGCGTGTGTTGTACACAACCTCGAGTTCTAACACACCGCGACCAATAAAAGTAGCCATTATGAATACTAATACCCACTTCTTAAAATTATATATATTTTAAATTTAAAAATGGACTTTATTTTTTTATTCTGAATATCAAAATTATCCTATGTTGAATTTTTTTGTAATTTTCTGAGAACTTCCAATTTTTTATGAATAGTGAAAAATACTTAAAAACTACTTGTTTAATCAAAATAATTTGTAGTGATAAATTATAATATTGAGTGGTTTTAAAGTATAATTGGAATATATTTTTACAATTTTATCCAATGGTGGTCCTTATAGTTAATTTCACTTTGAAATTGAACATAAACAATTGTCAATCTTTTGATATATATGTTTTCTTAAAAACACGCTATTTGTTGAGACAGTGAGAATTAATTATAAAATTAATCAATGAAACTTATATGTCTGGAATTTTTTAAAGTAGACTTCAATTTTTAATTCGGAATATCAATTATAGCTTAGGGTGAAATTTTGGCATTGTTCAGACAAACTTCAATTTTTGATGAATAGTGAAACCACTAAGTGGTAGTTAAAAAACTGATTTTTCCTTCAAATGAAACTTTAAAACTTCTATAAATTTAATTTTAAAAATCCGACATACATGGTTTTCATTAGGATGTAAAATATGGTTCAATGGTATTAAAATAACTTTTTTGTGAATAGTAACTTTTATGTTTTATTAATCGGGATAAAAGGAAATTAGTGAAATTTAAGGTAAAAATGATATTATAAAAATATGAAAATACCATTACACTTGTCCTACCATTATTGGATGAGTCATGGATGGCCAAGAAAATCAATGGGTCAACTTGGGGACCCCATGGAGCCACTTGTGTAAGAAAACGACATTAATGTCTTTTTATTTAAAGTAAATATTTGTCACAAACATGTGTTGTTTTACTAAAAAAATTATTACAAGGGGTTATATAAGTTAAATTTTTGAATTTAAATATTAATTGGAAATATAAAAAGATTTCATACATCATAATTTTTTTATAATTTGTAGACATTAAATAAATTAAAATCTTTATGACACCATGATGATGCAGCGATTACCTCATTAATTAACGATTTAAATAAAATGTAAAGATAAAGTAAAATATAAGGCTTAAATTTGTCTAAAACCTATTGGATGGTTATATTTAGAACCCTTATCACCTTATCCTAGAAATATATCATTGTGGGACCTTTTAAATCCGAAAATCACTTCATAATAATGTAACATTTCATGACCTTCCAAAAGTGCCCCTCCTCTCCTATTATAAAAAGGCCCTCACCTCTACCACCTTATTCACACATTCAAGACATTTGGATCGGCCAAACTCTTCCCAAATACTCTCCCAACTTCCCTCTCTTACTCCTAGAAGCCTCACTTTGGGCAGATGTCTTCCCAAGGAAGCCTTTGGCTCAAATCAAAAAGTGTTACCAGATTTTAAGGTAATGTTTTCTCTTGTGTTCTTTTGTTTTATTTTACTTCTCCAACCCCCTAAAATATTATTATTACTTTATTATTTAACAAAACCAGTATCCTCAATATAATTGGATGTTTTTATGATAAGGGTTTTATTTACACTTACACACACATTCGTTTAATGGTTAAAGAACATACTGTTTCTGTGGGTGGCGAATTACTGCCTCACGAAACGATGATTGTTCAATCTTCTTTTAACACCTCTCATGGTGGCCATTATGATGAAACTATTTTTATATATGATATATATTATTTTTTTCTTTTGATTTTGTACTTTTCATTTATGTAATACCTTTATGATTTCCATTATGGGTAAATGCGATAATTTCATTTTAGGAAGCGTGGACTACCGCCCCCTCAAAGTGATTTGAATCATTAATGCCATATGTGGGATGTATAAAGGATGGATTAAATGGTATTATAAGTTATATTATATTATATTTGAATTATATTATACCTTTATATAATTATAAATTCATTCAATTAAATCCTAAATAGAAATGAATGTAGCGTTCATGCATACGTACGACATACTGTCTCCATGAACAGTGCATTTCATTTATTATCTATAAATGTTATGTAATATTATAAATGCATGTATATACTGGATATATATGATATATATGATATCTACATCATGAATATAATTCTGGATATAATGGATATTTCACCACATGAAAAACTTGTAATTATAAGAAGTTTATTTTAGACTCAAGTACCAAAGATCGACAAAATGACCGCTATTAACTTAAATAATTACATAATGTTCATAACATGTTAATAATTGATTTAAAAGAAATAATGAAAATGAAAAAGGTTCTTATGCAAATATGAATTTACTCTAGTTTATTATTCATGAGATTAAAGAACGATTGAGTCAAGTCGGACAGGAGGTAAGGGAACTTCTTAACCCAATTTCCGTTCTTTCGGTTAATCTCCTAATTTCAAATTATGTCATGATATTATTATGTCATATCTTGTATTTGTACTTTATTTATGTGTACTTATAGTGAATAGACATAATAGATCTATTTTATTTAAAAATTATCTTTGTAAGGGACTTCGTCTCAATCTTCTTTCACTGAGGCATATTTTGATTTAATACAAGAATTTCTTTTATACGGTGTATAAACCCCTTTGAATTTTACACAAAAATAATCTTTTTATACAAACTAATTTACTAAACGATAAAAGGGAACATTTTTTTGTCATACATATGCAGCGACAACGACTTCTACGCCTCCATGACCATTATTTGAGTTTCTGCTTCCTCTATAAGCTAGAACATTTTTTAAAATGAAAAATAAAAACCATGTTTTAATTTTCATTTATTTTGCAATTGAAAATAGTTTTGATAATGTTTTATTACGTCAATGTGTTGTGTTGAAATCTTGTGATTGAAGTGTGGAAATGTTATGTTTCCTTTATGCATGTTTTATGTGATATGATTATGTTATGGTTTATGATATGTTTAAACCTGTTCATATGAGGAATGCATTGGACTTAATAAGTGACGGGTGGAGCCCGCTATAGCTCCTTGATGCATCGGTAGGTCTCATGAAACAAACTAGTGTCTTGGCATGAGGCCTTGACAAAATCTTATTTGTAGTCTTGGAATGAGGCCTTGGCTACGTGGTTATGATAGTCTGGCATTATGCATTCCATCATTATGGAAGTGGTTATTGAAATTGAATGTGATTATTCGACTAATAGAATGTCCATGTGAATTAGTAAATGGCATTATTTTATATTATTTTTTCCATATTTTGATGAAGTTCAAGTTTAAAAGGTTTTTTTAGTTATACATTGCCTTAAATGTTAATGTTTATTTATTAAAGATTCCGCTATATTTTTATCCTTACTGAGCATCTGAGCTCACCCCTTTCAATGTTTTATTTTTCCCAGGATGTGAATAAATATTTTATGACTGACTTACAGGGATAGTCTGAAGGGGATATGGGAGTGGACTATGGAGAATATGTTATTGTAGTTTTTCACTTTATGATGTAATGTACCATTTATGAATGTATCTAGTGTTTCCAAGGATACTAAACTAATCGTTCTTTCGAGACTTGATCTATTGTGATCATGCCAATGTTACACAATAATGCACCGACTCTGGGTAACTGGGGTCGAGGCGTTACATACACAACATGTGTGGGGACCACACAATGTGTGTCCCTACCTTGTCATACGGTTGTGTACTTATCAATACTATATTAAAAAATTGATGGTGTACCCACAAGTTAGGCCAGTGTACTACCATAGTACATGACCCCTCTAGCCAAATGGCTGACGAGCAGGCGACATCCGCTGTTGATTTAGAGGGCCAAAAGAGTAATTACACTGCCATACCTCCACAAATGGTTCAAGAACATTCAAATTAATATTTTAATATATCTTCTCCACTCTCATAAGAGTTGAGGTTGACCAAATCTATGGGTTCTCATCAAACAGATCAAATGGATCTTCCATCGATATTCCTATCATGTTTCCACATTTAATGAGATCAGGAATAGGGCTCCATAACTTCAAATGGATCATGACATTTCAATCCTTGTAAAAAACATGCAAGATCAACTATTCATTGGTCCAAATGGAAAACTGGGGAAAAGGGTGCTTTTCCCCAAAAATGCTCGATTAGTGATCAATCATTACCGATCATGAAAAGGATCCTCGCGTCCAAACAGATCACACCTGTGAGATCATTGTAGAAGAACAAACAATTTAGGCTATTAATTATCCCCAAACAGACTTAAGAATCATAAGTTTTAAAAATATAGAACAGTCTTGAAAGCCACTTCCTAGGGCCCATGCATCTACCCTAAATTTAGGTGGCTTGATTATGCCATGGTAATCTTCTCGGAAAAGCACTTGGAAATAAGTACTCAAAGACCTCAAACAGATTATAGATGAAAAAGTGTCATATCACTATAAAATGTATGAACCAGGCCCTGAGGGTCCTTCTCTTTATCCTTATCTAAAACACATGGATATGTTTCTCAAAATTACCACACAATGATCAGGATGATTCATCCACTGATGGTGCATCAATCAGAAATCACAGTTAAGAGTTTGGTCTGATGCAGGAATCTCAGAATAATAGTAATCATTTTAATATTATTAACTTAATCTTTTTTGGGTCACCCTACTTCTGGAAAATATATTTAAACATCCCAAAACCACATCAATGTTCTGACTCTACTCGTGGATCCTGCTTCCACAGACGGAATATGAAATAGAGGATTGTATCAAAAGATACACCCATTTGAAGAATCAGAGCCTGAAACTGGCCGGACCGGCCTGCCACCCTGTATGCTAGCCCACTTCTGGCAAGAATGACCCGTGTGATGTGGGTTTTGGTCCCCACACCATACCGCATCAATCCCCACGACCCAGGTCACTACCTTGGTCCACCCGCATGACCTCTTCCTACACCCCGCTCAACGTCTCTCCGTCCCCTTAGAATCACACCGCCTATAGGCCGAATTCCCCTAGCTCTATCAACCTACCGACTTGCTGAAGCTACACACCCATCCCTACACTCCAGTCTACCCGCTCTTCCTGATCACCGCACATATGCCACTTCCAGTCAGGTTCTACTGATGGTCCCCTCTCATAGACCACTACACCCACACTGCTCATCAAAAAACGAAACCGAGACTGATTTTGGTGTGCTCGGGATGACAACTTCACAGTGATGACATCCACTGGAAGATTCGGTGATTTTTTTAGCACAGTGATAAAATGAGCTGAAGAATGACGAATAACTCTCAAAATGGGATTAAAAAAGGAGCAAAACCGATAGATTTTATCGTTTGGTCCTCATCATTGACAAAACAAAGGAAATAATTTTTGATGAAGTCATGGAATAATCAAAGAATGGAATTGGGGTACTAATATTCAAAAATAATACTACCTAGATTCGTCTCATTCATTTTCATCATGATTGCTGTGATTTTTCTTTGATACTCCATTGTTTAAACTGAGATTTCTCCAGGATTCGATGAAGAACAGTAAAGAAAATTGGAGATATGGAGAGGGAGATAGAGGATTTTTACAGAGATATAGAGAGATATATAATTATGGATAACCTCAATTCTATTTTCTTAAAACATTTATTTATATAATCCCTTATTGGTGTGGAAATCTTAAATTCCTACACCCACTCCTTTTATGTTGAGCCTAAAAAAACACCCCATTAAAAAATCAACGGCAGTCTCAATTTTCCTATCTAATTCCCCATTTTAATGTGATTGGGTTTTTCATTCAAAATTAAATAAATATTTTAATTATTTTAATTACCATTTTCCCCCGACATGGAATTTTTATCAGAAGTATCGCACTGAAAAAAGTTATACCCCTCCAAGGGTAAATGGCATGATCTTGACTTGACTGTGGCCTCATATTTCTGATCCATTTTACTTTTTGAGATTCATTTGGGTTTGAACTATTTAATGTATGAATTCATAAATTAATTCATCCATTTAATGTACCACTAATGAGTGAGGGGTATGAACACCCTTTTCCAACACGCTTTATGTCTCTCAGAGGGTAAAAACCGAATTCTAGACCCATCTGCAGTCTCATACATCCGATCTAATCAACCATTTAAGAGATATCTTGTTTTTGAAACTATTATAGTAAAAAAACCATAATATATTTGTATAATTTATCCTGGGAACACCGAGCCTTGTAATTTCATGTTGTTTTAGTGCCTGGCTCTAGAAATATATGTAGAAATATTCTAAAGTATTATAGGGGAAAACCATGTCTTTAAATAGATAGTTCCATTTGATAAGGATCCATTGTAATCAGATAAGAATCAGGTTGTAGGTCTATATCAAAATAAACATCGCATCACGGTGTGTAACATCAAAACATCCCCGTAAAAAATATCGAGAAACTCCAGGAAAAACATGAAATCCTCCTCCATCCCAATACGAATATATTCTTGAAAAAAACATAGACATTATGTAATGAAGGGTCCCACATTCATACTACATAATAGAAAAATATGCATCCCAATTAATAATAAATGTTGATCATCCCCATCTAAAAACATGAATCTCATCCAAAATTAGTTTATCATAGCTCACATGGAATATAACCAATTTATTATAAGGTTGAAATTTTATATAGGAATATAAAGAATGAAGAGATCCAAACATGATTGATGTGGCCCCATCATAAGTCTACAACCTAAGGACACATCTAATAGGCTGTTTTGGGATCAAATTGTTGTAATCAACATCAAGGCCATATGAAGCCTCTCTACATTCAATACCAAATAATAGTTTTGAGAAGGTGATATAATGGATTTCAAATATCATAAATCAAAAAAATTCCCACATAAGGGTAGAAAATAAGCTTATTGTTCCTCATATAATCTCTAAAACCTCTTGTGATGCCCCTTCCATCGCATGAATTTAACCATACATAGAAACTCGACCTACGAGAATATGTCACCATCTATGACCATGTTCGAGTATAGGACCCAAAAGCTAATTAAAATTTTAGGTTCGACCCATACAAGCTCCATATCCACTCATGAGATCATAAACCTTCTACCCCTCCTAATGAAACATCCTCGTTGTATTCTACTACTAGGGTTGGAGTTGAACAATACTAACTAAAAAATAGATATCATTAAGAACCAAAAAAACCCTAATTCTAATCAGGGACATAGCCCTAAAAAAGAATCACACTTCCCCAAGGACCCCAAAAAAATCATTCAATCCACTAGACCCATAAGGCCAGAAATAAGTCTCCCAAGGATGAATCATCGCCAGCTGAAACCCCAAAGGCCCTATAAGTTTATAAATTACACTAAAAGCCTTCTCCTCAGGGAACCTTGTTGGTTCCCCTCTCACAGTAATCCTCCCCATGAGTGCATGCGCTCGATCAAATTTTCCTTCACATGAACATACTGATATGTAGGAAATGTAAAAGGAGTAACTACATACTATATAGAAGTATAGATTTCCTCCTTGATATATCATGCATGATATTCCTCATCAAGAAAAAGATTTAGGTCAAAACACCTAAGGTCCTTGAACTTGATTAGTACCTCCCACATAGACATACTCTCCTACTAAAGAAAGAGTTGTCCTTCCACTTTACTACCTTCATGTTTGATGAAATAAACTCTACTCTGGACTCACTCTAAAATTTAACCCATGAAACATATGTCTCTTTTAGCTAACCGAGATACAATTTCCACCACTAATGAATAACCTCTTAGATAAAACTATCTTATAAAGGGACCTAGTACTTCACGAGGTATCAGATCAAAATTAATGTGATATCAAACTCCTCTAACCAACTATTTCTATATATATATATATATATATATATATTAAATTATTATCCCTCGTGCATACCCAAATCCTATAGATAAAAGAAATAATAATAATAACCATCCAGTGATCAACCACCATAATCGATTCAACCCTCCATCGGTCAACTAGGTAAGACAACTAAACCTCCTCTAACTAAACCTCATGAGGATGATTTCCCAGAGCCATAACTAAAAGGGAAACAATTATTTCCTAATCCCAGAAGTATGTAATTTTATTAAGACTAATTGAATTCATTTTAACATTCACAAAACCACTTAATTAAAACAATAACACAAGTCAATTCTAATGCATTCACTTTTCTTGTGTCCCTGTATTGCAGGAAAAACCACCTCACATAGTCATTTGGTAGACTCAATGTTCTTGTTTTAGATCATAGGGACCCCTAAAATTATATGTCATAACTAGTATTTCCTATCCAATGCCACACACCAAGATCAACTAACACTATTTCCCTACCTACCAATGCAATAACCATTTTTCATAACTCTAAATGTCATCATATCATTCAACCAAAACCATATACACTACTTTATCAATATCCCCTCCCTCCACTGTTACAACTCATGGGCTATAAAAAAATGAAGTAGGATAATGACCTTTGTTTTTCCCCCAGTAGGCCCCTGGATGGATACTAGCACTGATGGTATTGAAATATCATATATGTAAGGAATTACCCTCTATAACAATATAAAATTAGCAGATAGGATATGAATGATCGACAAATTACATGACAGAATACAAAAAATAAACAAATAAATATCCCAAAATCCATGTATAAATTAAATACATACAAAGAGTCTACAAATTAAATACCAAAATAAATTTTATATAGCAGCGACTCAATATTTTCTCCAATATATGAGCTAAAAATGTATAGCACTGTCAACGATACCCTCTTATAAACCTATATTTTTTTTATACATAGTGTTATCATATAAGTAAACTCGTTAGGATCATACAAAAAATACTCTTGTGTACACGTGAAAAGATAATAATAATACCTCAATGATCGAACAACATAACCAACAACACATAAATATGTCAACTAACCAAACCCAACCTTACCATGGCATGGTCACCAAATAACGCATCAAATTATATGAACATAATAAGAGTGATATTGATAAATGAGTACCTCTCTCTTCTTTAACATTGATTTTCTACTCTCACACCCCAACGTCATAAGTCTAGGTGCTCCAATATATTTCATATAAAATCAAGCTCGATAACACTTGTTCCATCCCATCACAACACATAAAATCTCCCAAAACACACAAGGGCCGTCACATCACAAGACATAAAATCTCACCCATAAAAATTGATATATCACATGACATCTCACCTGCAAAAACCTAGGATCACATCACAACCACCTCCAAAATAAGGATAGTAGGGTACTGTGAACATGGAGGACATCAACCTTGTCCCCTCCTCTAATCATGAATAACCCCATCATAGGAAATTCCATAAAACATCATCATGGTGAAAATTGGACTATTGGACAACATTGATAATGTATGTCATTATCTCCTAGAATAGAGAGATCGAAGAGAGGGTATCCATCCTTGCATCCTCACCACTAGAATGTTGGTAAAAATATCATCAAAAAAATTAGTAATTTGATAAATGTTTTAAATATGGATGGGGTGATTTTAAAAATCATAAGGAAATAAAATGGTATATATACATAAATCATGACACACATTTTCAACCTATGGTTTTAAAAGAACATCTTCATCTAAACCCGAAAGATAACCACATCACCTTACAACCTTCTCACTTTCACTGCCACCACTAAATGCAAATCACAACACAAAAAGACATAAAAAACAAGTTGTGTTCTTCTATTCATTCATAATTAATCCATTTTCAAGATTCCTTATTTACAAACCATTTCATTCATCATGAACAATCATTTCATATTTAAGAAACTTCCATTTTAAGACACAATTCCCATTTTAATTCAATGGTAATTAGCCATTCCAACCCATTTCATTTTAGTTCATCATTTACATTTAATGACATTACAATCAAGTCAAATAGCACACCACCACAAAAACACAACAACCATCCTCACTTTTCCAATAAGCTCCACATCACCCCTATTTTATGACCATATCCACATCCGTATCACAACCTCCATATAAAATGATTACATATCAGAATATATTCCTTACACATCACAACAACACATTATAACGACACATCACCACTAATCATCATAATCAATTTATTTCACATTTGATCCCACATCCCAAACACACATCAAAAAACTTTTCACATCATTGACATAATTTTGAGATTTAATATGAGGTGTTTCATCACAGTCACCTATTTATTTCAAGATCATTCTCCCAAAAGTCATAATTCTAGGGGAAACCATTTTATTAACAGAATATAATAGGTTATCCAATTATATTTTAGGTGATAATAAATAACCACAAAACAAGGTTCCAAAAACCTATAAACTGCTATAAAAACACCTAATGGACATGATTTTCAACAATTAATCAATATCATGAAATCAAAATATCGAATAATATCAAAAGTGTTAAATCATCTGATTTTATTCCCATTCCACTTTAATTTTAATTAAAAAAATTCATTATCTTTATTAAGGAATTGTATTCAATCTTCCCAAAGATAAAATTGATCCTAAAACCTCCTACACAATAAAAATAAATGATAAATTAAGTATCCCCTACCTCAAACAAATATTTTTGATTCGCTACACAAGGTTGAATCAAGAGGAAGGCTACTAAGTGGTACCATAATGAAATGGAACACCTTTAACATCTTATAAAACATCAAACACATCATTCCTTTTCTAAAAACACACTAAGATCATAGTCTTATTTATTAAATAATTTCACCAATTAATTAATATGGGGAGAATCATGGAATGAAAAAAAAGGAAACTCACATAAAACAACCATGGATTGATCTATCAAGGCATATGTTCAAATCCAATGAAAGGGGTGAGAGGAATATAATGTTTGTACTCAGATTTCATAACAAATCAAATAATTTCTAGGTAAAAGATAAGGTTAAAAGGGATTTTTTATTTTATAACTAGTATGATAAACTCAAGACCAATGCACAACCTAATCTCTATGTCACAGAATTTATAAAACGCATTAGATCATGGTGAAACCTAACCTCACATGCGACAATGGTGTTTTTCAAAAAATCCTTTAAGATCCGTTGCTATCTCCACACCACATATTAAGAAAATCGGGGGAAACACCATGGTGTAGGAGGAGACACCACACTGCAGGACCCATCTACCACGTGTAAGGCTATACCACAACATCAGCTTCACAACACAGTTACCCCCAAAACAACAAAACTACTGACACTCTTTTCTGATCCCATACACCACATCCAACTCCTCTATGCAGCATGAAACAAAGGTCTATTCCAAATATAGGGTCTCCATGTCGCAACCCAATACTACCAAGAAGACGTTATGTTACAGAAAAGCACCACATCACAGCTACCCCCCCAAAATAGAAGAACTAAAAAAATTCTACCTCCAATCTTATTACACTATAGCTAACACCTCCTCATTGTAGATACTCACCCTTACGAAATAACATATCCCTCCAATCAATAGAACACATTCTCAAGTATATGTTCTATAAGAATACTCTCCTCTACTCTCCAACTCCTCGATACCTCCCCCAAACAGCTCCACTTCCAGAATTCCCACAATTTAATGAGTATAACGGTCTTTTCTGTTACAACATATTTAGGTGATGATTTATTTTCACTTTGTTCTAATTGGGATTTAGTACACTTTATTTATATTTTTTTACAAGAGACATTTAATA
This sequence comes from Viscum album, assembly GCA_963277665.1. Taxonomy (NCBI): domain Eukaryota; kingdom Viridiplantae; phylum Streptophyta; class Magnoliopsida; order Santalales; family Viscaceae; genus Viscum; species Viscum album. Next base: position 820,522,777 of record OY728142.1, read on the forward strand.
GGATCCTACTAGGTATACCTATTATGCTCACCATGAGTATATATATTCTAAATTTCATTTCTATAGGATCTAGGTGGATATTGGGATAGATATTAATTGCTCGTGGGTTTTCAATAGATAACTGACCTTGGGGGATCTTTCCTAGTGTATCATTTTCTACATGTATTTTCCTTTTTAGTTTTACACGTTTTGTATAAAATTTCATGACTTCACATGAGATTTAATTTATCTCTTATCTTGAGAAGTATTTTTTGGTGTTTTTTCTTATATATCTTTCTGTATATTAACTATGATGGTAACGCATCCCGTATTTATATATGTTATACCCTTGGTGCTTGTCACCAACATGTGGACCATTAGAGGAATTCTTCAGGCCTCACTATCTCTATTATCTCATTGTCAGTCCAATATTGGCACCTTTAGGGAGGAGTGGATCAAAATAGTGTGGTATCAGAGGACTATTTTTAGGTATTAGATTGAGTTTGGAGTTAGTCCAATGTGAGACTGCATGGGTTGGTAGAAGGATTGCATAATATTAGTTTAGAATGCGATTTAAACCCCATAGGCTGGATGATACAGGGGTATTTAGGGCCTCCTATGATATAATTCATATAATTTTATGTTTATTGAGCCTATTAAGTAATGTGATACTAGTTACGAGGTATATACCTAGGAAAGGATCACACATCATTCTTATTTTCACCTTTGTTTGAAATGGGTATGCCTTGGTATTATATTAACCACTAAGTAAATATATAAATAAAACTAAATATTCTATATTCTAGGTCTAATAATATCTTATTATTTTCTTGTATAGGTTTATCACTAGGTCTATGTCCTTGTCAGGTTCTCACTAAACATGTTTAACAGGATGTGCCAAAAAATCACCCTGGAGTAAAGTTCAATGATGATAATGCTCTATGGAGTAAAATATAAGAGATTAAACACTAGAAACTATATAATTATGAGGGGTTTATTTTAGAAATAGTCGTAGAAGACATGCTAGAGGAGGTGAATACCACATTTAGATAGATACATTCTTAGAACGATCTTTTTGTTTCAATGGGGGTGATGATGCTGCATAGGGAATTAATGAAATTGTTGATCTTATTACATGGGGATCATGTAGAGTTGTAATTATTGTGATAGATGTTTCAAGACTAGTTATTAGAAAAGTTTATTTCTCTAGGATCCACATAACCATCCATATGAAATTTATAGCATGTAGGAATTCATTATCCATTTCCAAACCCTTATCCATTATGAATAGGAATTTTTTCAGATAAGGAGGATATATGAAGGCTTTTGAGGAGGATTTTCATCTAGATATATAGCACTAAGTCACCCCATTTATGTTGAAGATGTATCTAGAGGTTCTAGTTAGGGACAATCTTATTGAGAGGACATTGGATATAACTAATTAACCATGATAGGGGAGTCATTATGATTCCTCAAGAAGAAAATTTATGGTATGGGTTTCATTTTTTCTAGAAAGAAGAGCTTTCAGATAGCCGAGGATAGGCCCCAAACCCGATCATCATATTTCTATGGGGGTGTTAGTTCTTAGACCATTGGTTAGGTATTAGTTTCATTTCATTCATATCTAGGCCATGTTCATTACTGGTGAGAGTGCCTAACTTTTATGAGCAGGTATTTTGCACCATGTTTTCTACATTAAGTTCCTACATTAACGAATTTTCAACTGAGTCAACTACTGTAGGATTCTATATATTGGGATTATTATAGAGGAGTCTGGGTGGACAGGGGACAACCCCACAATACTCTTTATCCTCATATATAAGAATATTTTCATAGAGTCACCAATTATATGGGTTAGTGTGTTCCTGGAACAGGCTATGGATAGTTACATACTCTGTAATTTTCATTACTGGGTGATATATACATCATTTGCTTTACCCTTTACTTTTATTCAACTTTGGAGAAGGGATTTTTTGATTCATGATGTACAAACTACTTCATGTCATATACTCTATTTTTTTCTTTGTGGGTTAAGGTAGATAAGATTTCAAAGCCCTTGGTGTTGTATACTATAGCTGAATGTAAATATTATAGTGAAAAATAATGCATAGACTATGATCTAGTGTTGGGATAGAACTAATCATGGGGAGACATCCTATGTTTATAGATACAGTCGTATGATATCATCCTCAGAATGGACTAATTATATAGGTCTTGAAAATTTTGGATTCTTTCAAGAGACAGATCGAGTTTAATGATGTTGACATAGTGTGATCTGTGTTCCTGGATGTGAGAGACCCTCAGATGGGTCAGAGGTGTGTTTTTCCTTATCTTCCATGATATAATATTAGATGTTGAGTTCATCAAAGGATCATAAAATGGTGTTCCCTAGGGTTATGGAAGAGAACCCTTTAATTTTTCTTGACGAGGTTCTGGAAATACTCCCTTGATAAAAAACTGAGTTCAGGATAGAGATATCATTGGATGAATCTTTGATTGTTATGTCTTCATATTGTATGGAACCTTATGAATTATGATGTCTATGTTTATAACATGATTCTCAATTGTCGTGAGTTTTTTTTTCATATTAATTTATTACCTTATGTTGTATAGGTTTTGTTCATAAAAAAGGAAAATGGAAGTTTGCGTCACTTTATTGATTATTGTCACATGAATTAGTTTATAGTGAACCAATTATATCATCTTAAATGGATTAATGATTTATTAAATCATTTTAAATAATATAGTTGGTTCTCTAAAATCAACTTTTGGTCAGGATATCATCGAATTTGGGTGAAAATGAAGATATTCTAAAGACCAATTTCTGATTCTTCATTAGAATTATGAATTTATTATGATGTCATTCGGTATAATGAACACTCCATTCATGTTAATGGGATTGATGGAAATGACGATTAGATACATTCTATATTAGTTCATGATGGTATTCGTCAATGAAATCCTTGTGTACTCCACATCTGAGGAAGAGCGTGTAGAGCATTTGTATGCTATTTTTGGAGTTATTCATCATAAATAGTTATTCATCACAAATAGTTATTCATGAATATATCAAAGTGTAATTTTTAAGCTCATGAATTTTCATTTATAAGGGTATCTTATTTCCTATCTTTGAGTAGTTTTTGATCCTTTGAATATTTGGGAATTTATTTCATGGGAATCCTACGAGACTATTGTAGAGGTGAAAATATTACTTGGTCCTACATGATATTATAGGATATTCATTGTTGATTTATCTAATGTTTAAACACCATTAAAATTATTAAAAGGAAATTATTTGGCATTCCTATGGATGATAAGGTTGAGGTATCTTTCTATTAACTAAAATAAAATTTTATCAGTGCTCTAGTTCTGCATTATCCAGAAGAGGGAGTTATGTTTTAATTTTTATGTGATTATTCATATTTTTTTGTTGGGTTTTGTTTTTATGTTTTAGAGATTATTTATTTCGATGTGGTATTGGCAGTTAAATCCCAATCAATGAAAATATAACACCCATGATCTTTAGTAGGTAGATATTGGGTTTTCATTGATGTTGTGGAAAAATTATCTCAAAAGCGATATTTTTTTCTCTTATTTAAATCATAAGAGCGAAAGGTATTTCTTCTCCCATTTACACCTAAACATGTGAAAGTGATGGTGGAGATAATTCTTATAGGATTATGAATATGATATTTTTTATACCATAATAAAGGGTAATGTTGTAGTTAATTAACTAATAAAGAAGTCACATAGTTATGTCATGTGTAAATATGATATTCACGAAGAGTGAATAAAGAGCTCTTAGGGACGCATCTTGATATGGGATAGGTTGTTGTCAGATGTGGTATTTTTCTGATTCTAGTGTAGTATTATTTGGTTCAATAAGTGTAGGATTACCAGCTAGTGTATTTTGATATTGAGTTCTAGAGATAATGAATTTTCTATAGTTATTCCCCTGGTTGTTGGTTTAAGGATGAAAATTACAAGTTTTTTTTCTCAAGGGGAGGATTTTTTCCATTTTTGGATCTATGAGATGGTTCTTCACGAGTTCTATATATCACCCTTAGTGGTACATCCTAGTGTAAAGAATATGTTCCAATATTTAAGAGGGTAGTTTTTTGGTCCTAGGCTGAAGCACATTATTGAATAATTTGTGTATTCATGTTTGGTCTACCTAAATATAAAGGCCAAATACCTTGTTCCTAGGGTTTTCCTTCATCTATTAGATGTTCCTCAGTGGAAGAGGGAGGACATCTCAATGGAATTGATTTATAGTTTACTTCTATCTTAGGGAGGCTTGATAATATAAGTTTGATTATATATCATTTAATGAAATCATCGAACTTTATAGTGATCTTGGAATCAATATTAGTGGAAGTATTATTATGTTAGTACCTGGAAAAGGTGGTGTCACTCCACATAGTCCTAAGGATGATCATCTATAATTTTGATCTTTATTTTACCTATAGGATGGGGAAAGGACTCCAGCATGATTTTTTCTCACATTTATGCCTTATTACATCTAATCATCCAAATAAGGATCATCAAATAGAGTGGACTATTAATAACCATAAAGAAATTTTGTATTCTTGTGTTCTATATTTTAGAGTATCATAGATAATGAAACATACCTAGGTTGAGTTTTCATCTAATAATACTTTTCCATCTACTATAATAATGGAACCAATCTAATATTCTTTTAGATGACCTTCCCATTATCTGTTTTAATGAGGTGGAATTGAAGTTCCAGCAATTTTCTAGCTATAACTAGTGAAAAATATGATAGATTTAGTTCGTGTGATTAATGAGAGGATGAAGGTGGAATAGGATCATCAAAATTCCTATGCTGGTCATAGGAGGATACCTATAGATATTTATTTTGGAGATCATTTTTTCCTAAAGGTGAATCATCATCATAGGAAGAGAAGGTCAAGATATTAGAGTAGTATTTCTCTCCAATTTTTTGGGCCTTACAAGGTGATGGATCAAGTTGTATTCATGGTATATTGAAAAGAACTTCCCCTAAAGAGAATCTCTGTATATTATTTATTCTATTTTTATAGCTCCAATGTTATCTTCCTGATGAATCTTGTGTCATTGTATGGGAAAATTTCTATGTGTTAAATGATGCGACCTTTGAGGATCATTTTATGGAGACCGGGGAATGCTATTAGAAGTGGTTTCATTTTCTTGTTATTCCCTTGATTCATATCTAGTGGAAACAAAATGGCATGGGGGATGATACCTATGATCATGAGTTATAGATAAATTCTCAACATCCCAAGCTATTTGTTGTTTATGTATTCTCTTATAGAGATGATAGTTTGTGTTTATTGACTATTATATGGGGTTTGGGTAGGTTTCCCCATATTTTATGTAATATGTGCCTTGTTCTTGTTTGAATGGTATCCTCTCTAGGTGGGAGGTTATGATATGGTTATAGGTGTTGAGTTGTTTACAATTTTTCCTCTATTTTATGGGGTTCAGTTTCTATTATGGAATGATTCTTGAGTGTTATCTCACATGATGTATATTTGGAAATCAACTGTTAGTTTCATTATCTTAGTTTTGGTTATAAATTATTAGGGATGGTAATCATTTGAGAGGAATACGATGTAAGTGTACAAATCCTTATATTCCATTCCTTTGTCTTTTCTATGTATTGGAGGGAGAAGAGGAGGAGTTGAAGATGGAATTTTAGCTGAAGAGGTTTCTACAGCATGGATGCTTAACCTATTATATAAGGATAGTGCCTACCATGATTATTATTTTACTATGTTGTTGGGGCCAGGAAGTTTACGTTTATGATAGGAGCTATAGAATAGGGGCTCTATAGGGGATTTTGGAAAATTATACAAATATCATCCTGATTTTGGAATTTTCACATAGGATGTGTCATGTAGTAGAGATGCTACAGTGTGGAAATGTTTGCTTATGGATTTGAGTCCTGAATGAGGATTTTGGGTGGTATTTTAAATTTCATGATGCTACAACATGGATCTAGGCTATGTCACAACCTCCTTCTGGAAATGAAATTTTCTATATTAGTTGGTTACATTAAACTGTAATCCCTTTCTTAAATAATAGGATCTATAGCGTTGACTACGCTATAATCCTCAGACAAGGATTTGACCAGGCATGTTGTGGCATAGTTCCTTATTTCGTGCGGTAGGTTTTTGTCATGGAACAACATTTGCAGCACAACATAGGGTACTACACTATTTTAATCTATCTTCTATATTAAATATATCTACCTTAAACCCCTTTAAAACATTATTTTCCACCACCTTCGCCTTCAAACCCTAGGCACTCGAGAGATATTTTCGAATGATATTAAAGTCGCGTTTGATAAAACACAATCGTAAACATACATAGATCAATTTGTTCTAATTTATTCATCCTCTTCAAGTTTTTATTATTCATTTTGTCTTGTTTCCTATTATTTCTTATTTACAAGACATTGAGGATGACCTCTATTATTTTATAAAGTTTCCTTTTGATTATTTTGGCATGGTTGTGGCACGATGTCCTTGGGGGGGATAGTTTCTATAATGCAGTGGTGATCATAGGTTCAGGTTGTCATTTGGAATTATTAAATAATGATGAAGACATTGAATTAATGTATTTTCCCTTTTTTTTAATTATTTGAGATTTTATATTGACCATGATTTATCCCATTCTTTGATAGTGAAAGTAACCTTAATAAAGAATAAATCGGTTTTATGAATGATTTGGTTTATGGTTATTGTGATAGTGTTTTTTCCATGATGATAATGATTTTCTTCTTGATTTTCATGATATTGTTCTATATGTGGTGTTATTTTTATGAAAATTTTTTCCATGGGGTTAGGATGTAAATTATTAGACAAATGGATAAATAAGGTAAAGTCTATAATTATCAGTTGTCTAAAAAAATTAAAGAGTAATTTTTAATGATTTTTTATTATTATATTTTTATTAAAATCATATTATGATTAATATAGGTTAAATTTAATTTTTTTTCATCCATGTGTTCATGGAATTGGATGATGAATGTAATTGTGGAATCGTTTTTATTGATAATAAAGAGAGATAATAAATAGTAACATTCCATTCTCAAAAAACTTGTTAAAACAAGAATAAATGTTTGGAAGCCTATTTATTTGAATAGTATCCTGTAATAGCTGAGAGAATAAGATTCATTTTGATGTAACCTATAAAAAATTAATCAGTTAATTGAAGATGGTATAAAATGTTTTCTTGATAAAGATAGATATTGGTGGATGAAAGATCCTTTTTTCATGTGAAGACCAGATTCCTTTCTTTTAGGGAATAATTTTCTCTATTGACTCGGGTTTTTGTTTACTTCATTATATTTTTTTCTAGACCTGAGAATTTCTATGTGATGTGATTTGTGTAACACCCAAAAACATAGGTCTCATATAATGATAATTTTATTTGTATTTTGTTTGAATTTTATATTATCCGAACAAAAATTATATCACTTGTATATGTAATAATATGGTTTTAATTGATTTTATTATGCAAACTGAATAAAACATACAAATAGATACAAGGATATTCATTTAAATAAGAACACTATAGTGTTTACATTACAACAAGATCCAAATGAAATTATTCTAACCAAAAATACATATTAAAAATCCTATCAAAATTACAGGGAGACCACTCAAAAAAAAGAGAACCCCAATAAGATAATATGTGTCCTTATAATTCATCATAATAAACATAAAAAAGGCCAAAGGCACTGCGGCCACACTAATCACCAATGGTAGGACGTGAACCATTTTCATCTTTTTGAGTTTTAGGACATCATAAGGGTGGGTTTTATAAGAAACTAATTTTCCTGTTTCCTTGGGTAGTCATGGGACTCTAACATCTATAAATATAGTCGTTGGACTTATAAGATAATTAATTGAAAAAATGTGATTATAATTTATTTCTCCAAATAATTAAGTTATTAAAAAATTATAAAACTACCCCTGATCATGAACTTTGAAAAAAAATACATGGTGAAAAAGTTTGAATTATACTTAAGTTATTTTGAAATGTAATAAGAAATTCAAAATACTTTGCTAATATATTTTAAAGATTTTCATTTCTGAAATATAGTTTTAAACTATGTTTACTTTATTGTAATTAAATTATGTTTTTGAATAAACTATGTTTTGACTACTATAATACTAGTATAAGAACTATCATTCAATTCATAACTTTGTGTGTAGAAGGTTTAGTGTTTGTAAATAATTTGAGCTAAGACCAAAGTATAATTTGTGTTTCTTATCCTCCTAATGTAAAAATAATATTAATGTTTAAAAGAATAATTTTCATATAATTAAAATAAATGTAATATTTTTTTAAGACATTAAAATTTTGAAAGTTAGTTTTATAAAAAAAAATTAGGCTTGCTAGGGCTAGCCCTTTATAGCCGGTCCAAGGGAGAAAGTTCACGCATAGTGGCTGAGCCTAGCCCTCAACCCAATCCAAGGCCGACTCGAGCTTCGGCATAGGTTCCCAGGGGAGCACAAGGGAGTTTGGCATGCACCACCATGGGTGCAAGGTAACAGCGAGGTAGGGGTATGCCGAGACTTGTGGGGGTTGGGGCCCGTGTATAAGGCTCCCTGGTGTGTTCTGTATTTTTTGATGTGTTACGTTAGTCTGAGGCTTATAAAGGGCCATGGTTTTTCCCACCGTTTCAGTGTGGGATGTGTTTTTTAGGAGAAATGGGATTTGGGCCATTGGATCGTGTCACGCGTGATCTAGTCCCCTGATCATGATCTTGCATTCGACCCCCAACAACCACGGAACACCATCAAATTTTGGGGGGACTATTTGATTAACATTAGATCTAATCACTATCATCCGAGAGTTTTAAAACTTCTGCGTTGATCTAATTTGCGCAATCAAATTGTGATCACATCAATGTCGTTCATCTCCATTATATCTCATGGATTCACCCCGAACATTGAATCAAATCCAGATCAAATACTGATCGTTCGTTAATTTTCCAAAATTCTTCTTTCGCGCTGTCCTCTTCTTCTCCGCCTGTTTTGAACCAATAACCCTACACCCTGGATTGCACCACTTTTCTCTTCCCATGACAACTGTTGGGCCCACGTCTAATCATATTATTTCCAGAAAGTCCCATTTCTTGTTTTTTAATATACTATAGTGGCCTCAAATACTAAGCAAGTGGCCTTATGATATTTTGTAAAAAAAGATATACAGTAGTATAGCATAAAAGAAACCCAGTTGCACCCCCAAGAACCTCTCGACATCCTCTTCTACCTCCATCACTGTATTCAAGAACCACATAACTTCTCTTGAGCTTTTCAATTCTTCCCAAATTAATGTAAGGGACCTTTTCAGATTTTTTTTCTTATATAAAACTGATCAATAGTTTTCATATATAATTGGATGTATATATATTTGTATATTTATTTGTATTCAAGCTAGTTAATTTTTTCAAATGATGGGAATTTGTGTTCATGATTTCATAGTGTTGTAAGGATTAATTTTCAAGTGTTTTTAAATATGCAAACCCAAATATTCACATTGTTTATAATCATGTATAAATATATACAAATTTTTGTTATTCAAACCAAATTTTTTTTATGAATTTTAGAAAATTATTTCCAACCCTTAAATAATTTTTCTGATATAAATTATGTTCTAGGTTCAATTATATTTTTATTTCTTATGAAATAACCAGCATATATTTATGATATTATTTAGGTATATACATTTATATTTACCTGAACATCAAATCCAAACCTATATAAAACTTTCAAAGGAAGGATGTTGTCTTTAAGTGATTTAAGGGTTCACTATACTTTGCCTTCCTTTGAAAAACTAGAATATATATATTTATACCTTTTATATACTAGTATATAAATTATACACACACCCATATAATTTTAATCCACCCAGTTTTAATTCTATCAAGTATTTATTTACAATGGTGTTTTAAAAATGTAAGGAAAATTTATTTATTACTTTATACAATCTCTATTTTTTGGTTCTTGTAAGGAAGTTAATTTTCTTAAAATGTGAATTACTTTTATGATGCTAAGGGATTGTTATTATTAAAAAATTTACATTTCTTGTAAGATGTCAATATATATATATATATATGTGTGTGTGTAATTTTAGTTTTCAAAATATATAAAGTAATGGTGCGACATATACATATTATATATATATATATGGTAATATGTATGCACCTTTATGTTTGAACCATAATCTGAAATAGGATGGCCTAAATCAAAATCTTGTGGTTAAAGTATGTTGTTGATTTGATTAATCAAAATAGTCAAAAATTTATTCATTACATAGAAAAAATGTTGCACTGCAAATCAGTTGATTGTATATGCTATGAATCATAGGGTATGACCTTTTATTAAGACATGACCATTTATCTGTGCATGCCTGTGTACAAATGACCTCTGTCTTAATTTAAAATTAGTCATTTTAAACTATAAATATTCATTTCCATAAATCAAGGAATTTGAAAATTAAGAAACTATCATTTTATGTGGTAACCCAATTCATTCATTACATGCATGTTTTAAATTAATATCACATGCGCAAATAATGTATACTAGTTTGTGCATGTGATTGGATAATTTATTAATTAAATAATGAATGAAATATTATGATTTAGTCCAATGTCATTTTTATTTATCAACGCAATAATTGAGCTTGAATAATACATAACCGAAGTTATAAACATGAAATATAATGCATTGAATGTTTATGGAAGAGTTGTAATGTGATTAATTTATGTGAAAAATCGAAATATTTATTATTTATCACTTATGATAATGAAATAATAATTTAGGTATTCACGGTGGTATGGGAATCTTTAGATACATGGACTTATTAAACCTATGTGAAATGTATTGGACTAGTATGTTCCTGGTTGGGGACCGATAAAAGTAAGCCCTCCGAGTTGGGGTCCGGTAACAGTAGACCCTCCGGGTTGGAGTTTGATTACAGAGGCTATTCAGGATGGAGTCCGGTTACAGAGGCTCTCCGGGCTGGGGTCTTGTTATAGTTAGCCCCTAGGTCTTGGCATGAGGCCTTGAAACAGAAATTAATGTCTGATATTATACATTCCTTCATTATTTATACAATAATAAATTAACCAAATGGATATTTTACTAGTAGAATATCCATGGTTAAGAGCCATTACATATGAGTATCAGAAAAGTAGAATCATAAGGCATGACATATGTATAGCACTCAATGATTTAGTATTTGTTGTATGAAATTGAAGTTATTACATTTATGTGCAACTGTGATTATTCATTACTCATAGATTTTTGTTTTTCACATACATATTATTATGTCATACATGTTTAGAATGTCTTTTATTTGCTACTCCAAATGAGCATGCCTATAACTGAATCATGTATCCTTGTAATTTTGTTAGCATGTTTTTAATAGAGCACTTTTATGACATGTTACATGTGTTATAGCTTTTCTTTAAGATAAATTCATTATGGAAATTTTTAAATAATGTTTTAAAAAATTATATTGGTTTATTTTACAAACCCTTACTTGGAATTCATATTCTCACCCTAAATTTTTTAAATTAATTTTTCATGTATCAGGTTTTAGCTAATGAAAAATTTTAGAAGTAGCCAGTTTTCCAAAACCTGAACCGAATTTGATCCTTTGTATGGGACATGATTTGTAATTATTAGTACATGTTTTTGTTAAAATTCACACATCACGTCCTAAGGCACCGACTCCGAGAATTCGAGAACCGGGGTCTGACAGTTGGTATCAGAGGATTCAGATTGGATAACTTTGGAAAGAAAAACTGAGAAAAAAAAATTACTTAAGAATATCTAAATATGTGGTTTGTTTTAATTTTAAGATGGAAAACAAAGGTACTAGTCTTCTGTCTCTTCCCAATGAGGCCCTAGAAACCATAATTTCCATAGCCAGCCATGAAAATTTTATAAACTATGCATATATCCAAATGACATGTAAACACCTCTATGATGTATCCAACTCTCCCCGAGTAATTTAAATCCACCGAAGAGCGGGTCTGGATTACATCTTTATGATGCAACCCCAATTTTCATCCTACATACGACATGGAAAATACTACAAGGGACTTTTTAGATCCTTCACCACATCGGAAGGAATCTAGTCCCTCATGGCCTTCCAAGAAGCTGCAGCATCGGGAGACCTTTGTGCGGCATATATGTGCCATGTCTTGTCCTATGGCCATTTAGGTCAGGTAATGGACTTTGACATCCTTGAATTCAAAGCCTCCCGGTCTGTGTACAAACAACTAGTACATACAGATGTCTCACAGTTGCACACCCCACATGCCAGACTCTGGACACACCATGAGTGCACCCATGAGATAGAACCAGACTGCTTGGGTTGCATATGGTTTTGGGAGATAGAGAGTATTGAGATTTTTTAAGGGATTCATGTATTAGGGAACTATGGAAACCATTGGTCTTTCTCTTTTATGAACATGTGGTTATATGATAATACAACTTGTTACCCCTTCTTTATTTCTTCAATATTATCTATGTTTATACTTTTGAATAGGTTTCACCAATTGAACCATCATATTTAACTTTCATATGGAAGGACAAACCCACATTTTATCCCTTCCCATTGAAATACTGGAGGTTATCATGGTCAAAACATGCGAGGAAGAATATCTACCTTTCGCAAACTTGTAAAAAACGTGCAAGAAAATTTATGAAGTATCAAATAGTCCGGACATTCTCTGTTCCTGCTAGGGGAATTCATACCAATACCACCGCATATCAATGGCCCAACTGGCCAAGTACAAGTGAAGTAGAAAATCCCATGAAGGGATTTTCTTATGCTTTACTCTATACCAGAACATCATAGCTAGAGTAAGGTTCCAAGAGGCTACTTTTGAAGAACACTTTTATGTAGCCTACATATATCAACTTCCCAATTTCAGCTTGTATGACCATGTCTATAACATAGATGTTCTCGATCGGGAGATAGTCCATTGGGTCATTAGATACTTTTTCCATTTGGATATCTCCTATCTTTCCACTATCCGAGACACACTCTAGAAGACCGAATTCATTAAACAAGAGTAAAACCCTTTCTTCCCAAGGTGTGTTTGGGCTAGGGAAGCAGAGGATTTGACACTAATCTGGGAATTCACATGGCCACACTAGAGGACCCTCAACGATGGAGGATGTGGTGATGATTGTAAGGGATTATTTTAATGAGGTTACATGAAAGGAATTGCAAGGTTGCAATTATTTGAAGGGGGAATAATGTAATGCCCCCAAAATTATGTCTCATATAATGATACTTTTATGTTTGTATTTTGTTTGAAATTCATATTATCCGAAGAAAATTTATTTCACATGTAAAATTAATAATATGCATTTAATTTATTTTATTATGAAAACCGAATAAAACATACAAATGGATATAAGGATTTTCATTAAAATTAGAACACTGTAGTGTTTATATTACAACAATATCAAAATGAAATTATGATAACCATAAATACCTATTAAAAACCCTATCAAAATTATAGGAAGAACAATAAAAACAACGAGAACCCCAAGAAGATAATATGGGTCCTTAGAATCCATCATAATGAAGATAAAAAAGGATCAAGCCACTACAGTCACACTAAGCACCAATGGTATGACGTGAACCATCCTCTTCCTTTTGAGTTTTAGGACACCCAAAAGCTTGGTTTTATAAGGCACTAATTTGATTGTTTCCTTGGGTGACCGTGGGAATCTAATGGCTATTGTTGGAATCCTCAGGTGTTAATCATGTTTTAATGATCAAAAATCCTATTACTGATTAATCTCAATCTTCATTGCACATCTTGCTAATGCTCTTTAATCTCAATAATAACTACACATCATGTTTTAATGATAACAAATATTATGGATGTTAATTACTCTCATTATTATTTACAAGTCTTATGAAAAATTACAAATCTCACATATATTATCAATCCTTTATATTTGTGATTCAAGGTATCTTACTCTCTAATGATTAAGCTTAATCCATATTTTGCATATTACTGTCTAAGTCTAAATACAGGTATTTGTCTAAGTATGGAGACACTGTGAAGGACGAACCGTGACCCAGACACCGTGACTCAAGACACTGTGAAGGATAAACCGTGACCCAGACACCGTGACCCAGACACCATGACCCATACACCGTGACCCAGACACTGTGACCCATAAACCATGACCCAGACATCGTGAAGGACTCACCGTGACAGAGACACCATGATCTAAACATCGTGACATGGACATACCGTGATGCTCATACCATGAAGCTCATACCATGAACCTCATACTGTGGACTATCTACCGTGAAGAAGACACCATTTACATAATCACTGTGACACCATTTCTTAATTTTTTTTCAATATTATTTAAATAATACTAACGGTCATATTTTATTTTTTTAATGAAATTAATTTTATTTAATGATAGTTGTTGGTATGTCAGGAAACCGTATCTTGTACCTATGAAAAGTGAATTATTCCTACTGCCAGAACTCATGGAATATAAGGAAGATTAAGATTCAGTACACGTGAATGTGGTGAAACGAGAAAAGTGTGACGATACAACAAGAAGAACTTACAGACGCCCAAGAGAACTGTCCTGATCAAGAAGGAGATTGCAGGACTTTTAAAGAACTCTCATTAGTGAAATCAAACATCAATGAAGAACACACGATGAATCAAGAGATCAATTTCACTCCTGTAGAACACAAGCTGAACTACGACACTCTGTTTTTCAACAGAAAAACCAGAGAAGGACTAAGAATCAATTCTGTGGAAACCAACGAGTCTAGAGCTCCATTGCTATTCACTAGATCTTTCTATACTCTAATCTATTATATCTAAGGGATTTGTTTATTTACCTTCGAGCAGTGTGATATACTCTGTATATCACAAACACACTGTCTCATGCACAGAACTGGAGGATATCAAAATCCTCACTCTAAAACTGTTAACTCTTGTTTACCCATGTCAACTGTGGAAGAGGTCCTTGTGTGGCCTGATCTCTATTTTGTTTCCCACGAAGAACAGTGGTAGAGGTCCCTGCGTGGCCTAGACAGTTGTGTAAATTATTTTTAACCCTGATCAAGGGTGTGGATCAAATTTATATAAATTTGAGAAGACTATGTCTCGTCTTAAGACTGAACCTCTTATTACATATGTTATGCATATTTACTTTATGTTTAAAGTATACAATATATATCTGTTATACTCCACTGCTATTACTTTCAAATACAAAACTATTTTAAAGCTACTTTGATAGTTAAATTAGAATGTGTTTACACATATTGTAAATCAGTAGGTTAGTCTCCAAAGTTAGTTTGATCTTGTGGTTAAATTAACTGAGACCTAATAAATCTTAGAGAAGCTAAGTGAACATTTACAATCTGTATAAATTCACTATAGTTTAACTTTTTTTATAAATTGGGGGATTTTAAATGGACTACATTTTAATAGAAATTTTAATTGGAACTCAATTCACCCCCCTCTTGAGTATCCACTCTGACCAACATCTATTAATATAGTCGTTGGCCTTATGGGATAATTAATTAAAAACATGTGAGTATAATTTAGTTCTACAAATAATTAAGTTATTGAAAAAATTTAAAATGACCCCTGATCATGAACTTTGAAAAAAAGACATGGTGAAAAAGTTTGAATTATACTTATGTGATTTTGAAATGTAATAAGAAATTCAAAATACTTTGTCAATATATTATAAAAATTTTTATTTAGGAAAAAATATTTTAAACTATGTTTAATTTCTAATAATTAAATTATATATTTGAATAAACTATGTTTCGACTTCTATAATACTAGTATAAAAACTATCATTCAATTTATAACTTTGTGTGTTGATGGTTTAGTGTTTTTAAATAATTTGAGCTAACACTAAAGTAAAATTTGTGTTCCTTAGCCTCCTAATGTTTAAATAAAAGTTATGTTTAAAAGGATAATTTTCTTCTAATTATAATAAATGTATTATTTTTTAAGACTTTATACTTTTAAAAGTTATTTTTATAAAAAAATAGGCCCGCTGAGGCCAGCCCTTTATAGCTGGGCCTAGGGAGGATGCTCATGCTTGGTGGCTGAGCCTAGCCCTCATCCCAAGACAAGGTTTGCCTGAGCTTTGGAAGAGGTTCCCCGAGGAGCAAACATGAGTTTGGGGTGCACCACCGTGGTCACAAGGTCACAACGAGGCAGGGGTATGCCAAGGCCCGCAGGGACGGGAGCCCATGTATAAGGTTCCCTGGTGTGTGTCATGTTTTTTGAGGTGTATTGGGAGTCTGAGGCATATAAAGGGCTGCATTTTTTTCCCACCGTTTCATTGTGGGAAGTGTTTTTTCAGGTGAAACGGGATCTAGGCTATTGGATCGCATCACACATGATCTGGGCCATTGATCCCCATCCAGCATTTGACCCCCATCAATTGTGGAACACCACACATTTTTTGTAGACCGTTTGACCATCGTTAGATCTAATCTCAGTCCTCCGAGAGTTTTAAGACTTCATCATTGATCTAATCTACCAGATCAATCCCGATCACATCAAAGCCATTCATCTCATTTAAATATCATGGATGAACCCCAACCTTTGGATCAAATCCAAATCAAATTCTCAACGTCTGTTAATTTTCGGATCTTCCTCTCCCGCGTTGTCCTCTTCTTCCCTACTTGTTTTGAACCAATAACCCTACACCCTTGATTGCACCATTTTTCTTCTCCCATGGAAACCGTTGGACCCCCTCCTTTTTTTGTGGTTTCTATAGAGACCCATCTCCAATCTTTTAATATACTATTGTGGCCTCGAATACTAAGCAAGTGGACTTATGATATTCTGTAAAAAAAATCTATATTAATATAGATTTAAGGAAACTCAGTTGCACCCCCAAGAACCCCTTGACATCCTCTTCTACCTCCAACACCGTCTTCAAGAACCTCTGAACTTCTTTCAATCTTTTCCCTTCTCCATTAATAAAGGTAAGGGGCCTTTTTCGATTGTTTTTATTATATAAAATATATCAACAGTTTTCCTATATAATTGGATGTATATATAAGTATATTTATTTGTATCCAAGTTATTTCATGTTTCCAAATGATGGTTGTTTGTGTTCAATATTTCATAGTGTTGTAAGGATTTATTTTCAAGTGTTTTTAAATCTGAAAACCTGAATAAACACTTTGTGTATAATCATGTATAAATATATACAAATTTATGTGATTCAAACCAAAACTATTTTATGAATTTTAGAAAATTATTTCCAATATTTAAATAATGTTTCTGATATAAATTATGTTTTGGGTTCAATAAGATTGGTATTTCTTATGAAAACCCCAACATATAGTTATGGTCATATTCAGGTGTGTATATATATATTTACATGAAATTTATATCCAAAACTATTTAAAACATTCAAAGGTTGTATGTTGTGTTTAAGTGATGTAAGGGTTCATTATACATTGCCTTCCTTTGAAAAACTCATATATATATATATATATATATACCTTTTATATACAAGTATATAAATTATACATCCACCCATATAATTTTAATCCACCCAGTTTTAATTCAATAAAGTGTTTATTTGCTATGGTGTTTTTAAAATATAAGGGAAATTTATTTATTACTTTATACAATCTCTATTTTTTGTTTCTTTTAAGGATGTTCATTTTCTTAAAATGGGAATTACTTTTATGATGCTAAGGGTTTGTTATTATTAAAAAAATTATATTTCATGTAAGATGTCAATATACACACATATATATAATTTTAGTTTTCAAAATATATAAAGTAATGGTGATACATATACATATTTTATGTATATATATATACATAGTTATATGTATGAACCTATAAGTTTGAACCATAATCCAAAATAGGTTGGCCTAAAACAAAATTTGGTGGTTAGAGTATGTTGTAGATATGATTAATCAAAATTCCCAAGATTATATTCATTACATAGAACAAATGATGCACTGCAAATTAGTTGACCATATATGCTATGCAACATAGGGTATGACCATTTATTAAGACATGAACATTTAACGATGCAATATTGTGTAAAAATGACATCTTTTTTAATTTAAAATTAGTCATTTTAAACTATAAATATTCATTTCCATAAATCAAGGATTTTGAAAATTAAGGAACTATCATTTTATGTGGTAACCCCATCCATTCATTACTTAAACATTTTAAATTAATATCACATGTGAAAAGAATGTTTAATAGTTTATGCATGTCATTCGAAAATTTATTATTTAAATAATATCTAACATATTATGATTTAGTCCAATGTCATTTCCATTTATCCGTACATGAATTGAACATGAATAATACCTATCTGAAGTTATAAACATGCTATCTAATGCATTGAGAGTTTATGGAAGAATTGTAAAGTTATTAATTTATGTGATAAATCGAACAATTTCTTATTCACCACTTATGATCATGAATTAAGAATTTAGGTATTCAAGGTGGTATGGGACACTTTGGATACATGGATTTATTAAACATATGAGGAATGTATTGGACTAGTATGATCCTCTTTGGTGACCAGTAAAAGTAAGCCCTCCAGGTTGCGGTCCGGTTACAACAAAGCCTCCGGGTTGGAGTCCGGTTACAGAGGCTCTCCAGGATGGAGTTCGGTTACAGAGGCTCTCTGGGTTGGGGTCCGGTTACAGTTAGCCCCTAGGTCTTGGTACGAGGCATTAACAAAAAAAAATTAAAGTGCGTTACAATACATTCCCTCATTATGTGTAGGATAATTAATTAACCAAATGGATATTCATCTACTAGAATATCCATGGTTAAGAGAAAGTACGTTTGAGTATTAGAAAAGTAAAAGAATATTGCATGACCTATGTATAGCACTCAGTGATTTAGTATTAGATGTATAAAATTGAAGTTATTACCTTTACACGAAACATTGATTATTCATTACTCGTAGGTATTTTATTTTGGAATACATATTCTTATGTCATACATGTTTAGAATGTATTTTATTTGTTACTTCAAATGAGCATGCATATAATTGAATCATCTATCCTTGTGACACTATTAGCATGTTTTTAGTTGAGCACTTTTATGATATGTTACATGTGTTATAGATTTTCTTTAATAGAAATTCTGTATGGAATGATTTAAAGAATGTTTTAAAAAGTTATATTTGTTTATTTTAAAACCCCTTACTAGGAATTCATATGCCACCCTACATTTTGGAAATAATTTTTTTTGGGTATTGGGTTTTAACTAAAGAAACATTTTAGTGGTAGCTGGTTTCCAAAAACTGAATCTGATGCTCTATATGGGACATGATGTGTAATTATCATTACATGTTTTGGTTAAAAGTCACACATCACGTCCTAAGGCACCAGCTCCGGGAATTTTGGAGCTGGGGCATGATAGTTTGAACCTAGTATGGTTGTTTTCTAATGAGATATGGATGGGGGGAACTGAGTTTTGGTCACCACATGTAAAGACACATATTTTACATTTAATTTATTTAAATTATACGGAATTGTTATGAGTCTTTGAAAATTGATGGCACATAATTCCAAGGACCATTGTTCCCATAATAAATTTATAAAAAAAATTAATATATGTTCAGTATACGCACGAACGGAACTTTATACCTTTTGAATCTGTGTTCGGATTAAAAATCAGAAGGCGTTGTTGAATCACAGTGCCAAGATTCTCTTAAGATAGACATTACTTCGACCGCAGTAGGTCTGGAGAAAAATTCAAATTTTGGGACTTTAAAAAGAATAATAAAAATGACTAAGTAAATTTTAATTTCTCGTTTATCTTTTTCTCAAATGGAAAAATGATGATGTGAGGCTAGCGATGTGTCAATCCAATAAATGGCTTGACCTTTCAATCATATATGTAACTGCATAGTTGGGGAATTAGGAAGGTTATAAATTAATGATCCCCCATTATTTCTGATCATCGTTACTTACCATCTTCCTCTATTATTTATATGGATCTTGGGGAGAGGTTTCAACACTGCTTCACCAAGAAACGAAGTGCTAGTAAAGTGTTGTGACGCCATCCTTGGAAGACAAGGCTATTTATAGCAGGCGGTGAAAAGAGACACTGAAACCCTAAACCGAAGATTGATGATCAAGCGACGTCATTGGAGGCTACTTGTAGGTGATGGAGAACACCGACTCACTTTCTTAATCACAGGCATTTCTCCATCATTCTGGAGGTAGGGTTTACTTTTGGTTTTAATTCAAGAGTTGTAGCATCCTTTTTCCTCCCTCTTGTTGTTTTCAAGATAACACCAAGGGTGTGAGCCTAACAAACCCAGACATGACATTCCGCTACCATTTTGTCCTCTCAATCTTCATGGAAGAACACTGGTGTGGTAGTACAACCAACTGGCACTGGCAGGGACAAAGGCGGTGGTTGAGGGAGGAGGTGGCGTACCCACGCTACCGGAGGAACCAACCGTAGCTCATCAGCCACGGTGGTCGGAGGAAGCGGTCGAAACATCGGCCTTCCATGGAAGAAGAGGGTAGAATGACCAGTGCACTATCAAAAGATGTGGGTCATGGCTCGTCAACCATAGCGGACCGAGGGATGCGGCTGGCACACTGGCCTGCTGCGGGTGGCAGAGCGGTGCGACATCGTGCGCCGCTGGAGACGGTGGATGACATTGGCTGACCTCGACGAGAGGAATGGCCCAATGCAGCAGCTCCCTAGTTTAAACTAGAGTTTTCACATGGCACCGACACTATAGAAGAAACCTAATGGCCTTTGTGGCCCTTTGGGAAAACCGGGGGTCACTCCCCCTGTGGCGGCTAGGGCGTACCCCAACTCGGGCTAGACCGTCGGGTCGAACCCCCTTGTGAGTCGAGATTCCCCCTTGTTGGTCAGGAGGCCCCCTTCTGGGATGGGCTAATCCATGGCCTAGCCGGCTGAGCCCTCCATGGCACGGCCCCGCCAGGTTGGACCCGGACTGGGTCGGACGAGACCGAGGCCCAACCAGACCCAGAAACACTTAAAGGGCCATATATTGAGAACCAGTCCTCCATTTGATGAACTGTCAGTGGCGTTGGGATATTTAAATCATGAAGGTCCTTTTGGTATACTATAATTGAATTTTTGAGAATGTTGGAGTACATCTGGGTGGGATTGAACCAGAATCCAACCGGGCCCTTGAAACTAAAACGCTTATAACTCATAGACCAGGCACCTGATTAATTCACCATTTGTTGCATTGGAACCCTTACAACATAAAAGTACTTTAGGTTACTCATTTTTTGATATTAGTTGTGGTCTAGGTATGACCGGTTCTTGAGGGGAATATTCTATGGAACTCGAGTGCACCGGGTGTGAGGAATCCAGTGGTAGGTTGTAACATGAAGAAAGAACATCGATCCTATGTGGGTCAGCATCAATCGATCCTCTATGGGTAATTTTCTATTAGATGTTATGTGGGTCAGTACTCAGGGATCCTATGTGGTTCAGTGCATATTAATATTGTGTGGGTCAGATCATTTGTGGGTTAGCAAGAATTAATACCTATCGATCCTGTGTGGGTCAGCAGGAATTAGTACCTATCGATCCTGTGTGGGTTAGAAGCAGTGCTTTTAAACAAAATAAGATGATATAGGTTACGAATAATTATCATTACTTATGTACTTAAGTTATACCTAATTTTGATATGATTCTTTACCTAAGTGGTTCTTCTTCTTCGAGGTGTTTACTATGTGGTACTTCAGCTTTAATGGTGTTGTCTTTGTGTTGTTACATGTGTGGTACATCAATCTTAGTGGTGTTACCTGTGTGCTACTTCAATATTCGTGGTGTTATCTATGTGGAACTTCAAGTTTCATGGTGTTACCATTGTGGTATTCTTCCCTCATGTGTGAGATGAGTATGTCTTGATTAATTAGGTATATGTACAGGCATATACCTAATTAGTGTTGATGTATATAGCTTTTTTCTTTCTAGATTGAGGTCTTTAATTGTGTTTTTTTCTTTGTGGAACTCTGGGATAGCTACGGGGGTATCAAGGTCCCTACTGAGTATCATAATACTCACCCCTAAATGGGCTATTCCCGCACCTTGTTGTGTCTTTTACAGACGATGGACAACATTGATCGTGGCAGAAAGAGACATGACTGGATGATACTCGGGGGCAGTCCATTTGGCATGACATGACACATGAACTACTAATCATTAATTGTACCTACCCTTTAGATAGGATTGTCGGTAGATGATCCCGGAGATATTTTCACTTTTCAGTTGTATTTGTACTTTTCAGTTGTACTTGAACTTTTCAGTTTGGCTTGAATTCCGGCCTCTTTACTTTCAGCACACTTTTACAAGGTAAGTTTACTTCATAGTTGCTTCTTTTTGTGTTCTTGGACTGTGTGTCTATACAGGTTAAAAGGAAATGCCTTCCCATCTTATGGATATGCCTTTCGGGTGTTAGTCTCAATCATCTGTCCAATGAATAGCGGGATTGGTGTAGTCACGACACGAGCCCTGAGGGACGGGTTGTGACAAAGTGGTATCGGATTAGTCAGTTCTAATGAAGAACTAGGGGTCCAATAGTTTCTATGTGTAAATATTGTTAAGTGTTAAGAGTGAGGTTTTCAGTTCAGAGAATCCATTGTTGTTGTCGAGTCTGACGTATCCATACACTAGGACCCTAGATTCTGATTTCCTACTTAGTGAATGAAAGCACCGATCGCGTGTGTTTTTTCAAATATTTTCATATGATTTCTTTGAGTTAGCTCACCAGGTATAACTTATTGACTATGGAGCACCCATTTTATCTCTAGATTCAGCTATGTAGATATCCATCCATGATTCTTGAGAGAGTACACAATGACGGCCCACCGAGTGATGAGGCCTCGGTGCAGGGCCCTATTTCGACTTTTGCACCTTCGGGTGGAGTACCAGCATCACCACTACCTGTGGGGAATCCGTTTCCACTAGCCCCACCAGCAGAGAGTTTATGTTGACTGAGCGTGTTTCACGAGTTTCAGTGGTAGAGGCCTCCAAGGTTATTAGGAAATACATACCTACAAGTGGCTTAGGATTGGTTGGAGGTTGTAGCCAGAGTTTTTCGGCTGGGTTGGGACACCAGCTGACCTTATTGTGATCCTAGAAGACAGTCTTTTTCAAGTAGCTATAAGGAGATGGTGGAGCCTAATTCTCCATATACACGTTGAGGATACCCATATATGGGTGGACATCGAGAGACTTTTCAAAGAAAATTTTATCCTAAAAACTCTACGCTTAGTGCGTATACAGGGGCTTCTACACTTACAGCAGGGCAATATGAATGTGGCCTAGTACTCGGTGAGGTTCACTGATATCTTCCACTACTCCACCGACATGGTATGAGACCCCTTCTTTAGGGCATGTGCCTTTGAGTAGGGTCTCTAATAGAATATCAAGTCATTGATGATAGCGCTCAGCATTTTGAAATAGGCTGGGGTGCTAGAGCAAGCACTTTTGGTGGATGGCTTCCTAGCTAAACATAAACTGATAAAGAAAGCCACCACCAGACATCATGTAGCAGAGATATCTGAAACCGAAGGTAGTAGGATGACACAGGGGCACTAGTGGGCCAGACCTTTTGGTGGAAGAACCCAGGATAAAAGTTCGGTGGTATGTGGCTCACATGATTGAGGAGGATAACTGAGGAGAAATCAATTCTACTCGTGCGGTGGGTATGGTCACATGGATGGAAAATTCCTGAACCGTTGTATGGATGACTAGAAAACAGTCGAGGGACAGCCAAGGCAGTGGTATAGATTTGATCTAGGAGGTCCGCAGGCATCAGAGAGAGGTGGCATAGGAGCTGGTCATGTAGCAGGCGGTGGGCGGCGATCCAAGGATCTACCGCGACCACCTCTTGGTGGTCCACCCCAACCACAAGGAGCATGAGATTAGGGGCAAGCTCAGCTCTAGGCTATTGAGGCCTATTAAAACGACGCTCCATATATGATTATAGGTATGATATGTGTCTACTCCACCATTGTTACAGTACTTATAGACACTAGTTCTAGTCACACTTTTATTCCAATAGCCCACTTTCGGAGCTTGGAGATTCTGAAGGAATCGTTGGCTCGATCCTTATGGAAAGAGACTATTATGGGAGGGGATTTGATGATTAAATAATAGTTCTGGTAGTGTGAGCATACTTTATGAGGTGATAGATTCAGATGGAATCTTCTTGTTGTGGCATCAAGGCCTTACGACGTCATCTTGGGTATGGACTAGTTATTCACAGTCCATTCCCATATTGACTGTATTTGGCACAAATTATGGTGTGTCCACAAGGATGGGACCAGGTTTTCATTCACTGGCGAGTAGGAAACCTTTGAAGCATAGGATGGACTTACCTAGAGGAGGTTGTAGCCGATAACACATAAGTTAGCCAACCTTAACCTCAATGTAGTAGATGTTGAGAGTCCGGGATATCCTGTAGTGGTGGACTAGTATGTGGATGTCTTTTCTGATGATGTTCCAAGACTACCTCCACACATATTTGTAGACTTTTACATTGACATGTACCCTAGGATGACACCGATATCTATACCAGCATATCATATGGCTCTTGCAGAGCTTTGTGAGTAACAAGTAAAATTGGAAGACTTGCAGAGAAAGCGGTTCATAAGGCCAAATTTTTCTCCATGGGTAGCCCCGATTTTGTTCGACAAGAAGGTAGATGGGTGTATGAGACTATGTGTGGAGAACCGGTTCCTAAACCTGGTAACTGTAAAGAACAAGTATCCACTTCCGAGTATTGATGATCTTTTCAATTAGCTGAAGGGAGATCATTGGTTTTCAAAGATAGACCTCATTCCAGATTATCAGCAACATTGGGTATGAGATGAGGATGTGTAGAAGATGACCTTCATATGTCGATATGGCCACTATGACTTCTATGTTATGTCATTCGGTGTGACCAATGCCTTATTAGAGTTCATGGGACTCCTGTATAGGATCTTTTAGCCACAACTCGATCACTTTGTGGTGGTCTTTATCGATGACATATTGATATACTATGTGTCATAGGAGGAGCATGCCTATCATATGAAGATAGTTTTGGATACTCTCCGAGAGCACTAGCTTTAAGTTAATCTCTTGACGTGCCAGTTCTAGATATGAGAGGTCTACTTTTTGGGATATTTATCTCAAAGTCATGAGTTTCAGTTGATCCGGCAAAGATAGCAGTTGTTCTTTCCTAAGATCCACCAAGGAGTGTGACTGAGGTGTAGAGTTTTTTTTGGGTTGGATAGATACAATAAGAGATTTGTGCCTGACTTTTCCAAAGTCGCGGAACCCTTGTCAACATTGACTAAGAATGGAAAACCCTTCTTTTGGATGGAGAGATGACAATAGAGTTTTCTAGAGCTGAGGCTGAGACTAATGAGTGCCCCATCTTGAGGCTACTAGAAGAAGGAGTTTGGTATGTAGTCTACTACAACACATCTAAGACCGGACTTGGATGTGTCCTGTGGCAAGAGTGAGTAGTAATCACTTATGGTTCATGAAATCTGAGACAAAATGATAAGAACTACTCTACCCATGGCCTAGAGTTAGTAGTGTTGGTCTTCACCTTGATGATGTTGGGACATTACTTAATGAGAAAACGTTTTATAGACTACTATGATCACAAGATTCTAAGGTAAATATTCTCACAAAAGGACATGAACCTGAGACACCGAATATGGAAGGAGTTCCTCATGGACTATGACTTTGAGATAGAATATATGCCTGGGAAGGGGAACATGGTAAAAGATGCACTCAACATGAGGTCTGGTCTACAATTGTTGAGTGAGGTGACAGAACAGCTATCCGAATTGTAGATATCCTTCATGGATAGATATGGAGAAACATACCTCCAGTCTATGACATGAACTCTCCCACTCCTTCATCAAGTTAGGAAGGTGCATCTTGGGGACGTTGACTACGAGGCTCGATGTGCTTAGATATCCCCAAAACAGGAACCTAAAAGATTTTTGGAAGGTGGGGAGAATGTCATCTTCTTTAGAGGACGTACCATGGTACTGGTGGCACTACATGAGTAGTTGTTGAGGACGTTCCACATTTCCATTTTGGACGTACATCATGGTGTGCAATAGATGTACCAAGACCTCCGACGTCAGCCCTGGTGGCTAGGGATGAAGAAAGCAGTGGCAGAGTTTGTTTCCCAATGCCTCACTTGTCAGTAATTGACGGTCGAGCATCAGGTTCCAGCAAGCCTAGAACAGCCATTAGAAGTGCCAGAGTGGAAGTGGGATGGAATCACCATGGACTTTGTGAAAGATCATCCACATATGTCTAGGGGACATGATTCCATATTGGTGATGGATCACCGAATCACCAAGTCATCCCACTTCTTAGTTATCTGATTGCTGGGATCATTAGAGGTATTAGGACGCCTCTATGTGTAGGAGATTGTGAGACTTCATGGGGTTCCATTAATGATTGTCTCTGACCATGATGCATGTTTCACATCTTAGTTATGGAAGAGATTATAGGACGCGTTTGAGACTCAACTGTGCTTGAGCACCGCCTTCCATCCTCACACGGATGGTTAGACATAGTGGACCATACAGACACTAGAAAACATGAACCGTGATTACGTACTAGATTTTGGCCATAGTGGAGAGAATAACTTTCCCTTTGTGGAGTTCACATACAACAACAGTTATCACTTCACCATCGGTATGGAATCATTTGACGCCCTACACAGTCGACCTTGTAGGTCACCTCTATGCTGGATGGACCCAGGGGAGTCCTAACTTATGGGTCCAGAGTTGTTATGGGCTACCACTGAGAAGTTATAGATCATCCATGAGTAGATAAAGATATAACAGAGTAGAAAAAAGTCTTATGCTAAAAGGAGGAGAATACTTTTGGAGTTCGAGGAGGGATTCCATGTCTTCCTATGGGTCTCACCTCGACGAGGTTTACCGAGATTTGGCTGAGGCGGCAATTTATCACTGAGGATTATCAGAACATTTCTGATACATCGGAGGATATGTGAAGTGGCATACCACTTGGAACTTTCACCACAATTGAAGGGGGTTTACGAAATCTTCCACATATCCCAGCTGAGGAGGTATGTACATGACCCATATCACAAAATCGACCATGATGAGCTAGACATTGATAATGGGGAGACGTTTACGGTGGTTCCAATAGAGATTGAGTATCGAGAGGAACAAGTCATTCTTGAGCGGTCTATTTCTCTGGTGTGAATTCGCTGGCAACATGGGAACCTCCAGAAGAGCACTTGGGAGAGGGAGGATTGTATTCGTTCTCAGTAACCACATTTTTTTTCTTAGTATATGTTGTGGATTTCAGGGAATAAAGGCCCTAAGGTGGGGATAATGTAAAGACCTAGATTTTCCATGTAATTTTTTTTAATATTATATGGAATTATTACGAGTCTGTGAAAATTAACGGTGCATGATTCCGAGGCCTGATGTACCCAGAATGATCTTTTAATCTTTTTTAAGGTACTTTCAGTAAAAACGTGAGCATCATTTTCTATATTTTGAACTAGTGCTCGATGTAAAAATTTGAGGGTACCATTGGATCTACAACAACGAGATTTTATTAAGGGAGAAATTACTTCGACCGAAGTAGGTCTAGAGAAAAATTTAGATTTTGGGTATTTTAAAAGAATAATAAAAATTAATTAGTTAATTATTATTTCTCTTTTATTTTTTCCTCCAACGTACAAACGACAATGTGGGAACAGCGACGTGTCAAGACAATAAATGGTTTGACCTTTCAATCCTAAATAACTACACTGTTGAGGAATTAGGAAAATTCAAATTAATTACCCCCCATTAATTCCCAATGTCATTACATACCCTCCCCATCCTATTTATATGGAACTCATGGAGAGCTGTTGGCACTACATCACCAAACAACTAAGTGCTGGTAAAGTGTAATGATGCCAAACATAGAGGACGAAGCCTATTTTTGTGTGCTGTGATGAGAAACACTGAAACCCCAAACCAACGGTCGATGATCGAGCGACGTCATTGGAGGCTAGTTGCGGGGGATGGAGAACCGAGACCCACTTCCTCAATAGCGGGCGTTTCTCCATTGTTCTTGAGGTAGGGTATACTTTTCGTTTTAATTCAGGAGTTGTACAATACTTTTTCCTACCTTGTGTTTGTTTCAAGCTAACGCAGAGGGTTCAGGCCTAATGAACCTAGCCTAGACCCTCTGCTACCTTGCTGTATTTTTGTTCTCCATGGAAGATCCACGGCATGGCAGTACCAGCTACCAACACCGGTAGGGACATAGGTAGTGGTGGAGGGAGGAGGTGGCACAATTGTGACAGTAGTGGAACTAGATTAGGCATGTCATCCAAGGCGGTTGGAGGAAATAACCAACACACAGGCATGCCACTGAAGAAGAGGGTGGTGCGACTAGTGCACCGTCAGAGGATGAAAGCCATGACTCATCAGCCGAAGTGTACCATGGTAGGCGGCTGACACGCTGTCTGGCCATGGGTGGAAGAGAGGCATGTCGTTGTGCAATGGTAGAGATGGCGGCCGACATCAGTCGGTCGCGACTGGAGGCAGGACCCAGTCCTGCAGGTCCCACGTGTCTCCTAGTAGCACCACGTGGCACCGCCACTGCAGAATAAATTGAACATCCCTAGTATCCATTTGGAATAACTGGGGGGCACTCCCCCAGTGGTGGCTAGAGCAGACCCCACCATAGGTTGGACTGGCGGGCCGCACCCCCTTGAGGGTCGGGCTACCCCCTTGCGGGTCGGGCTGCCCCCTTGTGGGACATGCTGGACTGTGGCCCAGCGGGCCGAGCACACTGTGTCCCAACTCAGCCAGGTTGGACTCAAACCATGTTGTGTTTACCCAAAACGGGTTGGGTCAGCCCAAACCTGGTCAGGATGGGTCGGACCGGACTGGTTCCCAACCGGACCCCGAAATACTTAAAGGGCCATATCTTGAGAACCGATTGTCTGTTTGATGAACCATCTATAGATTTGGTATCCTCGGATCAATATTGACATTTTTTTATAATCCACTTGAGTTTTGAAGAATGTTAGAGTATGGACAGTTTGGATCGAACCCAAATCCAACTGAGCCCTTAAAACTAAAAAGCTTATAACTCTTAGACCGGGCATCTGATCGATGCACCGTCTATTGCGTGGGAACCATTAAGACATGGCAGTACTTTGGGATACTTTTTTTAGAACTTAGTGGAAATTGAGTTATGACCATTATCTCGAGGGGTAGATTCTATAGAACTCAAGGGCACTAGGTGCGGGGAATCCTTTGGCAGGCTGTAACATGATGAAATAACATCAATCCTCTGTGGGTCAGCATCTGTTGATCCTATGTGGGTCATTATCTCTTGATCCTATGTGGGTCATATTCTGTATGATCTTATGTGGTTTAGTGCTCAATGATCCTCTATGGTTCAGCGCATACTGATCCTGTATGGGTCAGATCCTATGTGGATAAGCGGGGGTTTGTACCCATCAATCATGTGAGGGTTAGAAGCAGAGATTATTAATAGAATAAGATGATCTAGCTTACGACTAAACATTTGTACTTGTGTAGATAATTTATACCTGATTGTGAGCTGAGTCTTCACCTAAGTGGTACTTTTTCTTTGTGGTGTTACATGTGTGGTACTTCTACCTTTGTGGTGTTGTCTACATGGTGTTACCTGTATGGTACATCATTATTCATGGTGTTACTTGTGTGATACTTATATCTACGTGGTGTTACCTTTGTGGAACTTCTACCTTCATAGTGTTACCTTTGTGGCATTCTTCCCTCATGTGTGAGATGAGTATATCTTGATAACTTAGGTATTTTTATAGGCATATACCTAATTAGTGTTGATGTCTATTGTTTCATGCTTTGAGATTGAGGTCTTTATTTATAGAATTTCCTTTGTGGAACTCTAGAAGCCCTACCGAGGACTTAGGGTCCCTACTAAGTATCTTTTTACTCACCCATACATAGTCAATGCCTACACCATGTTGTGTCTTGTGCATAAGATGGACGACATTGATCGAGGATGAGGGAGCCAGGACTGGACGGTACTCAGAGGTGGAAATTTGGTGTGACATGATGTAGGGAATACTAATCATGAGATGTACCTACCCTTTAGGTAGGATCCTTGGTGGATGATCTAGGAGCTGTTTTTCACTTTTCATTTGTATTTTTACTTTTCAGTTTACTTGTAATTTCCAGTGGGGCTTGTATTCCGGACCCTTTTATTTTAACACACTATTACTAGGGTAGTTTACATAGTTGTTTATTCTTGTTGGGTTCTTGGTTGTGTGTCTATACAGGTTAAAAGGTAATGACTTCCCAATTTAGGGATACTCATTTTTGGTTCTAGTCGTTAGCCCCTTGCTTATAGAAGGCAGGCTTCGGGTAGTCATGGAACATGCCTCGAGGGATGGGTCATGACACTAGATGATGCATGTCATGGTGAGATTCATGGTGATATGCATGATGGTGTTGGGGATGGAAACGAGATTGATGGAATGGGTGAAAGTTGGGATTTCATTTTGTTGTACTAAAAAGATATGATAATTTCTTGTTAATGTTATACTTCAGGGTCAGATGTTTGGGTTTCTTATTTACCTTTATTCCTCTCCCAACTTCTTGTGGAAGGGGGTTATTCTTAATTAGTGATAGCCATGGAGAGGATAGTATCATAGTGTACATATGTAACGTCCTAATCCCTCTAAAGGTAACCCTCCTGGTCTATCAATGAAGTAATATGGATAATAACCCCCAATTCCCACCTCCAATTAGCTATGGGTTGGTTACTAACACCAAGGGTGTTACAATATCACATATGGAAGGAATTACCCACAATAACAATATACTATCGGGATATAGGATATCAAATATCAATCATCTCCATGACATAACATAAAAATAAAACAAAAAATATCACCCAATACTTGTATAAAGTAAATTGATAAAAAGATTTAATAAATGAAATACCTAAATAAAAGTCTTATAGTTTGAACTAAATAAAATCTGTAGAGTTTAATCTATAAATTATATCAAATTCCACAATGTCCTCCTAAAAACCTAAAAATAGTTTGTATATATATAGGGTGGGAATTCAAGTACACTCCGAAGTATCAGACCAAAAGTCTACTGTATACATGTGAAAAGAGAATAATAATACACCAGTGAGTAGACGGAAGAACCAAAAACACCTAAATATGTGTGATCCTACTGATTATGCATTAATATAATCCTACAATTAGAAGAGAAGAAATGAACCCTAAATAAGTAAACCCAAAAATGAATTTGAGTAGGTGGTCTAAAAACCCATCCCATGCATTGTGATAGTATTATGTTCATTAATAATACCAGTAGAACCAAAAAGAGTTTGAATATGTCATCCCATAAAGGAAAGTGGTTAGGAGTTCTAAAAAAAACATCCCATGAGATATCACTCAATGATATCATTATAATTGAACACCCCCACCGACTAGACTCACCAAAAAAATCAAACAAATCTCCACCAAACATCCCATGAAGAATTTAAACACGATGTTCAAGGTACATTTTCTCTAAGACCATAAACACAACTACCTCAACCTCCACACACCCAAAACAAATTACTATAACCACACCAAAATAGATCCTCGGGCACAAAAATAATGTAATTTTTTCTCTTGATATATTATTTTCTTTGGGTGGCACTTACTCCCCCTCATGGTTTACATGTCTTAATTATGATTCATGTTTTAACCTCTTTATATTATTAAATCATTGATCACACATCACATAATCAAGGTAAAACACACATTTCATAAACTATATTGATCCAAAGATCGCATCCTCAATGAAAAAATAAAAAAAATACAAAGAACTCTAGGTACTGAGAATGAATATGTGTCTCACACACCCAATTCATTCCTTTTAGGCACCCATGCCTCTACATAAAATGAATAAAATTCATTGTCCATCCATGAAACAATATCTTATGATGATCATGTATGTCTACTAGATTACCCATGAACATCATGTCATCCTTAATATCCAACTCTCCATAATCAATGACATGGGAGTCATCATGAAGATACAGATGGAGGTCAAATATTTATATGATGTCATGATTCTGGTCTATTTGTGGAAAGAGTTCCAAATAAGAATCCTCCATGTCAATGTTTGCCAACAAGTTGAATGAACCAAACAACTAGGGTGAGATCTTACTCTCCCTGACAATCTACTATCACCCACATTGGGGGAGACTCTCAAGAACACATGGTCTCCAAACATGAACTCCAAGGGCCTCCTTATGCATAGAAATAAGCCTTTTTAAGATATGTGCTATCTTTATCCTCTCATAAAAAATACCTGAATCTTAACTATCATGCTATGTGCAACATCAGGACTAATAATTGACAACTCCCCATCCTTAGTCCAATACAATAGGGGATGGCATGATCTCCTATACAAATCCTCAAATTGATCCATTACAATTGATGAGTGATAACTATTTTTATATGAAAACAAAACCAAATTTAAGTGACTTACTAAATATTATCATCCAAGAAGAATTCCCATAATATATCCTCTAGTGACTAGATATTGATCCATATATTCTTGTCGATCTAGGAGTGGAAAGTAATGTTGAGGCATAAATTAGTGCCAAAATCAAATTTTTATATTCTCTAGACTCATGTGGTAAAACATGGGTACATATATAAGATAATATATATTTGTACTCAATAATACTACACCACCTCATCCACATTCTTCACTTCTAAAACATTCACATCTCCTTACTCCTTGACTATGGATAAGTGGTCTTATTTAATCAACTGATCCATGATAACCCAAAAAACATCACATCCTCTCATAGATCAGGGTAATCCTATGATGAATTCCATAAATATTTCATCCCACATAAACTAAATAACATATTATTGTTTCAAAAACCTGCCAGTAACATGGTGTTCTTGCTATACCTATTATAAAATGAAGAAAAAATCTACAAAATCCACTTCCACCCATTTCGACTCATCCAACCATTATTGAAACCATGGGCCATGGTAAATCATGGATAATATCTAGTGTAATATCAATGTAGATATGTGAAACTAAATATTGACTCCCTTATGTTTCACTATTGAAAAAAATGCATCCTACAAAACAACATCTGGTTCTAATCATCCATTTAGAGAATCACCATGGACAACATGACCGCGCATCACCTCTGCCTCTGAGACTCCGCACTATTACTCCACCACCAATCGCATCATAGAATACTACACTATCATTGGAAATATGAATTATTAACCATAATGAATCCTTTCATCTAAGGGAAGGTATTCTAAATCCTCCACCACCCTCCAAGCATCTCTAGACTCCTAAACAACATCCCATTGTGACACTATGATTAAAGAATCAACCATGAAATGTACCATTCCTATGGTGTAGGAAATCAAGAAGTCATAGTCCAAAAGAAGGTACACTACTAAAAATAAGCCTTTTATCAGTGCTAAAAATGTCCTTTAACAACGCTAAAAAAGTGATGTTAATGCCGACGAAGATAAAGGGGGGTTCCCGATTATCAGCACTCCAAAAAGCGCTGATAAAGACCTCGTTCATCAGCGCTAAAAAGAAGCACTGATAAAAGGGTCCTTTATCAGTGCTTTCTTTTTAGCGCTGATAAAGATAGTTTTTTTAGTGATTATTTTAGCACTGATAAAAGTAAAAAAAATTTAAAAAAATTAACATAATATAAAATAATAAAAAAAAACCTGCAAATCGGGGGGGGGGGGGGGGGCTTTTATAGCGCTTGAGCCCCCCTTTTAAAAGTTCTTTTCCAGCCCCTCCAGCGCCCGCACGCAACCCCTCCACCCATTATCAGCGCTTGCCCCCCAAATCCACCCCCATGTGCGCGCCCCTAACTCCACCAGATTTTGAACTTGAGACCTCCCTCCTACGAACCTAAGCCCTTACCACTCCTATATTTTAATCTATTTTCCATTTCATGATATCTATATATATATATATTTAGTTATATTTATTTTCATAGTAATATATATATATATATTTTAATATATATATAGATATATTAAAATATATATAGTTATATTAATATATATATATTTATAGTGATATTTATAAATATATTTATAGTTATATGAATATATATATGTAGTTATATATATAAAGTTACATTAATATATAGTTATATAAATATTCATATATTTGTATTTCCAATAAAATGGATTTTAGTTAATATTTAGATATATCTAATATATATTATATGTAAATATATTTTATTATGTATATTTCTAATTACATTTTTATGTGTGAATATATAAAAAATGTATATATTGTTATATACTTGACTATAAATAGCAGTGCATTATAAACAATGATAAATTTCAAAGACATAATAACAATATGAATTTAATACCTTGGAATAAATTCATTCCCCACAAAATACCCAATAATACCCCATTGAAAGAGGCTGACATTCCAAAAAATGTGAAAAAATTGGGGTATCCCAATTAAAAATTCAGTTCTGGAGGCCTTCTGGGCCTTTATTGGCCTTGAAAAATGTGACAAAGGCTTCTCCTAGGTCACCAGTGTGTATAGCTCGTTGCATGCTTCGATTTGATAAGATGTTGAGCTCAAACGGACACCCGGATCAAAATTTATGGCCATTTGAAGTTTGAGTGGCATTTTCAACATATTTTAGATCATTTTTTAAAAAAATTATGTTCTTAGTCTTAAAATTATAATTAAATGACTATTTCTCCATAATAATTAAAAAATTATTTACTAAAAATATTTTTTTAATTTTTTTGTTAGCCATTTTTACTAAATATCTTATATATTAAGTGTAACTGTATATTTATACTTATCTAAAATATATTTAAAATTATATTTAAAAAATATATATTATATTTATATCAATATTACTATATATATATATTTAAATAATAATATATATATTTTTTATGGATTTTTTTGTTGTAGACCCTTTATCAGTGCTACTACAAAAGCGCTGATAAAGGGGTACTTTTATCAGCCCTTTTATAGCACTGATAATGGTATCCTTTATAAGTGCTTTTTTAGCGCTGATAAAAGTACCCCCCCTTTATCAGCACTTTTTCGTTAGCGCTGATAAAGGCTGGCGCTGGCCTTGCCAAGTTTTGTGGTAGTGGTACATCCACCTATATTGATTCATATTTCGATCATGCTGAGAAATGATATACCTTAGGATTTTTTGATCCATGAAGACCACCAAGTAATCTTTAATGAGGTAATGCCACCACAAATTGTATGAAAATAGAATCACTATAAACTCTAGATCACGGGTCACATAGTTGTGCTCATGTAAACTTAAATTCCTAGACCCATAAAATATCATTTCTATCTATTATATCAGTAAACATCCCAATCCTAGATAGTAAGAGTCACAAAACCTATATAACATCATCTATACCATTGGAAACTAGAGCACCAGAGAACAGATCAATTTTTATTTTATGTATTCAAATGCTTCCTGACAATGATCAGTATAGAATAAAGTCTTATCATTCCTATTAAAATATATCAATGGGGAAAACCCATGATAAATAAAATATGAACCTCTAAAAATATCTTGAAAGGCCAAGGAAACTATGAACCGGTACCACATTCTTGGGTGGTTCCCAATAAAATAGTGTCTTGATTATTGACAGGTATATGGAAACACTAAACTAGGATAGTACATGTTCAATGAAATTCACCCCATATGTCCAAAACCTACACGTTGACATCATACACTAGAGCTTGTGGAATAAATGAACTTTTAAAACAACTCTGAGATGATTGTTATTCTCCTCTTATGACATAGAGTAGATCAAGATTTCATTGTTGAAAAAAAATTATAAAATGGACGAGGAACTCATATAACATGGATTTCATGATCCCTTTGAATACAAATGTTGTGTTCATGACACTAAATGGCATTAGTTCTTACTTTAAGTTTCCATACTGGTATCTAAAGGTAGTCTTCGGGATATCGTCCTCTTTTACCCTCAACTAGAGATATCCAGACTGGTGATAAAGCAAAGAAAAAAAATCTCACATTTTAACTGGTTTAAAATATCACTGTTCATGGGAATAGGGTAATTATTCTTTATCTTTACCTAATTATACTTATAGAAGTTTATACATTGCTTTAGACTATCATATTATTTCTTAGATAATAACACTAGAGTAACCCACGAAGACCCACTGGGTTGGATGAAACCCTTATTCATCAAATCATTCACATGAATCCTTAACTCTCATAATTTAGAATATTTCACCTAATAAGAGAACCATTAAAATCATAGAATCCCTGGGATAAATTTCTATCCAAAACTCAACATCTCATTGAGTGGGTTAGAATCAGAACCTATTAAGGAAAAGCATGTTGAAACTCACAAAAAACACTAGGATCTTCCTATATACCAGGACCCACTGATTCCATATGAAAGTAATCTATAAAATAATGAAGGGTCTCTACATGTATACTACTAAAATGGTAACTCTTCACAATAATGATAATTTCACACTGACCATCCACATTCAAGAATAAGAATCTTCTCAATAGTAGTCAATAACATCACATAGGGAATACAACCAGTTTATGTGATGGATGAAATTATATGAATGCATATAATTAAATAATTGATCCTCACATGAATGATATGTCCCCATAATCATTCTACACCCATGGAACACATCAAAAAAGATTTCATATCCTTTTACTAGAATAGTTATCTTTATGGGAATTGTAATCCTCTCTACGTCTATTCCTAGAGAATTGGATAGAGAAATGAAAAAAATAAGTGTGAAGATCCTAAATAAAATAAACAAAAATAAGGGTACAATATAATCTATTTTTATATCAAATGATCGCTATACCGTATGGTGCTACAACCACCACTATATGAAACTTACCACACCCATCCCCATGCCTCAATATAGGTGTTTAACTCTATGGAAATTCTTAGGTTGAGGTACCTAAATTTGAAGAACATACTGAGGTTGACCTCTTCTAGACCTATATCCTCTAAATAAAGCATAAGACTACAGTGCCAATTGTGAAAAAAGACTCACTAACATCAACTACTGGGGATGACAATGAACCTAACATCCTCCACCATACTGAGCTCCAAGAATTACTGGATACTAATTTTATTGTGGGAAATAACCCCCACATAAAATCATGGTCTCTTAATAACACCAATATAATAATTGAAACCACTATCCCTATAAGGCTGGAACCGAAGCAGCTGAGAACGACTCCATGTTGGTCGAAAACTTGAAGGACCTAGAAGTTAATACCTTCCACTAATAAATCTTCTCTTTGAGAAATCCTATTGTTTCATCTCTCATGGTAAGTCTGCCCTTGAGTTTATGCGCCTGATTACCTCACCCTTCTTATAATAATTTAGATATATTGGAAATATAAAAGGTGTAAATATATTCTATATAAAAGGAAAGAGTTACTCTTTGAGATGGCTCACATAGGATTCTTCATTGGGATAAATATCTTGGGTGAAACACAAAAGATCCTTGAATATGATTCTCAACTCTCACAAAGACATACTCCCCTTCTAATGAGAGAGTTATTCCTAGATCTTTACTGCCTTTATGGTCAATGGAATAAACTATTCTTTAAAGTATTTCTAAAAATTGATCCATAAAACAACTAACTCCTTCATCTCACTAAGATACAACATCCACCACTGACATATAGCCCCTAACCACTAACTAACTATGAAAGTGACCTAGTACTCCACCAAGGGCCATATCAAATTGATGGTGATATGAAGCTCCACCAACCATCTCTCTACCACCAAATCAAAAACACTTCCCTCATAGTACCCGAAATACATAATATAAATGCAATAAACATCCCATTACACTAATCAGCATCCTCAATTAGGATGACCCTTTGGAGGTCTACCAAGATATCCTGTTGAACCTCCATTTCTTAAAAAACATGTAGATGATGAACATATGTCATAACTGAAAGGGGAAAATTATTTCCTATGAATAGTTGTATGGATTTTTTTATATTCATTTAAACATTCCCAAACCACCCAATTCAATAAGTATACAATTCAATAATGATGTATACTCCTCCTATAGGTCCCTATCATGCAAGTGGTGCATCCTATCTTGGTCATTCTGTAAGCTCATAGTCCTTGTGTCAGATCATGGGGGGACTAAAATCTTGTGTCCTAACTAGTCTTCCCTCAACTATGTTATCCACCAATATCAAATGAAACGTTTTACCTACCTACCCACGTAATCAAAAACGTTAATAACTCCAAAATTCATCATTTCCCTCAACCAAAACCTCTAATACTTCTCTTTCCCAATCCCTTACCTCCAATGGAACCCCTCCTTTGATGGAAATGAAGGAAGAAGGATAGTGACACCCGAGTATTTTCTATTAAAGGACATAAGTTGGATATTATCACTTGGGGTATAAAAATATCACATATGGAAGGTATTACCCTCTATATTAATATAAGATTAGAATATAGGATATGAACCATCACTCAACTACATGAAATATTATAAAAATTAAATAAAAATTATTCCCATTGTGCATGAATAATGTAAAAAAGATACAAATTATATCCCAATAAAATACCAAAAAAATTCATATAGAGGTGACTCAACAATTTTTTTCGATGTCCAAGCTATAAATAGATTGCATATTACATTAAGTCCTCTAAGAAACCTAAATTTTTTTTTAAAAAAATGTAGAGTATGAATACAAGTATACTCAGTAGGATCATAAAAAAATTCACTTGTGTATATGTGAATATCTAATACTAATAGAAAAGTGAGAAAACAAAAAAACTAACTCCCCCTAAATAGGCCAACTAACTAAACACAACCTCTCCATGGTACGCTCTCCAAATAACGAAACCTTGTATATGAATATAAAAAAAGAATATCGATAAAAGGATATGCCTCCCTTCTTTCCCAATGATTTTCCATTCTCACACAACAACCACATAAATCCTAGTGCACTCATCTATTTCATATAAAACATTCTTGAAAACACCTAGTCCATCCCATCACACCACATCAAATATAACTTTTATAAAACTAGGCCACTGAATCATATCATATCACATCATACTCAGAGACACATGAGCTATCAAATCTCATCCAAAGACACTCAGGATATCATTTAATGTAAAAATTACCTCTAAAAACAAGATATTAGAGTATCATGTATATGAAGGACATAAACCTCATACCCTCCTCCTACCATTCATGATCACCACCATAATTTATCACAAAAAACATTATCATGGTTCACTTTTTTTACTTCTAGTTATCATAGCTTATGAAAGTCAACATCTCCTAGAACAGAGAGAAGGGTGACATAGTTGGTTCCCTTGAAACTATCTTCTTTGTACCTTATGATAAACCAGTGTTCGTTGGAAGAATATTAATAAACTCTTTATCACATCATGAATGTTATTTTTTGTGACATAGTATGTGATAATGTCTTAAGAATGGTTGTTTCACTAAAAGTCCATAGTAGATCCTTATCATTCTTAGAACCAAGAAGTTCCATAACACTATTCATGAATATATTTTCTATGATCAGATGATATCATTTGAAAGAACACAAATGATATAGGCTATCAGGGGTGGGGAATCATGAAACTTTGATCCACCTTATCATGGCGTGCACCCTTGGTAATATCAATGAGGATATTATAAGAACAAGATCTGTGGGTTGGAAATCCACATTCATAAGTGTCATTGGTTGTTTCAATCTATGGATGTGTATATGGGTCCATAGACATTATTATTATCATTAATGGGTATAATTACTAACAAACATAGATTTATTAACAAAGACTGTGATGATAGATATTCTCTATGAGGTAGGATATGTTGGGTTTGAAACTAGTAATACTACATTAATGAATAGTGAGAGAAACTATTTTTTACTTTTATAGAATTTGATATCTTAGGACAATTGATGGAAGTGATATAGATTAACTAAATCA
The DNA here is from genome assembly GCA_963277665.1 of Viscum album. NCBI lineage: Eukaryota > Viridiplantae > Streptophyta > Magnoliopsida > Santalales > Viscaceae > Viscum > Viscum album. Next base: position 820,562,874 of record OY728142.1, read on the forward strand.
AAGTACATGGAATTCTCTGTACATGTTCAATTCTAGGAAGTCAAAGAATGGGAAATCGAGCACATGGGTTGATGAAACATGCATGGAAGTTGCTTGATTAGAGATATCAGGATGAGAGGATTATATGACACGGTAAGAATGATTATGAGGTGACATAACGTTGCGATATCAACTTCATTATATTGGGGTTCCTTGACCCATTTTTAGACAATAATCTTGGTGTTTAGGCCAGCCCACCTATTGCCAATGAGAAATAGGCCTAGCGTTTCACACACTAAGTGTAGCTAGTGTCTCAGATAAATAATTTATTACATAACAGGTGGAATACATATTATTCCCATGTTTGGTTTAATAATTATTCATGTATTCCTAATAACATTTAATTCATTTCTAGTAGTTAGATAGAAAATATTTCGGAAATAATATTTATTTATCAGTGAATAATATAGCTATATATATTTAATAAATGAATAGTCATTATTCAAGGCTTGGTAAATATTGATGAGGATTGGGAGAAAAGTTATGGGTCCGGTGAGAACTAATATTAAATATCATTGGGTTAAAAAATATTTAAATATAAAGTGCATGTTAATAACATGACATGGAAATTATAGCATTGCAATTATTATTTTACATGGGGTTTCAAATGGAATAATAAAATAAGTAACAGAATTTTTTCTAATTATTTTTTATTAAATGAAGAATTAAATTTATTATTATGTTATTATTCTCTAATTAGACAAGTGGTCATTCCACCAGCAAAACAATGATTTTTTTTCACAACATCCATGGAGAAAAACGATCTTGAGCCTAGAGAACTCTTCACTCTCCAAGAACGCTCTCAAGAAAGAGAGAGATCCTCCTCCACTAGATCAAGGAGAATGATCTGAAAGTGATTCTCAAGGAAATCAATGGACGAAATTGAAAGAGTAAGGATCTTCTATGCTACCTCCTAGAGACTCCTCCAGTGACATCCAGAGATACATAGAGAATTTTTGGATCACCTTTAGTGGATTTCTATCAGTGGAATCTACATCACAATGAATCCTCACTTCAAACCCATGGTTGAATGCTTCAATAAAGAAATAATGTCTTTGGAGGAAATTCGATAATTTAATTAAATTAATTATAAAAAAATTATTTGATACACTCTTCTCTATTCTGGGATCTCTCATTTGCCTTTTATATTTGATTCAATTTTGTGGATACTGACATTTATCATCGTATTAATCCTGGATTAATCATTGATCATAGATATTTTAAATGTTGGTTACACGTCCATATTATGCTTCCGCTGGACCTAGAACCTAAAAAGGTATGATAGAAGTCATATTTTCATTTATAATTTTATAAATATTTTTTTGATGATTTATGGTTTAATAATTTAGTTCGTTAATTCATGTTTAATTGTCCTTGTAATCTGAATTTAGATATCTAGACTTCCTATTTTATTTCTCACAGATCTAACATAAATGAAATATTTTTTGGAATAAAATTAAATCGAGTATCCCATCAGGACGCAACGACAATTCTGTCCATGTAACACGGCAGTACACACCGTGTATTCATAATTACATGTCATGTAATCTGCCACACATGCCATGTAGTCTGGATTGCACATCATGTGGTTATGTTTAATGCCCTTGGAGTAATTTAGAAATTACTCAAGCTAGGTTCATTAATGAAAAGTGGCATAGTTAATTATTACATATCAAGTTGACCAGGATAGACTAGAAGATGGTCAGCTAAACTACATGTTGTGTGGACCACAGGACATGGTGTGTAGTCTCATTAGGTCTGGATAATGTCTTGTATCCCATATACAACTTTCCCAGATAGTGAGCATGTAACGTAGAGTCTAGATGGTATGTGTACCACTAGAAATTTCGTGTACTCTGATGATTTCATAAGTATTCCACACATGTTGTTTCCCTAGGTGTATATATCAGATGGATGGTGAGGAGGTTACACGTTGTGTAATAGGATCTACAGGTCATGTACTATTTACATATTACATAGATTTAAAATTTATTATTATATTATGTAACCATTGATACATGTACCTTCATGTGTTTGTAAAGCTGGGACACAATATGTGATAGGTTTTTGATATATATATATATATGTGTGTGTGTGTGTGTTTAATTAACATCTACATAATGTTGAATGATCTACACATCATGTATGATTTGTATTACAATTATAATTCTGCATGCATGTTACATATCACAATGAATTAAGTTTATACAATTATAAATTCATGATTGGTAGTTTTGGATGGGTATTCATTGGGTTTCCTCCAATGTACAAGTTATGTTCAAGGTTATATATGAGAATCTCAAGGATATTCAAAAAAGGATTAAGATAAAAATGATTGATTAATTAAAGATAATGATTAGTCGATTCGAGCATAATTTATCTTAATAAGAATTATTAATCAATTGAATGATAATTTTATTAAATGCATAATTCATTGTATGTAACTGCATGATCATGAGCTAGACCAGACCTTTGTATATGATTGGATCCATTTTAATTTATTTATTAAATTAAAATTTTTGGTCAGAATTCCTTCTCCTCATTAATAAATGGGCATTCCTGACCATAGTTTCTTCTATGTGAACCCCTTTTTACCCTCTCCTACATGTGAGTTAAAATCATACATAACAGATGGAGATCCGATGCTAGTGGAATTGTTTCATGTTAGGAGTTGTGGCGAGACCAATACAATGGGATAAAATGGTGGAATTATGGAAAGTTGTGAACACAAACCTTAAATGGTTCAAGGTGTTTCTCCCCTATCTAATGGTTTTTCATCAACCACTATATAAAATACTCAATAGTAAATCTCATGATCATAGAATTTATTAATTTCTATCAGTTCTATTTTTATTCATTATAGATTTTTGACATGATCACATAATTAATGAACCAACAATAATAAAATATGGAACTAAAATAAATTGGATTATGCATAAAAATTATCTATACATGATTAATAATATAAGAAAATTCCACTTAATATTAACAAGCATGTGAAAAGATAATATGGTTCAATTTAAGAAAAACAGATAAAATCCCACAATCAAATATTAAGTTAGAATATCCATATATTATTTTTGTTAGAATCGAACCATAGTTAAATGTGCTTTTCCAACCCCAGTTGAGGTGCTTTCAATTATCATTGATTTATAATTTGAGGTTTTGGGTTGAATTAACATATTTTAAATCACGGTTTGACTACCCTATCAGGACATGGTGCAACTGAGAGACAATGATTGAGGAAATCCATAGTTAAAGATTTCAATATCGGGGAGTCCACTCAATAGATCAAGGAGTTCTGAGTTAATGAATTTGAAATTTTGAATTCCAACATAAAACCTTTTAGTTTCTTGAAAAAACCTAGTTGGGGTAATGCAATGGGTAATATGGATCCTTCTTTCTAGAATGTCCAAGAAATACGATATTCTGAAGCAAATGGTGAGGGCTATTGGGTTTTAATAAAAAAAGTAGGAGACTAATAGATATTAATTTATTAATTTATCTATTTTTATCTAGATAAAGTAATAAAAATTTGGTTCATCTTATTTGTATAATCAAAATAAAAAATGATATCAAACATATCATTCTGATCCATAACCAAGAAAGAAAACACTCTCACCAAAACAAATTTCTAGGAGTGGAAAATGAGCCTTCAGGATATCCTTCACTATTTGGCAGAAACTTTATGTACTGGAAGAGACATTACCAATTTCTCCTATAAAGAAGGTGGGTGAAGAGGTACTCTCAATTCATGAGAAACATATTATTGACACTACGTATGTTTGTTGCCTCATGCTATCATCCATGACCAATGAGATCTTGAAGCAACATGTGGAAATGAATTCTTATAGCATGGTGTATCACCATTGGTATCTTTATCACGAGATGTCAATAAAAGAGAGGTATGAGATCTCCAATGCTTTTTCCACTACTATTATTGGAGAGTCTATACCAACTAGACCACACATAGTCAAGCATATTGGATACATTGAGTGTCCTAACATCGTAAGGGTTAAATTCCCATATGAGTTGTGTATATATCTCATACTATCATCGTTGTCTAATAAATTATATAGTTTTATTGTGAATTTTTATAATAGAAAAAATGATATGAGACTATGAGAGATTTTTACCTCGATTCCCCATGTTAATATGGTGATGGGTTTTGGAAAACCCGCATTCCATATGGTGAATATAAAAATGATGGACAAGGAAAATAGACCGAAGATTGATAAAAAATATAAATCCTCAAAGGACCATCTGACGATGAATAATAAGATCCAAAGGCATGGAATGGAAAAGGAGGCAGTATGCTTATTATGTGGCATGTTAGGCTAATAGAAGAGGAATTACTCCCAGAGTCAATGGGAAGCCAAATGTGAGTTTTTTATCAAGTGAAATCATTCCATGTCTTCACACTGGGAATTATATACAACTTGTGGGGCTCACACCTATATTCAAATACATGACCTAAGATGGTTCTAGAAAATTTCTATAGGAGATGTGGATCTGTGAGCTACCAATGGTGAGAGGATGGTTGCTCTTACCATTGGTGACTACCACCTCACATAATTTACAATAATTGTTTTTTACATGTTTTTTATTATGTACCTCATGTTACCAAGAACATAATTTCATTATCAAGTTTAGATACATATTTTTTTATTTTCTTGTTCGGAAATAAATGTTTCTACATTTATAAGGACAACATATGTTATGGAATCACTGTCTCAGTCATGTAAATGAGAAGTGTATGACAAAGCTCTATCAAGATGGTTATTTAGAATCTTCTATTCTAAAACCTCTTGCTATAAGTCACACTTTTTTACAAGGAAAAATGAACAAACTACCATTTGGTGGATAGGGTGAAATCTCCATAGAGCTTCTAGGATTGTTACACACAGACATATGTGGACTACTTCTAGTAGAAGATAGAAGTAGATATTCTTACTACATAATTTTTATTGATTACTTGAGTAGATATGGATATATTTACTTAAAGTGGTATAATTAATATCCCCTTAAGAACTTCATGAAATTCAATAATTAAGTAGAGAATCAAATTGGTAAGAAGTTAAATAATCATTGATTGAATCTTGGTGGACAATATCTTTTCCAAGAGTTCATCGAACCATTACCAGCATCTGGATGTCTATCTCAACTCACAGCACCTTATAAAACATAATGTAATAATGTTAGTTAATGGGTTAATTTTACCGTATTGTACATGGTAAGGTCGATGATGAGTCTTGAAGATCTCCCATTATCCTTTTGGTGATGTTCATTGAAAACTACAGAAAAAAATTAATACAAGTACCAACTAAGGTAGAAAATGGGATTTACTTCAAGCTATAGTGTGGAATGAAAACCACTTTGTTGCATACACATGTATGGGGAGATGAGGCATTAGTTAAGATTTCTCAAGAAAAAAACTAGCACCTCGGGGCATGAATTGTATCATTATAGGGTATCCTATGGAATCAAATGGATACTGCCTATACAAACCATTATCCAAAAATGTGATTGTAGATAGACATGCAATCTTTATTGAGGGGGAGAACATCCTCAAGAAGGATATTGTGAGGAATATTTACTTTGATGAAGTTTATGTTGAATAAACATAGAAGTTTGTATAGGAAAAAATTCCACAGGTCCCTGTGTAAGAGGTAGTTATTGAAACACATGTACTGCAAAATAGTACATGATATGTAAGGTAACCAGAGAGATATGGATTCTTTTTCACTGAAAATGGTGACTCATTATTGTTTGACAATGATAATGTTTCTCCAAAAAGGAATTAGTAGAGTGCTTAGAAGCTACAATATGGATATAATCTATGAGTTCATATATGGATTCCTTGTATTAGAATCATGTATGGGGTCTAGATGAAGTTCTAGTTAATGCAAATCATGTTGGGTGTAAATTTTTATTCATGAAGAAACTAGATATGGAAGGACATGTTAATACCTATAAAGTAAGGCTAGTGGATAAATATTTTAAATAGAATTAATGAATTTATATTGATGAAACTTTTTCTCAAGTTTCCATGTTTAAATCCATAAGAATCATACTTACCATAGCATCGTTCCTTGACAATAATATTTGGAAGATGAATTTTAAAACTATATTCCATTATAGGTACATTCTAGAAGATGTTTATATGACCCATCTAGAAGGGTTTGTGACACCAAGTGATGCTAAAAAGAAATGAATGTTATAAAGATCCATTTATGGATTAAAACAATCATCCAGGTCAGGGAACATTCAATTATATGAATCTATAAGAAAATTTGGTTTCATTAAGAATGAATGTGAGACATGTGCTTACAATATTTTTAATGGGAATGAAGTCATTTTTCTATTATTGTATGTTAAAAAAATATTGGTTATTCGAAATGACATGCATGACCTACAGTCAGTCACGTACCGGTTTATTAAACTCTTCTCCATGAAGGATGTAGGTGAGGCGGCCAACATTCTAGGGATGAAGATCATTCATGATAGTTCCAAGAGGTTTCATGGACTGAGTCAAAGTACATACATTTACCATATTCTAAAGAAATTTAGTATGGAACAATCCAATATGGGATTGGTTCTGGTGTCCCATGGTATACATCTTTCTTAGAAAACGTGTCATAAACACAAAAGAAGAAATATATGATGAGTAAGATTCCATATGCTTCAGTGATATGATCTTTCATGTATTCTATGTTATGTACCAGATTTTATGTTTCATATGCATAGATCATAGTAGGAGTCTATCATGAAGATCTATTAGAATATAATTACACTATTTTAAAGACTATCCTTAAGTATCTGAGAATAACTAAGTCAATATTCCTGTTTAATGGGGGATACGAGGAGCTTAACATCAAAGGGTATGCAGGTGTTGGTTTTTTGACAGATCAGAATGATCTGAAGTTGCTATCAGGATATGATTTTTGTCTCAAAGGAAGAGTTGTGAGATGGATGGATTCAAAGTAGTATGTTTTCACTGATTTTACAATAGAGTCTAAATATATAGGTGTGTTTGATATAGCCAATGAATCCCTCTAGATTTGGAACTTTTTATAGGTGATTGATGGGGTACCTAATAGTAGGAATCCCATAATATTTTATTGTGATAATACTATAAGGTTGCATCATACAAAGAATCCAAGATCACATTAATGGACAATGAACATACATCAATAGTATTAACTATTGAGGGACTTCTATCAAAGGGGTGGAGTTACAGTTATCATTGTGTCCATGGAAGAGAACGCGGAGGACCTATGGACTAAAGGCTCATATCAGAAAAAGCCTTAATATCATGTTAGAGCTAGAGGAATAAAGGTTGTTAGTAGTTGGCTCTAGTGAATGTGGGATTATGTTGGAATTGGTGCCCTGGAAACTGAATTCTTTTTACATTATGATAAACCTATATTCATGGGATGAATATTAATAAACTTCTTATCACATCATGATTTTTATTATGTGTGACATTGTATGTGATAATATCCTAAGAATAACAATCACACTAAAAGGTCATAAGTGGATCCCTGCGATGATGAGAACCGAGATGTTCCATGACACTATTCTGGAATATGTGTTCTATGGTAGGATGATATCATTTGAAGGGACAAAAATGATAATGTATATCAGGGGTGGAGACTCATGAAACTTTTAGGCACTATCTCATGGTATGCACCATTTGTAATATACAAGAAGAATTTATGATAACAAAACCCACATTCATAAGTGTCACTGGATGTTCTTATCTTTGGACACGTGTATTGGTCCTCAGACATTAATATTAATATTAATGGATATTGTGACAGGCAAAATTAGATGTATTGATGAAAAAAATGATGATAAATTTTCACAGTGAGGTAAGATTTGATGGGTGTATCTACAGTAATACTACATTAATGAATAATGTTAGAAACAATTTTTCACTTATAGGAAAGTATATATCTCATGCCCTTTGATGAAAATGATATAGCCTAACTATATCAATGTCCATGGTGTTCTATTAGAAAGTTCAGTGCTGGTAATTAAAAGAATGAGAAACAGGGCACATGGGTTTGTGGCACTTGAACGCTACCCACTAGATTGAAGATATCATGACAAAGAGATTATATTACACAGTAAGTGTTCATATGAGGTGACATGCTGTTGTGATATCAACTTCTTTCTCTTGGGTACCTTCACCTGTTTATGGACAATAATCTTGGACTTTAGGAAAGACCGCCTAATGCCAACGAGAAAGATTCCAAGATGGTAATAAAATATGTGTATCCAATATCTCAATTAAATAATTTATTATTTAACAATTTGATGAAATATTATTCCCGATTGTGGTTTAATAATTATTCAAGTATGCCAGATTTCATTTTATTAGTCACTAATTATTCTAGAGAATATATTGTAGATAATATATTTATTTAAAGATCAATAATGTAGTTATATTTATTTAAAAAATAAATAGTCATTATTCAACGTTAGGTAAACATTGAAAAGGATAGGTGGACCATATTAAGTGTCCTGTGAGAAATAATATTAAATATCATTTTGTTAAATAGTATGTAAATATAATGTGCATGTTATGAACATGTCATAGAAATAATGACATTGCTATTATTATTTGACATGGGGTTTCACATGGAATAATAAAATAACTAATGGATGTTATGATATTTATTTATTATTAACTAGTGAATAAAATTACCCAATATGTTATTATTATATAATTTACTAGTGGGTCATTCCTACATCTAACCAATGGGTTTTTACACAACATAGTTGGAGAAAAAAAATCTTGAACCTCAAGAACACTATCATCTCTAAGAATACTCCCATGAACAATAGAGATCCTCCTCCACTGGATATAGGATAATGCATTGGAAGAGATTCCCATGATGATCAAAGGCAGACACTACAAGCGCAAGGATCTTCCATACTAGCAGCTGGAGAATCCTTCAGTGTTGTTCAGACATATGTGGAGCACTTGTGGATCACCACTAGAGGATTTGTGTCCATGGATTATACATAGAAATGAAGGTTCACATCGAACCCATGATCGAACACATCAATGAATAAAGAATCATCTTAGAGTTATTTCATTAATTTAATTAAATTAATTATATACAAAAATAATTTTATCCTCTCTTCTTAGTTCCGGATTATCCCATTTTACTTTTATCTTTGATTAAATTCTATGGATACTTTTGTTTGTCATCCCAGATTAATCCTCAATCATAGAAATTTTCAATGTTCGGTACACATCCATCATGCGCTTCTACTGTGCCTAGAACCTACACAAGGATGAGTGGGTATCTATCCATCCATATTCACCATTGTGATGTTGGAAAAAACACCCCAAAAAATTGGTTATCGATATAATGTACTCGACATGTATGGGGTGATTTTATAAATAAAAACGAAATAGAATTATATATATACATATATCACAACACATAATCCTAACCTATGGTTTCAAAATAAGAGCTTTATATCAACCCACAACATCTCTACATCACCTCACTACCTATGCCACTCTCACTTCCAACTCTAAATTAAAAGCACAACATAATAATACATAAATGACAAGAAACATTATAACTTTCATTAATAATTTAGACAGTTTATTGATTCCACATTTTTATAATATTTCATTCATTATGACCATTAATTTCATATTTAATATGAAACTATTTTATATTACACTTCCCATTTTAATTCAACATTTGTTATCCATTTCAACCCATTCCATTTCAACTCATCATTTATATTTAATTAAATTGAAATCTTGTAAACTAGCACAAAACCACATAAACATAAAAATCATACTCTTTATTACAACAATCCTTAAATAAACACCATTAAATTACACTATCCACCTCTTTATCACAACCGTGACATACCATGCCTATATCTCAGCACATACACAAAACATATCATAACCACACATCACATCCACACATCATAACCACAAATAAAATCCACACATAACTATTATAAATCATAATTTATTTCCATCACATTTATCCCCACATAACAACAAAATATCACAATATATTTCACACCATTCGCATATTTTTCAGATTTATTAAGGGGTTTTTATCAATTTACCATCATTATATTATGGTAATTCTCACAAAATCCATAATTACAGGGGAAAATATTTTATTAACTATACATACTTGGATATCTAATTGAATTTTAGGTTATAAAATACAAATATACAATAAGGTTCCATAAACACATCATCTGTAGTGAAAACAAAAATCCATAAATGGATGTTATTTTCAACAATTAATTATGACCATGGAATCTCAACATCAAATAATATCAATAGTAGTGAAGAATATAATTTCATTTCCATTCTAATTAAAACTTAATTAAATCAATCCATTATCTTCATTTATATGGTTCATACTATCTTCCCAAAGATAAAATAGAGCATAACCCCTCTCAAATGATATAAATAAATGAGAAACAAAGGATCGCCTACCTGAAACCAATCTTTCTGAATAACTGTAAAAGATTTATTGATGAGGAAGGCCACCTCCATGTACTACAATAATGTAGAACACCTTTTCATGACTAGAAAACATAAAATGTTTCATTTCCTTGAAAAAAACACAAATATAATGGAATTCATGACCACAACCTTTACCTATATGAAGAACATGGTAAATAGGGGGAAAAAGAAGGAAACTCACAAAAAAACTACTGATAATAAATCTTATAAGGGTCAGTTGATGGTCACTAAAAGTGGGATGAGTGGCCTCCAAAGGTTGCACTTGGGTTTCCAAATAAATGAGAGAAAGGATAAATAAAATTAATGGTCTGAGGGGATTATGAAATTTATTGCTAGTATAAATAACACAAGGCCACAACACAACCTATGATCCGTGTCAAAGAATTGCTAAAAAATACACCAGATCATAGCATAACCAACTCCGCTATTACATAGTGGTGTTGGCCAATGGAGCCTCTTTGATCCACCATTATCAATTTTCTTTAGATCTATAAAATAATGATAAACATCATAGTGTAGGAAGGGACACCACACCGAAAACACAATCAACAGAGAGTAAGTCTATTCTATAGCCTTATCTTCATGATAGAGCTACCCTCTAAAAAATAGAATGACCAAAAATCTACCTCAAGCCCTTACAACATATCCAATTCCTCTATGCCTTAGAAAATAGTGATCTAAAATATAACCATGGTGTCAATTCCACATTCCTCAACTACCAAGATGGGGCTATGCCATATCCAAGATCCACAATGGAGATACCCCCAAAATAGATGATTCTCTAAATTCCACCCCATATATTCCTACACCATAGCTGAAATATCAACACCACAACTACTAACCTTTATTATGTTGTATTCCCCCCCATTCCATATAAATCCTCAATTTTATTTTCTAAATAAAATCTCTCCTCCACTCTCATACTCCTCAGAACCTCCCTTTGAAACATCAACCAATTAAATTCTCTAAAAGTAACAAGTTAGAAGGTCTAGTCTATTACAACATGTTTAGGTGATGAGTTAGTTTCACTAACAATTAATTATGATGTTGTATACTTTATTTATATTTTATTTGATATTCTCTGGGGGAATTCTAATAAGTATACCAAATGTGATCACCCTATGTATTTATAAACTACTTTTCATATTAGTAAAAGTATTAATAAGATTGGGATATATATTACTAGATTGTAATTATTCAAGATCTATTTAGGTTTTGTGGTTTCTACCTATTTTATCATTTGTTACATGTTGTTTCTATTGTGTTTAACTGGTTTTGTATGACATTACATTCATGTCCTTGAATTATTTTGTCGATGAGGTGTTTATAATTTGGTTCATGTAGTTTCCATAATGTTCAACTAGTTTTTTATGAAATTACATGTATGTACGTTATATCTTATGTTGAGAAGGAGTTTTTTTGGTGATCTTGTATTATATGTCATTCCTTATTTTCTCACAGAGGGTATTGTATCCTATTGGAATGTTTGTTATACCCTTAGTGCTTATTTTGAAAACATGGAATATTGGATATGGGAATTAGAAATCAATATCTCCCTTCACTCATTTTCATTCCTAGAGGGGTACCTTTATAGAGGAGTGGGTCATGGATGAATAGAATAATAGGTTTATTTTGAGGGATATAATGGATTTTTTAGTTATTCTAAGGTGATACTGAATGGGTTGGTAGGGAGATGATGTTATATTAGTTTATAATGAGATATAAACAAGGTAGACCGGAGGAGACATAGTTTTTTACCATCTCTAGTGATATGAAGCATATAAATTTAATTTTACGAAGCCTAATAAGTTAAGTGAAACTTTTTGTGGGTTTAATATGTAGGAAATTATCATTATTCATTATTCTTTTTGATTCCATTTGAAATTAATAGACCTTGGGGTTAGGTTAAACCCTAGGTAATTAAATAGTTTATTAATTAAAAAAATTCAATATTTTATATTTAGTAGCCTCCAACTATTTTGAATTTTATAGGTACAAAACTAGGTTTACATCACCAACAAGTTATCGCCCAAGATATTCATTCGTATGTGCTAAAAATTCATCATGGTGTAAAGGTAGACATTGATGAAGCTTGATAGAGGAAATAATAATAGTTTAAATTCCAAATCATATAGAAGTATGAGAGAATTATTTTAGTCTTAGTATAGAATATCGGATAATAGAGGTGTAGATAAATTTAGTTTTGACCTATGATTGAAAGGATCACTAAGTTTCATTGGTTATGACAATGCTATTTAGAGTAATAAGGCAGTGGTAGATCCTATTCCTTAGGGATCATAACAAGTTAGATGTATTATGGGTGATTTTTCAAGACCTATTATAGGTATGGTTTCATTCTTCAAAAACAATGTTAGCCACTAACTATGTGTTTCTTACCCCTCACTAGCGATGTTATAGCGTTTCGATGTTTGGGATCTATTTCTATAGAATTCACCATTATTAATCATACCTATTTCGACATATCTTGAGGTTTTGGTGAGAGTAAATGTTATTTATAGGATGTTTTCTAGAACCCAATCATCACAAGATGGGATTCGTAATTATTCCTCAGTAAGAATAACTATGTTTTAGAGTTCCCTGTTGTCTAGATATAAGATCTCTTGCATAGCCAGGGGTAGTTTATAGCACTATTCATCTTGTTTCTCTAGTCATTTGGTTCTCAGGTATTTTCTAAGGTATCATACTCATGAATTTCATGTCAAGACCGAGGTCATAAACCATGATATTTTTTGAATTATCTGATGAGGTAGTTCTCACTAGGTATTCTAATTTACTTTTCTCTATTGAGGAAGTATCAACTGGTGTATTTGTATTAGAATTTTCAAGCATGAGATTATAAGATAATAGGTAGGTGTTCAAGGGATAACAATGAGATACTTCTAATCCTCAAATAAAATAGTGCATCTATGGAGGTGGTTATGTTTAGGATCAGTAAGGTCATGTAGTAGGTTGTGTCCAATCTCATTCCCTGGAATTATCAATGACAAGTGATCTAGAAATCATTCAAGGAACAATTTTATTTTTTACATAGAATCAAGGATTCTTATATTCGCCAGATACATACTCCTTCATATAATATACCCAGTTTTGTGCTTTGGAACATGAGGTAGAGAGGCTTCCAGTACCATGGTGATGTCCACATTAGTTGGAGGTCAATGTTATTTGTATGAATTATGTAGAGGCTATGATCTAGTTTAGGGGAAGAACCACTCATATGGGGACTTATTATGGTTAGATATACGTCCATACGACATTATCCTTGTAGGGACTAGATGTATTCAGTGTGAGATACTTTTTTCTTCTTTAAGAGATAGATCATATTCTATGATGTTGTGGGAGAGTTTTCCATGTTCATTAGCAATAAATTCTATTAAGAGGTTTAGAGGAGTGTTTCATCATTATATTCCTTGATGTATGAGTTCAGTTTGAGTTCCTCAGATGAACATTCCATGATGTTTCCTAAGGTTTTGTAAGAGTACATTAATGTTTTTGTGATAATGTTTTATCCTTAACCCCCTTGAAATGAAATTTATTTTGGGATATAACTGTAGAAATATGAATCTCTGATCTCAATGTAATCAAATTGGATAGTTCCATATGAGTTGTGATGGATGTGAGTATAACCTGATGATCTGTTGTAAAAAGTTTTTGTTTAGATAGTTGTGTCGCCTTGGTGTGGATATGTTTTGTTCATAAGGATGTTTTATGGTATTTTTCATCTCTATATCTATTCTAATCACCTGAATTAGATGAAAATGATGAATAACTTTCTTTTTTCTACGTATTGTTGGTATATTTGATCAGTTGAAATGAGATAGTTGGTTCTCAAAGATTTATTTGTGATCAAGATAACCTTTGATGAGGATAGAGGATGAATAAGTTTCGAAAAATATTTTTTAATTTTCTAATGGCCATTAAGAGTTAATTAGGGAGTCATTTATTATGATAAACATTATTGTTAGGTTCATGTGTTTGAATAAAAATGTTTTTAGAGATATCCAAAACTGTTTCATAGGGGTTTTTCTATGGCATCCTTGTGCACTAAACATATGAGGAAGAGAATAGAGAGAATATATTTTTTTTAATGAGTTATTCTTCATAAATTCAAATTCAAGCTGCTGTAAAAGTGTGAATTTTTTGTGTGTGCATTTTTTTCATGGGGAATTTCATATCTTGTTGAATATTAGTGGTAAATCCTTTGAATGTTATAGAATTTTTTTCTTGGGAGGTCACTAATATTGCTACTAAGGTGTGTAGTTTCATTGGTATTATAGACCATTATGGGATTTTTATATTCGCTTTATCATTATTTGTGACTCATTTAAAAATATTGAATATAAAGGATTATGTATTCTTTTGGAGTGATCAGTGTGAGATATATTTCACATAGCTGAAGGAAAATTTTGTCAGCACTCCAATTCTCCATTTTCCGAAAGAAGGGTTTTTAGTTGAGTTTTTCTGTGATATTACACATATTTGTTTTGGATATGTTTTGATGTAGTAGAGTAAAATTATTTATTATTTTTCATGGAATATACATCCTTGTGAGTATAACTATGCCACCAAAATATCAAGTTGGTAGAAGTCATTTTTTCCATGAAGTTGTGGAAAAATTACCTCATCAATAATTGTTTTTGGTTTTTAATGATCATAAGAGAGTGAAGAATGTCCTCACTCTGTGTGTCTTAAACATCAGATAGTTAATATGGAAGTAATTTTTAAAATATTATGACTTATTTATTTAATATACATTAGGAACAAGTAAAATTGTAGTTTATGTGTTGAACAGGGTGTCAGGTAGTGATGTTGTGCATAAATATGGATATTATTGGTGAGTGATTGAAGAGATCTCAATGATTCACCTTGATATGGGAGTGTGGTGGAAGAGGTTTTCTTTTCCATATGAATGTTGAGTATTATTTGGTGAAATAAGTATAAGAGTCACAATTGGGGTATTCTAAGGTAGAGGTCTGGAGAGACTGAGTTTTTTTGTGGTGATTCCCCTCGTGGTTAGTCTGAGGATGTATAGTGTCGAGTTTTGTTCCAGGTGAGGCTTTTTATCCCTTTAATGATCCATAAGACGGTTCTCTGTGAGTTTCATAGATCAACAATAGAACTGCATCCCAGTAAAAATACTAATTATTGAGGTATGAACGGGTAGTTTTAGTGGATGAGGTGTATTTGTGATATTATAGAGTTTGTGTCATGATGTTTGGTTTTCCAAAAGGTAAAGTCTATACACCGTGTTCTTTTTGGGTATTTTCTATTTATTAGATGTTCCTAAATAGATGTTGGTGGAAATATTAATGTACCTCATTACCTATTTACCTTGATATCATGGTGGATTAAATAATACATGGGTTATAATGTGTCATTTGGTAAAATCATCCCATTTTATAGTAATCTTGGAGTTGATTTTATTGGAATTTTTTTTGAGGTATTACCTAGAGGAGGTTGTGGGACTCAATGAATTCATACGTATGATCATATATGATCATGGTCATTATTTTACCACTAGGGTGGGGAGAGGTCTCCAATAAGATTTTGTCTCTTAATTATTCCTTATCACATTTTTTCATATGATGACGGATGGTCAGATTGAGAAGACTTTGAAAACTCTTGAGGACGTGTAGTATTTTTTCATCATGGATTTTTTTTGTTTGTCTATATGTCTCCTACCATTGGTTATGTATTATTAAAATAATAGATTTCAGTATGCCATTCACATGGAAACATTTGAATATTTTTTTGGTTGACCTGGCCATTATCTATTGAGCTGGAATGGGGTTGGAGAGTCTATAATTCTCAGGCCAGAACTAATAATAAATATGAATGAAAAGTTTAAATGATTTGTGAGATAATTAAGGAATCATGATATCCTAAAAATTTCTATTTTGATCATAGGATGTCACATATGGAGTTTGAAATTGGGGAAAATGTGTTCCTGAAGGTGACTCCCCATCATGGGTAATTAACGTTTGAACATGAGAATAAGATTTATCCCAATTTTATTAGGCCTTTCAAGGTGTTGTTTCATGTTCTAGTTGGGGAATATTGGGTCACACTTCCCCCATGTGTGATATGTATACAAAATTTATTTCAGGTGTTTCAACTCCAACGTTATCTTCATGATGAATTCCATGTAATTTTCAAGGGAATGATTTATGTTAATGATGATGTAGCCTTCAAAAGGTGGAATGTGGAAATTTGGAACTTCTATGAGAAGGTATTTCATAGGTATCATATTCAATTGGTTAATGTCTTGTGGTACAAGGTGTAATAGAGGGAATTACATGGGAACTGGATTCATAGATACACGCTCAATATCCTAATATATTAGAAATTTTTTTCCTTCACTTGTAGAAATGTTGGTTTGTGGTTATTGACCTTTATCTTAGGTTTTGGTTAGTTTCCTATTATCTGAAACTATTTATGGCCTTCCTCTTTAATAAACCATATCCCCCCAGGAGAGTGTTTAGGATATTTTGGTTGGTTTTTTATCTTTTACACTTTTTCCCTCTTGGTGAGTTAGTTGAGATCCTGTGATGGTTATATTCATGAGAGGTTTCTCATGAGGTGGTTGTTTGGAAAACCCAATTTTATATCTTTATCTTTTGTTTGGATTTAAATTCTAAAGGATGGGAATAATTTTAGATGTATCTTAGGTTAGGTCCTAGAAAATATTTTCTCATTACTTTTCACATTTTAGGTGTTCGAAGGATAATGAAAGGAGTTTCTGCTATATTTTTTGCTGAGGATTTTTCTGTAGTTTTGGGACTTTTCCTATTACATAATGGTTATTGATGCAATGTGGAGGCTTATACTACATCGTTTACTTCATTAGGTTGAGAAATAGGATTGGATCTATGGTATAGGGGTTCAAGAGGGTATTTTGGAAATATATAAATAATTTTTTATGGTTTTGGTGTGGTCACTTGGGTTGAGTTGTGGAGTGGTGAAGTTTTGGCTTGGAGAATGATAGTTACAATATAGGGTCTCAAAGGAGGAGTTTGGGGGGTTTTATGTTTTTTTAAGTAACTACACCCTATATCTAGGCTATGGAATAGTCTCTTTTTGTGAAATGAATTTTTGGGCATGGTGGGTTACCCTTCAATGTGGATCTCTTCCTAAATTAAATGATATACAGTATAGGTTGTATCATGTTCCTTGGATTTTTCTTTCCCTAAGCCATCTATCGTGTGGTTCATTGTCTAGTGACTTCATTTTTTTAATGGAACCACTTTTTTATCATAATTTAGTGGGGTAAATCCTGATATCTGACTTCCATATTTTTTATAAATACCTATAACCCCTTTCAACATGTGTTTTCTCCAATTTCTCTTTCGAACCCAAGGCACCCATGATTGATTTTTGAAGGCCTTTGACATAATCATATTTTTATACAAATTTTAACATTAAAAATAGTTTTTATGCTATATTAATGGATTTATCTTTTTTTTTTATTTACAGTTTTATGGATGGATAAAATAAATTTTTGGAGATGAACCAAAACAATGAATTATGAAGGATTAATACACTTCACCCCATGATGTCATGAGGTGTGGTGAAATCCCAGAATTTTGAGGATCAAATATGGAATATATTTTTACTAAAAAAATCTTTAAGGTTATGAATTCAATATGAATAAAATATCCCTTAATATATGATTAGTCATGGATGAAGTCCAAATCATGGAAATGAGGATCTAGAATGAAATAGAGATAAACTTCTAAAAAACACCAATTCACATCATGAATATCATTCACGATGTGAATCGTGAATGATTACATGACATGAAGTCAAAGTGAAAAACAAATTTTTAAAACATTGGCCTTGAATATTACAAATCATGAACACTATTAATGATGAGAAATCACATGAAGGAACTAGATTTGGCTAAGAAATATTTAAATACAGGAGGATGACATATTTCATAATTCATACCCACCATGAACCCCATGATTTTCATAGAATTATTCATTTCCCTATTTATGTAATCGTAGGTGAAATGTATGAAACTAAATATGAGGCAGGTGGTGTCAAAAATTGTTCACCTAGTGAGGGGAAGCTATAATGATAGCCTGCTATATATTTATTTCCCTTCATTGTTTTTATTTTCATTATTTCTCTTGATGACTACCCTATCCTAAATAAAATCAACTTCCCCATCCATGGAGGGTTTTTTTCTGATCGAGAAAGTGAATTATAGACTAATTTTTTAAGAATCATTTTATGTTCTTTAATTTATTAACCCATTTCTTTCTACTTTTTTCTTGTTTCAATTCACAATCTGTAATTTTAAATACAAAACCCAGGTGTGTTTGGTTATTATTATATCAATTTAAAATTTCATTAATTAATGATTCAAAATCATCCTCCACCAAATTTTGACCTGTATATATTGGAATAGATTGGGTATTGGTGGTTAGTGATCAACGATCAACATCATATGTGTGAAATTGTATATTGAAACTATAGTTTTATTAGGTAACTACAATAATTTAATTAATCAAAAGTTCTAGTTGAAATTATCACACATATAAGGAGGATATACCATCTGGAGGTTTCAAATAAAAATATTCTCACCATATCCGTCTATCCCGAAGAGAGAGAAGAATCAATAGAGAAATCCCTCTCTTACCATTCAATTGACGAAAAATCTGTCCAAATGAGTGTTTTTAAATAATTATAGTAGGACTACCCAAACCAATTCCATTTTCCACCATTCAAATTTTTTATAAAATCAATTAAAACAAAATACATTACACTCAAAATTTCTCAAAATCAATTAAACCCCACTTTTCATAAAATCAACAAAAAGTGACAAACTCGTTTTTTTCACTCCTCTTTAATAGAAAACCTAAGTGATAATGTACAATACTATACATAGGAAATTAAAAAATGTATTTACACACCCCATTATTGGTGTGTGTGAGCCATTGAATCCCATTTTGATTAGATACAACCCTCTCGTCCCAGAGATCGAATCATGGTAATCTAAGGTTAGTTATTTATAATTTTCATATGTTTCTTCTTTTTATGGTATTTTTTATACCATTTTTTCATTATATTATATGGAATATTATCTTTTTTGTTTTTCTATATTTTCTTTCAGATTTGTTTGGTGTGGTTTTGGTGTAGTTTCCTTAGAGTGATGTAGTCTCCTTATGGATGTGGTGACCATAAATATGCATTTTAATTCTGTGTTCATTCAAGACCATTGAGGACCTTAAGGTAGGGTATTAATTGTTTCTCTTTATTATTTAGGTGAAATAATAAAGTAACCATTTGTTATCCCTTTGGTTTATGAGGTAATTATTCATAAAAAAATAATAAACAGTATTAATGAATGAAATGATTTATGGTTGTTGTAGTCATATATTTTCAACTATGATAATTAATTTCCTCTTATTTTTTTAGAAAATGTTCTATATGTGTTATGATTTTTAATAATATTTTTTATGCTTGGGTTTAGAATGTAAATTCGGATTACAATGGATAAATAATGTAAAATCAGTATATTTGTATTGGATAAAGAACTAAAAGAGTAATATTTAATGAATCATTTGATTATTATAATTTTATAAAGATCAAATGATGCTTAATTCACGTTTGATTGAATTTTTTCTTCTATATGTTAAGGTAATCACCTAAATAACATGAATATACAATTCTTGTTATTAATGATAATAAAGAGGCATGATAAATGATAATTTTTCATTCACATAGTTTTTTTGATACTAGAATAAATTATTTAAATCATGTGTAACGAAATATTATCTTGTGATATATGATACATAAGGATCCATGTGGTTGTAACCTAGGATAATTGAATCAACAAATTCAAGATGGGATTTTTTTAGATAATGATAATTGTTTGGGGATGAATGTTCTTATTTTCATGTGGAGATAAGTTTCCTTCCTTTTACAACCGAGTTTTCTCTATTGACTATGGTTATTTTTTTCTTCCATTTATGACTGTTTGGGACACGATCCTTTCTATGTGATGTGATTTGAGCATGTAATGGTAATTGGATAGTGAGGTATGGATAGGGAGTCATGGTTATGTGGTTGTACATGATTATTATGATGGGGAGATGCATGGTAATATGTGTGATGTTGTTATGGATTGTAATAGAATTGATGGAATGGGTTAATGTTGGGTTTTCCCATTATTGTACTGAAATAATGGATATATTCTTGTTAATGTTCTACTTAAAGGCTATATGGTGAGGCTTCTTTTTTACATGAATTATCTTCCCCATTAATTATGGTAGTTGTTTTTTCTTGGTTTTTCATCTCTTATATACTATATTAGGATACATTACTAGAGTGCCAAAAATTTTGGAATAATAATTAAATTGTATAATATATATTTTAACCCTTGGAATGGGTTGGTTTTGTGAGAATACTAAAAGAAATTAATATTGAGAAAATGTGGACATGGATGGGTTATTCCTAAAGGAAGAAACGTCACCACTATGGTTAATGTAATATGGAATAGAATAATGTTAATTAATTTAAATTTAACTACATAATGGATTTAATTTAATTGAAGAAATTATGATTAATATCTTAAGTGCTTATAAGATATCTATTTATTAGTAGTGGTAGTAGGGTCTCTAAGAGATGATAATTTTTGTTGAGTCTGATACTAGGTTAATTTCCATAGATTGGTTATGAGATATATTATATACTACATGTTTTATTATTTCAAATTCTACCCCACCCATGTTGGATGGGAAACTGACACCAAGTGGACTCTAGGAGGGCGGTTTCCCCAACATTTAGGTTGGTAAGGAACAAATGAATGGCTACCCGTATAGGCCTTTTCTCTTATCCTGGTAGTATTATATGTTGTTATGCACCATGTTTATCTTTCTAAATATATGGTTGTAGATGGATGTCAAAGATTGGGGTTTTATTCAGACAAATATATCTTTAGATATTGTATCCTAAGTATTATTATAGGTATGAAATTTATGGGTTGTAATGGCCTGAGGTAAAATACTCAACATATGTGCTATGATGGCATGAAGTTCAATAATCAATGTATAATACATGATATACTGGATATGGTGGCTCATGGAAGCTACTTATTTTTTATTTAGATATGCATCATGGGGTAGTAAGATGATGTGATTCATGGGATGCATGTTGTGAAACATTGGTCCCACTATTTTTCAATTTGGATTCTTTTTTATAGAGATAGATCAGGACATATGATGTTGGGGATGAGCATAAAATTGGTGAAGTAGTGGTAACAAAGTACCGTTGTCCTTTTAATATAATAAATGATCAATTTTATCCCCTGATTGGTTAGAGATGTCCACAGTGAGTCTAGGAACATACTTTTCTTATTTAGGTGATGAGTTAGTTTCACTTGTTGTTCACTATGTTTTTTTCATTTTCATAAGAGACTATAAGGATGAACCTACTGAGTTCACATGTTACATTCTCCATAAATATATATAATCTATTTTCATATTAATAGGTTAAGGATAAAGATTGATATGGATATTACTAACTCATGGTTGTTTAGATACTATTTGATCTTATTTGTTAATTACAATATTACCTTTTAGTACTCATATAATCCTTTTCAGTTATACTAGTGTTTTATTGCAATACATGAATGTACTAGGGATTTTTAATCTCTTATCATGAGAAGGATTTGTTTGGTGTTCTTGTCTCCTCTATATTTTCTCATGTTCTCTTATATGGTAATGTATACCAATTTTATGTATGTTATAACCTCAGTTCTTTTATTTATCCCCGACATATTGGAAGAGGGATTTGGGCATCACTATCTCACTTAAATCATTGTTGTCCTAATATAGGTATCTTTAGGGGGTATGTGATCATGAAAATGACACATTTTACTTATCCAAGTGGATAAATTCATCACATTTACCATCTATGTATTCATATATGTTTCCTCAGACTATCTTAATCCAAGGTGCATATGTCATACTTGTTATACGAGAGGAAAAATAACATATTAGTTCAGATCAAACCAAATAATTGATCAAAAACATACCCAAAAACCCCTAATTATTAAATCCTAGAGTTTTTTATAAGAATGGTATAAATGTATAAAGGTACTCAAGTAGATTATCATTCCAAAATTAGGTAGTGGGGTTTCTAAGAATGAACCATAAAACCCTATTATAGCAAAGACAAGGTGTGTGTAACTCTATGTTCTATACATCAAGGTTCATCCAATGCTCAAACCCTGCTTTTTTGTTTCATGATAAAATTTAAAATCCTGATACAAGAATCATACCTACACTAACATTAAAATTTCATCAAAAACTATAATACTCTGTGAAGAGCATCGACTAGGGATAAATCAAATTTATACTTTGGGTGGTAAGTTATTATTATACTTCAGAAAATGTATACCATATAGACATATATACGACCCATGTGAAATAATGATAATGTAGACATTTTCATTTGTATTACATGATACATTTTATATTAAAAAAACATTTAAAAAATATATATAATAAAATCATACATAAGAACCTATATGACATATCACATATGAAAGACTAAAATGTCATTCTTATGTTTAATAACCTTTTAAGGTTTTTGTTAAAATTATTACATCGTTATATAATTCATACCACAACTATATATTACCATTTAACAAAACCACACAACTAAACTCTTTAGTGAGTAACATCTACGATGAAATCCAGTTTTAATAATTATTATACATTAAAATAATATTCCTAATGTTTAAGTCCTTGAAACTATTCAAATTAGGAAACTCTAAAACATTTAATGTTACGATGTTAATAACTATTTTTTTCTACTTATAACTCATTCTATGTTAATCATCATCATTATTAAAAGTATTTATATCAAACTTTTACTTGTAATATATTACTAAATTATAAAACTCTTTAGATTGTATCATTACCAATAAATCCTAAACTATTTGAGGAAATTTTGTAAAATTCAATTTGTAATGGAAACCAAATGAGACACGTTGAATTTATTTTAACCACTATTCACCAAAATATTTTAGGATATTAAGAAAAATTAACATGGAACATATACTATAATAATATTTTATATGTTATCTTTGAACATCTAAATGTGTAAATATACTCCCATAAACCACTTAGTGATTATATTCCTATTACAATACCATTTTAAGAATTCATAAAATTGTTTGTGTTTGGAATAAAAAATATTTACTTTAAGTGAAAAGAACATCACAAATAAACTATTATTTTTATAACATAAAGGGTATTATATTTTTTTGAGTATTTACTGGAAAGAATATTGTATCAAATATGCCACTATTGGCAGTAGGATCAAAAAATGAACTTCATGGATCAATAAATAATCACAGATATCTAGGTGAGTTAGTGATCGAATTTATTTCAGTTTTTCTAAATAAACAATCCCTCATCATTGATTAAAGGGAATATCGATCACTTTCCAACACACACACATGAAGCGAGAATAAAATTTATAAGGTTTTCCTTTCTAAATGACAAGTATAGTCCTTAGAATCATTACGTTTTCATCGATAATATATGAACCACTAGTTTCAACATTTTTGGAAAAAATCAATGGTTTATCCATGAAATCTTGTTTCAAAAAGACTTATGACTATAATAGTACTTCATGCACTATTACAATGATAAAGGATATGGTATGTACAAGAAAACATCATTCCGAACATACTTTTCATTTGTAAATGTAGTTTTTATCTCCATATTCTTCTTAAACTTGAGGATAATTAGGTTTGATGTTTTTAATATATTCAGATTTTCAAAGACCATTATTCTTTCCCTCTACATTCTCCCTTATTCTCAAATAATCCACACTTCACAAATATTCACAGTATTTACTTTTTCACCTACATTATATTCTTAATTTTAATTTCAAATTAAAATACCCTTCATAAATCCGGACACTTGAATCATATATCATCTTAATCTTGATAGTTAAATTTGAATTGGTAGTTAAATTTTTTTCCCCATAACCAACTAATTTTGGACATGGATTTATGTCATAATTCTTACTTAAACTGCCACGATATCACCTATAAAACAAATTCTCCAGCGTGATCAAGAGAATTTTAGTATAGCCTATATGTTTTTATTAAATTTCACACAACTTCCACATATGGATATAACATGAATTATGATATATGAAATGGTTGTTCCAAATACTCTAGATCCATAAAAAATAATCCAAAAAACAACTATATATCATTTTAAGTTTACAAAAAGGATGTTATCTATAAATTATCTATACAATGTTGTGGAAAACATGTTATAGTGTGGAAGTTCCAAAACTTCAAGAACCAATAAAATTTTAACCATCAAAATCAATAACATGGTCCTTCATGATCGAATAAAGAAATCAGTTTGAGTTTCATTTAAAGAGTGGATACAGAAACATTGGTGTGACACCCTCTAGTCTATAACACATCCTATTAATTCCATCATCTTCTTAGAATGAACACCTCTACCACAACATGGCCTGACTAGATATTAGCTAGTAGTGATATTTACATAAATTTTGAGCCATGAATCCTTCTATAAAATATTTTTTTGGTGTAATAACATTCTTTGTAATGTGTAATTCCTTAAGATAATTCCTTTATTATATTGGTATCATGAACTATTCTCATGATATATAAACACTTTGACCCAACATAAGGATCATTTCAATTTATTTGAATATAATTTAGTGATTGACAAAAAAATACAACACCCTCATTCATATCCTATTTACAATTTTTTTCTACCTCACTAAATTAAATAACTTTATTAGAACCACATGGGCTCAACAATCATCTGTTTTAGATTTTATTTTCAACCAAGGAACATAAATCACTATAAAACTCTAAAAAGTTATTAATGGATCAACATCCAATAATTTTTCTTGTGTAAGTAAACTCGGTTTAGTATATAATATCATTGAATATATAATACCATGTTATTTATAAGAGAGTGATATATATATATCTTACTAAACACAAAATTATCAAACATTAATAAAAATTTCAATAACATATTAGACCTTAAAAGTTCTATCAGAACTAAAAACAAAATGTTAAAAATAATCAACCATACTTGAATCATATATTACATATTTTAATAACTATCTATAATATTTTCTTCATATAAAGAGATAATTTACCTAGAGGTAACACATGTTAATGGATAGACCCCCCCCCCCAAATTGTTTACTACCCCTTTAATAAACAATAAGAGGAAAAACTTAATAAAATGATTAATGTTATTAATTTCTCTCCCCATATTACAATAATATGTAAATATAATATGATATAAGGGACAAAAAAACCATACATTATATTTTTGAATATTGATGTTGAACACCTATCATCAAACATAGATTCTAAAAGGCTTCTTTTGAGAGTGGCTTAACAAACACATCTCCAATATTTTCCATTGCATAAAAAAATTCCAATTTTAACACAATATTCTCTACTGAATCATTTATGAAGTGATATTTAATATCAATGTTATAGGTTATTGAATTATAAAATGTATTTATTAAAATATTAAGATCTCTTTGAATATAATATCCTAAAAAAATAGAAATATCACTTCTATTCTTAAATCATATATCCAGGATTTTATCCAAATAACTTTTGTTAAGGCATGGGTGGAGGTCACATATTTAGCCTCCATAGATATCAAGTTGACTGAATTATGTTTATATTAATTCCACTAATGAAATACTTTTACACAAAATAATCCTTCACCATATTTAAATTTCCCATCATCAACACTTTATACCCAATCTACACCAGAGTAAGAAAATAGTTCAATCTTCGCATTGTTGTCGTATTTTAATCTATAGATTGATTTTCTATTAAAGAATATTCATATTATCTTTAAATCCATGAAATGAGATATATTTTAGGAACATTGATACAAATAAAAATGTGTAACAACATATATATATTTCAATATTAAATTTGTCACTTATAGTATACGACTAATTAGATTTCAGAATTCTATTGGATCTACATCTTTGCCTCATTCGTATTTGGACAATTTAATTCCTACTAAAATTGTGGTATAAAGTATATTTGAATCCTCTATTCCAAAAATCATAAACATTTAATTATTATAAATCTATTGATATGGAAAAATATAATCTTTTTCTTAAATGATTTCCAATCCCAGAAAGTATCTAATCCTACCAAACATAGATACTTATAAAATCATCCACATTTATCAAGAAAATATTTCAAAAAATATTTCACCATTTCTAGAAGAAATAATATCATCCACATAAACAATTAAAATGTAGAATACCATGATATTGTGATTTATTTATCCCATATATATACTTCTTTAAAAAATAAACACAATTATCATTTTTATCAGGCTAGAAACCAAATTTTTATTTAATATACACTTCCTCATATAATTCACCAATGAGGAACGCTGGCATGACATCCATTTGAACGATCATTCATTGACATTGTGATGCAATGAAAAAAAATTATATGGTTTCAAATAATCATACTAGTTCAAATGTCTTTTCTATGTCAAATCCTTCATCCTATTAAAATAAATTACACATTAAACATTCATTATTTCTCACAACTTCACATTTTTCTTTCATATTGTTTCAGAAAACTAACTTAGTTTCAATAATGTTCTTCTCATTTTTTTGGGTATAAAATCCCATGTCGCATTAATTTCTATTTGATCTAGCTCTATATTCATTACATCAATCCAATTTTTATGGTCCATTTCATCTGGTACATCTCTTAGCTCAACTCATAGGAATGACGACATATAAGAGGTTTTCCCTAATGTTATTATATTTTTTATTTTTTGTCCATAATTTTGAATGATATATTGAATTGGAATTTTTTTAAATACATGGATGATGTGAATAACATTGTTCATCACCCCATGAATTTGGTGAATCAACTTATTTAACATCAACTTCATCATAATTATCAGCATTATACGAGACATAACATTGATAATGTAAGTGTTTCCTAAATCTTTAAGATACATTAAACATAGATATTTCATATAATACATATCATAAAAATACATAAAAAATTCCTTTAAAGACAATGATTTTGGATATGAATTTCTTCTCCAATAACTAGTCTCTATAAACTAGATGATGTGTAATGCTCTAACAATACATTTCAAGTAATATCTACAACAAATATATTCTTTCATTAATCCAGACCATTTTATTGAGGTGTGTATAAAGCCCGGTGTTCGTAATAGATACTACGTTTTTCATGATACACTTGAAATATTCCACTAGTATACTCAGTATCATAATTTGTTGGAATATTATTCAAAAGGTTACCACAATATTTTTCGATACTTCTAAAAAAACATGAAACTTTTTAAAGAATATTATTTGTTCTTCATAAAAATAATACATGTAATTCAAGTATATTCAAAAATAAAGAAATAATAATAATTTTCTACATTTATTGATTTCTTCCTCATGGGCCCATAAATTCCTAGTTAATTTGACTAAAATGATGAGTAGGTTGTTCTTCATCCTTTTTGTGATGTATTAAAAATCATTACATTTTGAAAAGTATAACATAACAGATTCATTTATATTATAAACATAGAAACGTAATCATCATTTTGTCCATTGATAAAATACACACATTATTTTGTCTTATATTACTAAGTCATCAATTTAACAATTTATTTAATTCATTCATTCTCAAATAACAATAATTTATACCATCACTAAGTTAAAACAAATTTCAACTTATTTGATGTCCTCTTATTAAGATACATCACTATTTCAAAATATTCAAAAAACCCCATATTTATAAGAAATTACATTATTTTCATTATCATATAATAAATAAATGATAAGAAGATTATGTTTTAGTCCTTCAATAAATATAGTTCAATTGAATTTCAATGGATATTTACTAATCAGGGTTGATCCAACATAATTAAATTTGAGTGAACCATCATTTTCAAATGTAACCAATCATTTCTTAAATTTACCAACCTCATTAATTAGATTCATATTCCCTATTATATATAAGTAATAAACACTATATAAGATCCATGGGATTATCCTTTTGATGATTTGTAGACAACTTCAAAAACCATATCATTCTATTTTCCTTTCTCTATAATTTTATAATATTTCAAAAAATTATATATTAAGAACATGTAGGATTGTAGAATAAAATACACCGTTTTATGAGATGAATAGGTTGCTGA
Source organism: Viscum album (assembly GCA_963277665.1). Lineage (NCBI taxonomy): Eukaryota > Viridiplantae > Streptophyta > Magnoliopsida > Santalales > Viscaceae > Viscum > Viscum album. Next base: position 820,591,704 of record OY728142.1, read on the forward strand.
TATCATTCAAAATCATCTACTAATAGTTGATTTTTTTTTTCAATTTCCTGTCCATATTTTTCATGTTATCTTTAAATTGTTCTTATTTAAATGAGGTGAATACCATACATCTTCTATATTAAATAATATTTAAAATCTTAAATTTAATTGATAATTAGACCAAAACAACCTTCCCATTTGCCAAAAACCTCAATAGTTCTAACCATAAACATTAAATGGGTATTTTCCTTTAAAATCATCATGCCATTTAAATTTTATAACCAATATTTAAACCTCCATCCCTCCAATAACATTATTAACATTTTCAAAACCAAAATTATGGTGAACTCCTAACACTTTATTTTTTAGATACTAATTATTTTTATCATTTCTATTTCACCATTGGTTGTAGTTTATTCATTAAAGTGGATGTACTCATAATTTACAAAATCTGGAAAATAACATGGTTTTTCTACAAACATGGATTTATTCATTTGATTCTTCTTCACAAAGATATTATTAAAATTTTCATCGTTCATATCATCCTTAATAATTCATTTCTTTTTCTCTTCTTCATATTTACACTTCTTCAAAAATTTTATAATTTATAAAATAAAAATATTAACATTTGATCTACATTTATTATAAAAATATTCACCTTTTATCAGATTTTTATTATAAATGATAATTATTTTTTACATTATCTTTATGTTATCTAACAAATTGAGGTTAATAGCCTTGTAATTAAAAAAAATAATCAACCCCTTAATTTAATTATGTAACATATTAATTTATTTTATAAATACATAACCATTATCTATATTAAATTATTTAATTTCATTCCACTTTTTTATAATATTTTCATAGTATTAATTTAATTCTCTCTTGAGTATGTATTATATCTCAAATTTATCGTTTTCTCTTCACATCACCACAACTTTAACTAGTGAATTCTTCATCATTCACTATATTTATGTGTTGTTTTTCATATGTATATCCTGAAATTTCTTTCTCCTCTTCATTATCACTACTATCAATAATTTCACATATAAATAAGATATTAAAATCCATAAATTTTGATATATTATTTCCCTAAAATTTATTAAAAACCCTTAGTTTTCATAAATTAATTATCTCTTCCAAATTAATCTTACCAGTGATTTATATTATTCTTCATTGACTCCATATTAATTTAACATAGTTAATTTTTTAGTAAGTTGTCCAACTACTCCATAGGTAAATTATTTTAGTGAAATATTAACTTTAAACCTTACCTTGATTCTTTTCACATCTCTAGTGATTATTGACAATATATTGTTAAATTTTTTATCGAAATAAGAATCCTATTTAGAATAATAAGATTATTATTCAATGAAATTGATCATTATCATTTTTTATATTTTTCTTTAACATATATTTATTTTTTATATTTTTTCAACTTCTTGATAGAACTATATTTATTAATTTCATAATCTACTAGAATAATTTTCCAATAATTAAGAGAAATGTCACCATGATATATTTATTTCAAATTAGATACAACAGAATTGACATTATTATGTGAGATGGACAAAAATATTTTCAATAATATCTGTATCTTCTAACTTATCTATATAGCTTCTGATTATACTCAACACACTATTCACCCTTTTGAATAAACTATCAATAATTTCTTCATTATGTATCCAGATATCCTAACACTTAAGTCTCCAAAATTTCAATTAATATTACATCACATTTGTCTTTCCTTCATAGATATTTTTATGTGTATCTCAGATGTTTTTAGAGTTCTTGAGTCCTTTGATTTTAAAAAATTCACTTTTCCAGAGGGTTGAAATAATTTCAATATTATCATGACCATTATTCTCTAAATACCCCTTATATTTTGTTTTCATAGAATCACATTACTCAGGTAACAACACCAAAAGTTGTAATTTCAATAAAATCATAAGTGATAGAAAATATTTATAGAAACATCTTGTCCTTAAATATGTAATATATTTTCCCATTAAATATAAGAATATCCTTATTATTCACTATATTATTATTTTCTAGGTCATAAATTAAAAATTTTGTAAAAAATACATTACATTGAAGAAATCTTATTCTCAGACCTAAAAACAAAAAAAATCACCAATAAGGTGGACCTAGCTCTGATACAAACTTGAAAATTTAACCGCATTTATTTCTAATGAATTTTTTAGAGGGTTTATACTAGTGAAACCAATTTATTTTGGATTACTTTATGAAACGACCATTACCATAAAACTTTAGATAATATTGATCACTATCCAACACATTCACACAAATGGAAAATAATATTCAGAAGGT